>SPJY01007168.1:3095291-3326570 GCA_005191435.1 Raddia distichophylla | reverse complement strand
ATATATATATGTATGTATGTATGTATGTATGTATGTATGTTTTTAATAATTGAAGGAGAAGAAAAGGTGAAGCAAGCGGTAGGTAGTAAAGTGAGGAAGAAGAGACGATGCATGGTAGGTGCAGGGTGAGCTAGAAGGAGGCTGATGCGCGCGGCGGGGAATCAGGCGATGGCCAGAAGTGGGCGGGCTTGAGCTTGGAGACGGCGGCGAGGACGGCGAGCCGGGTGACGTCCCCGACGACGGTGACCTTCTTGGTGGCGATGTCGATGTGGAAGGAGGTGATGCCCTGCATCCTGGAGATGTGCTTCTTCAGCTTGGCGGCGCAGCCCTTGCAGTGCAGAGAGACCCGCAGCACCACCACCTGCAGCAGCAGCTCTCCATCGATCGCATGCACGTTATTTAATTATATATAAGTATACGCATGCACATCAGCAGATGCATGCAGTTCGTTCATTAATAACACTACGCTAGCTAGCTAGCTGCTGGCTGCTATATGGATCGTTCGATCGTGAATTCGTGCATGATACCTACCTGCAGGTGTGCTTGCGTTCTCCTCCTCGTGATGGACATGGTGGTGGGCTCGTCTCCGTCTCCGCTCGCCACCGGTGCCGGTGCCGGTGCCGGTGCCGGTGCCGGAGAGGCAGAGGCAGAGGCAGGCCGCGGCTCCAGCTGCAGGTCCTGGGCCTGGGCGTCGGGGAAGGTGTCGTCCTCGTCCATCATCAAGCTGGACTGCAGCCTGGAGGAGTTGAGAAGGAACCTGCTGCTGCTGAAGGAGCCATCTTTGGCCATCTGCATCTGCATGTCCTCTTCCTCCTGCTTCTTCTTGCTGGCGACCATGGACCCATATTCTTTGGCGGCGGCGGCGGCGGTGCGGATGTTAAGGACGGCGGTGGACTCCGCGGAGGAGCAGGACAGCCTCTTCTTCATCATGTCCTTGATGAACAACAGAGAGCCGGCTGCCATGCCTACCACCAGCTAGGCAGCTAGCTGCGCGGCTAGACTCCACTCCACTCAAGTGCACGGTGCAACCAGAAATGGCTAAATTGGTTGCTACATCCACGGTAATCTCTGATTGATAAACTTCTAGTACTCAATCCAAAATCCGAGCGTTCTCTTATCTGCTAGATTCAAGTTGTCCGGGCATTCTCTAATCCCTCCATGGCTTTTTAGATTGATTGCATCAGTATACTACTGCGTTGCACTGGCACATAATGGCATGCATGCTCTGATCTACAGTTTTTTCTTGTCATTTACAGCCTCTTGGATTCAGTTCTAAAGTTTTTGACTGCAAGTTTTTGGCCTGTTGTTCAGTTCTTCAGTAATTAGTATACTACTCTATGGTCTGGTTCTTCGGTTTTTTGCTGCAACTTTAAGCTTGGATTTAGTGTAAAGTAGTCCCGTACAACATCCTGACGCAATTGGTTTGGGGTGAACTGGTTTTTCAAACGGTTTCAAATGGATTAAGGAGTGGATTGAACCCATGTGATGGAGCGGTTTGGGGTTTATGCAACAAATGGATTGGTCTGGATCAGTTTGTATAGGATGTGGATTGGTTCGGTTTGGGTCAAGAAAGTGTTATACGGTGCAATGGACTGGTTTGGGGATGGGTGGGTTTCAACCCTTTAGCAGGCCTGGTTTTCTTGGTAAGGAACATTAGCGATGGGTATTAGTAAACATACGTCTCTAATTGTTCAAAATAAGTGACGTGTACCACAACATCCATGTCACCTATTTTTGCAATAATGTAGCTCATAGTTCATTATGTTGTAAAATAGTCGTCGCACCCTCTCAAACAAAATCACAATAACAGGAGACAGATCTAGAGAAAGAAAATCCAGGCACAATAATCTTTATTGATCGATCTCTCTTGTATACAAGGGTTTCATAAATATAGCCTAGCATACGTTTGGTTTTGCCCATAATACCCCTAGGGTTTGGGATGGGCTTCCGGCCCATAAACCACCTAGGATTATAACACTCCCCTTGGCCTAAACTGCGATATGCCAATGCTTCACTAAAAACTTTATCCAAAAATCCAGTGGGAAAAAAGGGTTGGAGAAAATAGTACATTGCACATGCATGCCACAATGCGATATTGCCTCATTGAAAACTTTATTATGAGAAACTTTGGAAAAACTCATTTAAGAGAAAAATAGTGTAATACTAGATCTTTTGTATCATTACAGGATCTTGTTTAGGGATTCTCCCCTGAACTTTGCAACTTGTGAAATCGCCTCATTCCTATCCCATGGACACATTTACGGAATGTCGAGGTACGCAACACCTTAGTGAATAAATCTGCCAGATTATCACACGACTTCACTTAAACTATATCAACTTCACCAATCTGCTGGAGCTCGTGAGGACAGAACAATTTATGAGCAATACGCTTCGTGATATTACTCTTAATATAGCCTGTTTTCTTTTGTAACACGCAGACAACATTATCTTCATAAAAAATATTGGGGGTATCAATGGTATGAATACCACATGACTTCTGGATGTGATTTACCATTCTTCTCAGCCATACACACTCACGTGTAGCTACGTACAATGTTATTATCTCAGATTGGTTGGTGGACGTAGCCACAAGTGTTTGCTTACATGATTTCAACGAAATCACGGTGCCACTGTACAAGTAAAAAAATCCGGTCTGAGACTTAGCCGTATGCGGGTCAGACATGTATCCCGCATCTGTGTATCCCACCATGGTATTGGGCTCGTTCCTCCAATAAAACAACCCAAGATACTGCGTACCTTGTAGGAACCTAAAGATAGTTTTAAAGCCAGCCCAATGTCTTCTAGTCAGGGCTGCGCTATATCTAGCCAACAAATTTACCACAAAAGCGATATCAGGCTTAGTACAATTGGCTAGATACATTAGTGCACCGATGACACTAAGGTAGGGAACTTCTGGTCCTAATAATTCATCATTCTCTATCTTAGGTCTAAAAGGATCTTTATCCACTTCAAGGGAGCTAACCACCATGGGGGTTTACAGGGGATGTGCTTTACTCATATAAAATTTCTCTAATACCTTCCAGGCATACGCAGTCTGATTCACAAAGATTCATCCTGACAAATGCTCAAGCTGCAGGCCTAAGCAAAATTTGGTTTTACCCAAATCTTTCATTTCAAACTTGTCACTAGGTGAGCACTAGCTTCACTGATGTCCTCTGCTGTTCCGATGATATTCAGATCATCAACATACACAAAAATAATACAAAATCCATTCGAGGATTTCTTTAAAAACACATAGGAACAATCATCATTATTCGTGTATCCCTTCTTCAGGAGGAATTCACTCAACCGGTTGTACCACATCCTACCCGACTGTTTTAGCCCATATAGTGATTTTCTCAACTTGACGCTATATAAATTTGTATCTCCTTGATTCAGGATTTTTATTCCTTCAGGGACTCTCATATAAATTCTGAATGTAATGACCCATATAAATATGCGGTCACCACATCCATTAACTGCATTTTTAAATTCATAGTTACTGTCAGAGATATTAAGTACTAGAAGGTAATTCGACTTATCACCAGAGCATAGGTCTCATCATAATTAATACCGGGTCTCTACGTGAACCCTTGTGCCACAAGCCTCGCTTTATATCTCACCACCTGGTGATTTTCATCCCGCTTTCGGATAAACACCCATTTGGCTCGTACTAGGAGTACCTTGGGAGGAGTTGACTCTACAAGGCCAAACACTTTTTTCTTATTTAGTGAGCGCAGTTCGGCATTAATTGCTTGTTTCCATTTAACCCAGTCCGAGCGCTTCTGACACTCTGCCATGGTCTTAGGTTCTGAGTCTAATTCCAAGGATTTAGCAATCTTTGAGGCAAAATATGTGTCGACAACAGTGGACTTTCTTTTATATAACTCTCCTAAACTAGTATAGTTTGCGAAAATTTCCTCATTTAAATCCTTTAACTCCTTGTGATTTCCCAACATGATGGGTTAGACCCTTCCGATCTCCCAACACCTGAGTGTGGGCATGCATGGTCGTTGTGTCCGCCACCTCCCTGGTGGGTGCCACCTTCTGGGTGGTCTTTCTTGACATCAGGTCGATCTATCCCTCCCGACAAGGTTAATGAGCCTGCACCGATTCTTTGCTTTTGCGGATGTCTCCGCGAGCTAGAATCGCGTGCACCCGGATCTTTCCCCCTCTTTCCAGTAAGAGGGATTTGAGTGGTCTGCTGGGGTACCACCACTCTTTTCGGTGCATTTATTGCTGGTATATGCGACTTCGTTACACTTTTATAGTCGATGAAAGCATCTAGCAGTCTATTTGTAATTTTTTGCAAATTAATTATCCGCTAAACTTCTAGTTCGGTATTTTTTGTGCGCGGGTCTAGGGCTTGGATGCGAGAGAAATTCCAATCTAGTTCCCGGCATTCTTTATAGTGGTACTTCTCTCCCCCTAAAGCTGGGTAACTGCCCTCATCAAAAATACAATCAGCGAACCTCGCCTTATGCAGGTCACAGGTCATAGGCTCGAGGTATTTTATAATGGACGGAGTATCAAATCCGACATAGACCCCAGCTTTCGGTGGGGACCCATGGAGGTCCGCTGTAGTGGTGAGATCGGCACGCACACTGTACAGCCAAACTTACGCAGATGGGAAATACAACGTTGTTTCGCATGCACTAACTCTATAGGGAAGGTTTGATGGTATGTAGTCGGTTGGAGTTTAATTAATTCTACCGCATGCAAAACCGCATGACCCCAACAACTGGTTGGGAGTTTACAATTCTATAGTAAAGGTCTCACAATTATATTAATCGTCCTTATTAATGATTCTACCATGCCATTTTGGGTGTGCACATGTGGTACATAGTGCTCTATTGTTATGCCCATGGCCATACAATAATCATTAAAGGCACGCGAACTGAATTTTGCGGCATTGTCCAACCTAATGAGCTTAATTCTTTTTTCAGGAAAGTCGGCCTATAACTTAATGATTTGGGCAATAATCTTAGCAAAAGCATGGTTCCTTGTAGACAACAGGCATACATGGGACCATCTAGTAGAGGTATCTAAGAGTACCATAAAATATCTAAACGGGCTAGAAATGGGTAGAATCGGTCCGCAGATATCACCTTGAATTCTCTCTGAAAGTGCATCTAGGCCCTTAAGCAGTTTTGGTGATTAATGATTTACAATTATATGGCTAACATGTTATATTGGAGAATTGTGCACAAATGTTACACAGGTAAAATTTATAAGGTACATGTTTACATGTGATGGTATACCCCTCAAAAGCGGATATATTGCAAGAAGGCATCAAGACTAGTAACTATTTGTATATCTTTATTTATTGAGTCCTAGGGATGTCGTACTATAAAGAGGGATGCAATGGAGAAGCATATAAAGGTTCCTAAGTGCTCAAAATAGGTATCTCGAATTTCGTATGAGTTTTCCACTCAAAATACATCTCATACAGAACCTACACCATCAGAACATTAGATGAGGGTCAGAACATCTGATGGTAAATCCTGCCTGCTAGTTTTCAAAGCAATCCAGTGAGTAGTCCATCGGAACATCCGACGCGGGTCGGAACATCCGATGGCGTCTGAACATCCGATGGCATCTAAACATCCTATGCAGGATTAACTGCAGCAACGGCTAGTTTTCGAAATTCCCTATTTAAAGCCTTCTCTAATACCTTCCAAAAGGTTACTCTATCTGATTACATCCTGATTTGAGCCTAATTCATATTCATATCTCTCAAGAACCCTAGCTTTTGTCTCTCTCTTGTTCATCTTGTGAGATCTAGATCTAGAGAGATCAAAGCACCCAAGTGCTCCACGAATTAGAGTCCAATTCTTGAGCACTTAGCGATTCCTACTTTTCTTCATCGCATTTGTTACTCTTGGAGGCTTGAAGGGCTCCTAGACGGCTAGGTGTCGCCGGTGAGTCGCCGATCTTTGTGTGGCGTGCCTCCGGAGTTTGTGAAGGTGCGAATCTACCTCCGCAAGGAAAAGAATTCAACTAGTGATTGCCGGTGAGTGCTTTGTGCTTCGCCGAAAGGGGATTAGGGTCTTGGTGATCCGGGCTTTGTGCCTTCCCTAACAGTGAGTAGGATCTCCCTTCAAAGATCCGAACATCGGTAAACAAAAATCGTTGTGTTTTGTCTTGATCTTGATTTGGTGTTTTTACTATTGGTGTTGGTCTGTTCTAAGTATTATTGAATAGATCTAACCTTGGTTTTGCGAGAAAATAGTTTTTACTGCAGGTTTTCGACGAATCCAGATACCTAGTATCGGAACATCCGACGCCGTCTGAACATCCGACCCAGATCAGAACATCCGATGCAGGGCTCCTTGGACCAAATCGGAACATCCGACCTGCATCGGAACATCCGACCGACTGGTAACTATTTGAGTTGTTTTAATTCCGCAATTTCGTTGTATTCGCCTATTCACCCCCTCTAGGTGGCATAGCGATCCTTTCACTCTCCAGGAAATTCGGTGGCTCATCTTGGACATTGAGGTGAGAGGGTCTAATGATCAACTTCCCTTTGGCACATGCAGGGCACATGGAAACTTCGGATATCGGAAATTTTGATACCTTCAGGGTATGACCTACAGAAATGTTAACTATCCTTTTCATCATGCTCAGACAAGGATGCCCTAGACGATCGTGCCAAATCCAATAGGGGTCTAGGGTTGCTAATTTAGATTACATAGCAATGTGAGAAGAGGGCTTTATATAAGTATAATATAAGCCAGACGAAAGAGAAGGAAGTTTCTCCAATACACGCTTATCACATCCATCTTTTACCGTCATAAGCAGGAATTTTTCCTCGCCATCATGATTGATCTCAATATGGAAGTCGTTCATGCGGATGTCTTTAAAGCTTAGGAGGGTGCGGGTTGATTCCGGATACAACAATGCATCCTCGATCGGAGCTAACAATCCTAGCATTGCTTTTAGCAATCATAATTATAATCTCATCCCTCTTCTGGAGGTTTTGAAAATATTTCGTTTCCCTAAATATCGTATTAATGGTGCAACTGTCTACCTTCCTCCATTCGAGCTAAGGGAGTAAATTCTATGTCAAACTAGTATATCATACAACCAATCAAGATATAATCTATAACAATCACGAGCTTAAATTAAAAACCAACAGCATAATAAGTAAGCAAAGTGATTAAATCTTCTCATGACAAAAGTGAGGTCCTCCAGGTACTTACAAAGACATTGGATTAAACTGTTTAACTAAACATGACAGTAAAGTGTTCTCCAAGAACTAAACAAAACACGCTGACTATATAGTAATGATAATGCCCAACATAGATAATTTAATGCATATCACCGTATGCATCTTCAAGCTCCATGCCAAGGAGGTCGTTCTCATCGTCGGATGCATTGGCCTCTTGCTTCGGGCTATCAACGACCATCTTATCATCGCTCTTCTCCTCACAATGCGAAGCTTCCAGCTGAACAACGTGCACCTTGGACTTGAGTTTCTTTTGCTCGCCATCTTTTTTGCATTCTGCTGGTACAGCTCAACAAGGTGCCTTGGGGATCGGCAAGTCCGTGACAAGTGGCCTTTGCTACCACAGTGATAACATGGCTATGAGGCTTGATGCGACCTATCTTCAGGGGTTTCCATCTGGACTTCCAAGACCTTTTCCACCTTCCTTTCCCTTTTCAATTTTCTTCTGCACAACGAGGCTGTTGGCTTGGCCCTTCTCTTTTCCCTTCTGATGACGCCTACTGCCAGAAGAACTATAAGCATTGGTGTGCGCTTCAGGCACACCCTTGGTTCCTATGGGACGGACTGAGTGATTGTTCACGAGAATATCATTATTCTTCTCCGCTTCCAGCAGAGTCAGTATAAGGTCAGAGTGTTTAGTGAACTTGGGCTGACGATACTGCTGCTGGAGTATCATCATCGAAGGGTGGAAGGTGCACAAGGTCTTATTGATCATCTCCTCCTATGAGATTTCATGCTAACAAAACTTCAATTTTGATGTGACCTTGTGGATAGCAGAACTATAATAGGCCACAGTCTTGAAATCTTGGAACCGTAGTCGTTCCAACCATTCCCTCTGAGCTTCTGGCAGGAGAATGTTCACATGTTGGATGTAGCGCTCCTTTAGGGAGGTCCAAAGGGTCAGAGGACTGTACTCCATCATGTACTCGGTCTTCAGGTCCGGGTGCAGATGGTGGCGGATAAAATGAAAGGCCGAGTACTTGATCATGTCAAGGATAGCAAGTTCGCCCTCTGCAGGAGGGACAATGATGGAACCAAGGGCGCGGGCGCTCAAGTTGATCTTGAGGTCCATAGCCCAAGTCAAGTAGTTGCGCCCATCGACAGAGAGTGGGGCAAATTTCCACTTATTAATGTCAGACATATCCTACATCGTTATGCACATATTTACTTCGGGAAATATAACATGCGTATTTGCGATAATAATTAACAATTCACCAATTTGCAATATTAAATAAGACTACGTATGTAAATAGAGCACATTGCATAAAGGCGAATAAGTAATTCACAATTAATTTGCAAAATAAAAGCTATAGGCTTTAATTACAGATAAATGCAAAATAGTGAATTTACTACTAATCGGGGCAATGAATTATAAATAAATAAATCAACAGGATTTAATTCTCACAAAATTAAAATTATGAAATATGTGGGATTTCTTTAATTTGGCCCGAAGGACCTAGTTTGCCCCCCTTTTTTCTTTATTTGCCCGCCCCTTCAATAGATTCGGACCATATTGGGCCGGCCCAATCGGCCTGCGGCACTCTCTCCCTTGTGGCGGCTAGCTAGGGTTTTCCCCTAGCCGCCGGATCGGGTGTGGTTGCGGCGTGGCGCTGTGATGTGGTCGTCGCACGGGGCCAAGGCCGGCACAAACGGCGCACACGGCACATGGCCGAGGTCGGGGCCGGGGCGTGCACGACACGATGCGCGGCGCGACCGAGGCGGGCACGGAGGTGCGGCCGCGACGCGGCAGCGTGACCGAGGCGGGCGCAGAGGCGCCGACACAGCGTGGCGGGGCGCGGTCGTGGCACCTACTGGATGCAGCGGGGCGAGGGCCGTGGCGCGACGGCGCGGCAGGGCATGGACGCGGCGGGGTGCGCTAGCGCTTACGCGGGCGCGGCGGCGAGGGCACGACAGCGCCGAATCTGGCTACAGGCAATGAATCAATGTAATAGAAACTAAGGGAAAAACTAATAGATTGAAACAAAGAACAACGATCTACTA
The DNA here is from genome assembly GCA_005191435.1 of Raddia distichophylla. NCBI lineage: Eukaryota > Viridiplantae > Streptophyta > Magnoliopsida > Poales > Poaceae > Raddia > Raddia distichophylla. Next base: position 3,317,338 of record SPJY01007168.1, on the reverse strand, counting down.
GATCGAAGAAAAGCAGATCTGATTGCGATAGCGACATAGCATTGGTCACAAACCTAAGAGCGATTTGTGCTGATAACGTGTTGCAAAATAGTCGTCGCACACACACAAACACAATTACAATAACAGGAAAAACTGATCCAGAGAGAGAAAAGCCAGACGCAATAATCTTTATTTATCGATCTCTCTTTGTGTACGAGGTGTTTCATTTATATAGCCTAGTCTACATTTGGTTTTGCCCATAATACACCTAGGGTTTGGGATGGGCTTCCAGCCAATAAACCACCTAGGGTTATAACACATTAGAAGCACAAACTGGTGACGGGTTCCAACAAAAACCGTCTCTTTTACTAATCATATGTGATGGGTAGGATAGATACACGTCACCTATTATAGTGATTGGGCGTCCAAGGGTACATTCATAACACAAATTGGTGACCATTGTTGTTTAAATCAGTCTCTATTTACCATCAATAACTGACGGGTTCAAAAAATCCACGTCACCTATTTTTGTTCCATGGTATCCTTGGTTTCATCGGAAACACAAAATGGTGACCGGTGTATAGAAAAATTGTATCAGTTTAATAAGATTAAGTGACGGGTTTTATCTTTAAGCCGTCACCTATTATGGCTATAGAGTACCCCAGGGCACCCGCGAGACCTCTAGGAATGAAAGAATAGTGACGGATTTGTGAAGACCTGTCTCTAATGATTATCTTTGATAACAGTTCTCACCATCACTGATGATGATACATCAGTGACCCGTCCCGAGTGACGGGTGTGAAACCCGCCACCGATGGCGGTGTCACCCGTCACCATTCCGCAATTTTCACGTGGTACATACCTATGGTATTGAAACATCACTATTAGTCGATACATCCGCTAATCAAACCATTAGTGTTCCACGTATAATGATACGCGATCAGTGACTATGTAGAAAATATATCATATAAAAAATGTATTTCACAACCAGTATGTATTTCACAACCAGTACGTCGTACTGAGCGAAAAAATAATAATATCTATTCATGAAAATGGTAATATATTACTACATATTATTATCAAAGATTACATAGATGTAGATGATACAATCGTATATATTGAGAAATAAGATATGGGAACTCCTTCACTAGAAAGTGGATGGAAGACGCAAATTAATGAGACAACTGCTAGCTGTTGCACCACCTAATGAAAATCTGAAGCGCATGCGCTTTCATGCGAAACTGAATTGGGCACAAATCTCATAGCACCATGGATCCTTTGCTGCACAGTACTATTATTCATAGCCAATAGTTTCTACAACTGTCACTTTATCAGTGCATCCAACAAGAAACCTGCACGGTGGTATCACGTTTGGATGTGTTAGCCCATGATTCAGCTGGACAAACGCATAATGATGTAATTCAAGTACGTGTACCTATAAGTCATAAGGCTTGTTGAAATGCTTAGTATCATTATGACAAAGATGGCCATATTAGACGGAGAGATGTGTACAAATGACTACAATCAATCTGACGTACAAAAATTTAAAAATATTTTATTAATTAAATTCACTTTCAAAGTTTGACTTACCACATATATGTTTATGACTTATTATAAGACGAGGGACAAAATCGATCTTTCAAAAAAGTTTAGCATTGTTATAAATTGAGTTGACTTTCTCTGCACAAATATCATTTATGTATGTTATTATAATGTCTAAATGTAAATATGATCATATTTATTACATGTAAATCTATGTATTTATTACTATAGAACACATCTTCTATACCACCTCATCATTGCCGATTGCACAAAAAATACAGTGATAATTTATCGTTGTCGGTTTACAAACCAAGAGTCAGGGTAGACCTAAAGTCCTAATTATGTAGGCACCCTCCACAGGATGGGATGGTTTGGTTCCACGTGATGAAGCCTATGATGGGATGGGGTATCAACAGGTATCCATCCGGCTATGAGGTACTAGCCCATGTGATGAGCATGAGCATTGGCATGAGCATGTGCATGTGCATGGACATGGGCATGGGCATGAACATGAGCATGAGTCATCTGGTGATTTTATATATGATTTAATGGTTAATTTTGATGCTAATGATTATGCAAATTATGTTTATGTCTACCTATTACGTTCATGTTATGTACTTGCTGAGTCTTGAACTCACACTTGTCTGTTTATGTTTTGGAAAAATTATAGATTACCCCCCTGAACTATTGACTTAGTATAGAATACCCCCCTGAACTCCAAAACCAGAAATTTAACACCCCGAACTTTGTAACCGGATAGATTACCCTTGACCCAGTTTTTAGCTGGTTTTGGAAAAATAAAAACTGTATAGGGCAGCAGCCCATCTAATGCACGGCATGCACTAATGCTTTGTCTCCAATTCATCAAACAAAACATGTAAACCACACAAGGCACATAAGTAATTAGATTCATACAAGCAACATATTTAAGTAATTATGTGGAGATTTAAGCACAAAACATTAGTGCATGATGTGTAAAATATTGGTTATTTATGCATTCGATGGGCTGCTACCATGTACGGTTTTTATCTGCCCAAAATCAGCTAAAAATTGAGTAAGGGGGTAATCTATCCGGTTTACAAAGTTCAGGTTGTTAAATTTCTGGTTTTAGAGTTGAGGGGGTATTATATACTAAGGCAATAGTTATACTTTTTCCTTATGTTTTAGGTGAACCCCGAAGTTGACATGCAACGGGAAGGGAGTAGCTCCACATGTTGAACAATACACTAAACTCTCACTACTTAGATACTAAATGATATACACGTTTGTTTGGTAATTAGACAGTAATCCTTGATGTAATAGTTAATGAGTTCGTAGTTTAAGCTCCTTTTACCTTGGAGGAAAGTCGTTGGTTTGCCTCCTAGCTGTGTCGAGGTAACATTGATAATGTGTGAACCTGGTCATGTGGTTCCTAGATTTGGATGGGTAGATATCTTTGTTTTATCAAGTTGTGATGATGAAAGAATATTATTGATAAAATTCTATGTGTCGATGTCCAAAAAATTGGGAAACTTTTTCCGAAATTTTCAATTATATGTAGCATTAGAAATTATTGTCAATGAATGTTTTGCTTGGTAGCATTCCGGGCTCATGGTGTAGCCAGGCTGTTACAGTTGGTGTCAGAGTGAGCATTAGGTCCACAATGGTAGTTTTAATTGTTGATTCAACTTAAAATTTTGATTCGGTGCAAGAGGGATAAGTAATCAAGACCTAACACACTCGTGCACAATAGGTCAGGTATTGGGTTGTATTGCATTCATGCTTGCAAGTTTGATGTTATCAATATTTTATACGCTTTGATAATGGTGATCGTGGACCTGAGTCCTACGATCATTGAGAATGAGTTCTATAGTATATGATTACTTGATTTAAGTGGCATGTTTATTCATGAATCATGTACCTGCATACCTGGTTGTGCTGATGTTTTGTCGAGGCTTTGAAGACCTGCAGTACTTGTGTATCTTGTTGTGCCGATGTTTTGTGAATGCTTTGAAACGCTGTGCTACTGATTTGCGAACCTTATGTGGGGTGTTCTTGTGGTAAATATCCATTTATATGGTTTCCATTAGACTAGTGAGTTGCCACTTTGGTGATGTTTTAGTTGTGCAAGATAGCCCTTGATTGTTGGTTCTGAGTTAATGGAAATGTCTTGAGGATTACTTCTCGGTTGATTGAAGAATTTCTAAAGTTTTGTACCTATGGTTCTGTCTTGGTCAAAAGCCGTTGAGGATGTTTCCTTTAGCACCACTCATGTAACTTAATATGGTTCCCAGTGAAGCATGAAGCATGATGTACATTCAATAAGCCTATCAATGCCCCTTCCGGAGGTGATTGAAAACTATTAAGGACTGGGTTCATTGGGAAAGTTGGACCCATACTTGTCTAGCTATGGAGCCTTTCTATGGACTTTAAAGGTTTGAGCCCTGCTCCTCTATAGTTGAAGGTTGTTTCGATCGAACTTCTTATATCTGGCACCCCTGATCATACGAGGTGCATTTTGACTTATGCCTCCAGCAACTGTGGAATCTCTTCTCAGGTATAGGAAACATGAAACTATGATGTTTTTACTACTCAATGTTTAATTCCGCATGGACTATTCAACTGGTATGCCAGTTTCTTTTGTTTTGGTGCTGTTTATATCAAGGCGGCGTAGAAATTTAATGTTGCTTTTAGTGGGGTTCCACTAGTTGTTGAGTTGTACCCTTGGTTTCTAACATCTAATTAGATTGCTGCCATAGTAAGGCCATGAGTTTTGTATGGGTTTGTCCTTGAGCTAGATTGGTTGTACTGGTTATGTGGGGGTCGACCTCGAACTCTCATTCGTGCCCATGTAGCTTTTTCATGTTCCTTACCAGTATGAGTGAGACTTCTTATGACCTATTTCAGCCCATGTACCAAGTACACAGTATGAGTAACGGGTGGCTTGATCAACCCTGATGCTACTCATACTATTCACTTCGGTTACGATGGTGTTTTGGACATAAAAGAGAATTTTGCTGGGAGGTTGTGGTCTAGGTACTGATTAGAGAATAGAAATTGTTCGAGCAGTGATGGCTTGTTTTCATCTTACTCTTCTGTTGCCTCACAATGTGGTTACCTTGAAGCTCTGCATGTTTTTTCTCGTAAAGTTTGGGTTATGTGCTAGCGGTCGTGTCTTTTGGTGCGAATGTTTTGTCTTAAGTGCCATGTCTTGACATCGATGATGGTCATCTTGCGACTACTTTGGGCCTGATATAGGGATTTCATGGTATTGTGTAGATGTTACATGATTGAAGCATAGGTCTGATTGCTATTGCATATTATTGATAAAATACTATGTGTGGATGTCCAAAAAAATAGGCAAAATTTTGCTGAAATTTTCAGATAAATTTAGCATTAGAAATTATTGCCAATAATTGTTTTGCTTGGTGGCATTCCAAGCTCATGGGGGAGCTGGGGTGTTACACAAAATCCTGCACTAAGGTCACTTGCGAGCTGAGAGTGGTGTGGTATTCTTTAGTAATGCACTTCAATTAACGTGACTTTTCTAGTCCATTATTTGCAATCCTACTAAACATAATGATATGTTTATGGTTTGGTAATGTAAGATAATTAGCAAAAATTAAAGGTTCGAATTTTAACATTTGTCACATTTATTCTGGATAACCTTTTTTTAAAAAAAATGGTCCTTACCATCTTGAGCCCTCCCTATGAAAAGCACAAACTGCCGTACCATCGACACGAGCACCTGAGAACGAGTTCTCCAGCCTGCGAATGGAATAAACACAAAGCAGACATTTACTCTGTAAATATTAAATAAGTTGATATAAACTCTGCTTATAGAAACCATATAATATTCAAATGCCATGAAAAATACTTTCTTTGAAATTGATATTTGACGTAATTGCAGTAATATAAATCAAGACAATGCATGGCACCTTAATTCGTAAAATTGTAGCCCACAAATAAGACATTTCCTGGTTGAGGCCTTATTAACAAAATAGAAATCTATTACATATTGTTTTAGTTTGACCACGTCCCTACATATATAGCACCTACTATCAAAATCATTACAAATACAAATAAATAGGACCCTGTTCGTCTTATACTCAAAAGAGGAATTCGCACATATGCATTGTAGTTGAGAACCCCATGCATATATGTCCCCCATGGTTGCTTGCCCTTGTATAAATGCCCCAAAATTGTTAACCATCTAGCTATATTTGCTCCATTTCAAAATTTTGAGCAAGATTCCATGGTTTGGATAGGTTAAATGACCAACGTACCCCTCCCTTTTGTTTGCTGTGACCATAATATGAATGCTAGAAGAGCATAGCATTGTCGTGCGTGCATGCTCTCTAAAGACATTAATCAATCCTAATGAGAGGAGAAAAAATGCCTCATTGCCCCTAATATACAACAAGAGTATGTAAAGATAATGGAAACGTAGAGACAAACATACATGCTACCGTCATCATTGTACCCATCAGCATCATGGCACATTGGTCATAGTAAAAAGAAGGAAGGAGCAAGAGCGGGGCACAATGGTCATTTGAACTATCTAAACTAGGGAATCTTGCTCAAAATATTCAAATGAGACATATTAGCTAAATAGGAAGCAACTTTGGCGCATTTCCGTAAGGGTCAGCAACTATGAGACATTTCTACATACTTTAATAAATTTGTTACCTATAGTTACTAATATTATGTTTTCATACACTTTCATGCAGACGATGAGTGTACCGTGGCCGATCTAGTTGTGCAAATAATGAACTCCGTATGTAAAAGTCTATTTAGATGCTTAACTATAATGGTTCATCTATATAACACGTTGAACCATAAAACCAAAATATTCTTGTACACAAAATCATGAAATCAGTGCACATAACCTAGAGCAATGTTTTTGCCGATAGTTTTGCCACTTGGAGTGCACCAAGGATGATTCGAGTCATCACAGGTAACATGAGATTCTATATAAAAGAAATTTCTACCTTATCAGATATGTGTCTTGCTCTCTAGCACAATTTTCTATCCCCTCTCTTCCTATTTGTTCCCTCTCACCTCTCTCTCCTCTGACATCTAAGGTTTCTACGCGCGAGGCGCTGACTAGGACAAGGCCTGCATGTAGCCAAGTGAGGCAGTGGCCGGTGCGGGGCCTGCATGTGTTCTGCATACATCAAGGTGGCCATGACATGGGCCCCGCATTGCAAGGCGGAGAGGCTGGCGCACGCGGCGCGTCTCGCATGCATCAAGGCCATGACAGCACGGAGCCTGTGCGCAAAGGGACTGCCTCATACAGGACGAGGTGGTGCATCAACTGCGTGCATCAACCGACGTGTCGCCGCTATTGCCATCAAAACTATTGGCATCGTGACATTCCTTTGCAATGTTGGACCAAATCCAATCCTAAATGAAAAAAGTTTACCTGACCTTTTGACTATAATAGAGCAGAGACTTTAGCTCCACATATTCAAAACTGTCTAAGTGCACCCCTAAAATACGTTTAGTTGTATAAATAAGTTCCTGTAAACTGTTTTCAGAGTGGTTTTGCCACCATAACTGCCTGCATGGAGAGCTATTGCCACATACGGTAAACACATGACATTTTATTTTTAAAAAACTATATTTTAGGTGTGGGATCCACATGCCAGTCACATATTCTTCTTCTTCCTACCTGTGTTCTTCCTCTCATCAATCTTCTCTCTCTCCTGCTTCTGTGAGTCTTCGGAGGAGGCTCCAAGCTGTGCTACGCCGTCGACGGCGGCGGCCACCGCCACCGCTCGCCGGAGAAAAGGGTGGCGCCCACGGCCACGTCTAGCGGCCTACTACTGCACGGTGGGAAGCGGGGGCGGTCCAACGCCCGTCGGACCGTGCCTTCCTCCGACGCCGCGTTAGATCTTGAGCAAACATTTGTTATTTTTGTTTCGCCATGTAAAAAATTCAAAAAAATCAAAAAAAATCACAAATATTCTCTAATCAATGTCAGGTACCACATATATTTTTATATTTATATAAAACTTTTATAAATTTAGGTTATTCTTTAAAAAAATTTATAAAAATGAATATTGGCCATGCTGATCTGAATAAAATATATGTGGTACCTGACATTGATTAGAGAATATTTGTGATTTTTTTTATTTTTTTGAATTTTTTTACATGGCGAAACAAAAATAACAAATGTTTGCTCAAGATCTAACGCTGGCCGTTGGACAGCGCGGGCGTCGGAGGGAGGTTCGGTCCGACGGGCGTTGGACCGCCCCCGCTTCCTGCACGGTGTCGTGCACCTCAACAGCTTCCGCGGCTTCGATGGAGGCTCCAACATATCTGCTCATGGACACAGTGAGGAAGGGGCACATGGAGCTGAGACTGCTGCACGGCGTCGCCTATAACGAGACGTGGTCAGCGAGGCGCACCAATTCGTGACTCCCGTCAGCAGCCACCATGAATTGAAGACTGCCTTCACAGTGTTCGACGAAATGTTCTTTGCTCCGGCAGCAAGCCACGACATTGAATTAGGTCACTATGCTCATCTAGCAGGTGAGAACAACGGGATGCATGGCTACTCGTACGTCGCTGACCTCGTTGATGAAATCACCGGGATGTATGGGTGCTCGAAGCAGCAAGCACTAGGGCATGGCGCGCACTGCATCTAGATGAGAGTCACGTCCGACATCGACACCAACGTCTCCTCAATATTGTTGCCTTCTCCTCGATCGAGCTTGCACCGGCGAAGCCCGCAGGGATGGAGTAGGAGGGCAGCTAGTCGAAGGAGCCAAGGGAGGAGGGAGGTTGTTGGGGGATGGGATGAGAGGGGGAGCAGGGGACCAAGTATTAAAATTAATTATTGTAAAAGAAAACGCCATGTGTGCAGCTTATGTGTGCAACTTAGACCATATCACTATTCATTCACCAGCACTATTCATTGGCTTATTCATCATCATACCACTATAAAGTAACACTATTCACGCGAATGCACTGCGCAAATGATACCCTAGCTAGTCTATTTGCATGAACAGTAATATGCCACGAGAATATACCTACCGCTGGAGATGGCCTACTGATGGAGATGGACTTAGGGGCCCTGCCTCTGTTGCATTCACGCTAAACCGACACCGCCTTTGGTGGCCCCGAGTGGTGGTGCTCAGCCAGTAACAGAGAGGGGGAGACAGAGGAGCGAGAGAGAAGGTGACATGGAAGATCGAAGAGGTGGAAGGTGGAGGAGACCAACAGTAGATGGTGTTGGTGGCAGTATAGCGACCCAGTGGCATAGCATGGTGAATAGCAGAGAATGGCAGAAAGGGCAGTGAGAGGGAGGAATTAGGAAAGAGAGGAATGGGACAGAGATGGCCTACTGCTGGAGATGGCCTTAGGGGCCATGCCTCTGTTGCATTCACGCTAAACCGACACGGCCTTTGGGGGCTCCGAGTGGTGGTGCTCAGGCAGTAACAGAAAGGGGGAAATAGAGGAGCGAGAGAGAAGGTGACATGGAAGATCGAAGAGGTGGAAGGTGGAGGAGACCAACAGTAGATGGTGTTGGTGGCAGTATAGCGACCCAGTGGCATAGCATGGTGAATAGCAGAGAATGGCAGAAAGGGCAGTGAGAGGGAGGAAAGAAAAGAGAGGAATGGGACAGGGAGGCAACAACGTGCAGAGAAAGAGGAGGATAGACAGTTTGTATTTAACGAGAATAACGTACAGTAGCCAAGCTATTTATATACCTGTACGTAGTGGTGTTCCACATGCGAACCGTCCCATCAGCTAAACCAGCAAATATCACTGAAAGCGTCGGATGGCCACAGACGGCACGAACAGCACAATTGTCTTGGATGGTTTGAAGGCAGGTCTGTGTTTGGTAGTCCCAAACCTGATGGACAAATAGCATGACGGTATATATCAACAGTGAGGCATGTGATTAGTACTATTGCAGATATATTCTTGTGCCTATTCAATCAAATATTTCTTGAGATAATGAAAAAAACTGTCTTGGCCTCTGCGTTAGTTAATGCAGACAACCGATTTGAGCGAGATTTATTTATTTACCTTGACGGTTCCGTCATTGGACCCACTAATCAAACATGGTTTATGACCACAGGTAACAAAATCAACGCTAGTCACATCGGATGTATGTCCATGGAGTGTGAACGTCGGGCTTGAAGAATGCAGGGTCCAGAACTGAAATTCGTAGCATGTAGAAGCTGAAATTAAATATATGTGCAAGTCCTTCATCATGTAAAACATACATGTAAAATGGAGCTATATTTTCTATCATAAAATCATATATGGAATAGCTTAGATTTCCATGTGCGCATGCCATGCCTAGAATCATAACAATATTAAGAAGAGTGAAATGGAGCGATATTATGTTTGACATTCGGCCACAAAATGAATGAACTGATATATACGGCCAAAAAGAAATGTGTAAACATTTTTATGACAGGTGGCAACCATTTTGTCATCTATGCTTCTATACTACTTTATAATGCATCAGTTTGGAGATTGAATCCCAGCGACATTCAATTACATATCTCGGTCATCCAATTCCCTCATCCAAACACTCACGATTATAAGTTGAATCACATAAGGTTCACTTAAATTACCCACCTTTGCCCCTACACCTTGACCTCCATCTGCACGGTGCCACCATTGATCTAAAATTGAATGTATCACGTCACATCAATAGACCCTAGTTCCAAAGCTCTCACGAACTACCAGAAACTCCCCCGCACATGTAGGCCTTTCGTCCTCACAACTCAAGTCACATCCGCAATTCTGCATCAAACTTCGCCATGCCCCATCGACGACCTCTCTGCATCCTCGCCACCAACGCCGCCATGCCCTCGCTGCCGCTGCCGCAACCTCAAGCGCCCCCGCATCTTCTTCGTCGCCAGATCTGCCGCTGCATACCTCGACGTTGCAACCGTCGCGTCCTCGTTGCCTCTACCACCACCTCAAGCGCCCCTACAGCATCTTCTTCATCACCAGATCAGCCACCGCATCCTTCACACCGACGTCCTCGACGTCGCCACCGCTGTGCCCTCGCCGCCTCTGCCTCCACGTCAAACGCCCCCGCAGCATCTCCTTCGTCGCTGGATCCACCGCCGCATCGCTTCCATTGCCGGATCCCACACCGACGTAGCCCATCTGCTATCGCCGCACACGACCGCCGCCCACGTGTGCCAGGGCCCAGTGACCATGGGCTCGTGCTCAGGCTCCTATCCCAATAATTAAGAAACTACACCTCAAGATGGCGGAATCCCCGATCCCTCCCCTCTTATTCCCACATCGCTGGCTCGTCGCAGCCACTCCCACTTTAAACAGATTTGTTAAACCCTAGACACTGCAGCCCTATGCCCCGAATTCCAACTGAACTCCTCAGAGCTAATTGGGTCCTCTTCTTGGCTACCCTTCCACTCTCTATCAGTGCCACGAACCCAACGAAGCTCAACAGTTAGCTGATGCCGCCATCACCGCCCGACGACGGTGGCATTGGCCATCGTCGCCCGTGGACACGAAGAACGCTCGTCGTCAGAGACCTTCCTGGCTCCCCGTTATTGTCCACATCGAAGTGCTAGAATATCCTATGGAGCTCACACTTCCTACTAATTGTTTAAGATAACCTCTTACGGAAGGACGATGATGGGCCCAGGTTGCGGGGTTCGCCATGTCTATAACTGCCTGCAGAGTTGCGACAGGTCGTGCCTGAAGTTCCGGATTTTGTTGGGAGTTTGAGATTCCACTTGTTTTGCTGAGTTTGAATTTGTAGCGTAGAGATCGCTTGACATGGTGAATTTGACTTCACGGAAACAATTCAGTTGTTTGTAATTGTAGGTTGGAGAAATGTGGCAAGCGTAAACCACATGTAGTGAAGAAGCAAGTCAGTGATTTCTGCTATTCCCAATACTGAACAAGACTATTCAGTTGGTAAGAACATGATCCCTACGTTTTCAAATAAAGAAGAAAAACAAAATTTGGATGCACCATTCAATCATTTAATCAAATCATTGTTCTTTATCTTGTTTTCTTCATATGTCAAGCTCATATCCTTTTTTTCAAAGGATATTGAGATTTGAAGAGGTACCTTAACATGTTTTGGGGAGATTGAAAATCTGAAACTTGGATACCACTCAAGAAGAAGCAAAGCAAATTCAACAGTAAAGCTTCCATGCTACCATCTTGTGACGGTAATGTAATCTTATGTTATATAATACGCTAATTATGTTTCACTGAGTTTTAATAGGAGTTTATTACTTGTGCGAAAAAAACAAGAGGTTTTTTTAGGGAAAAAACAAGAGGTTGTCCTGAAGATGTAGCATATGATCTTGCTATCCTTGTGCTATTAATAATTTGGTACAAAAGGTACATCCACGCGGAGTTGTCATGTGGGTCTAAATTAAAATAGAGGACCACACTCATATCTATAAAGGTGTGCTTGGAGGCCCAAAGAATCATATTTTATGTGAATATATAATCATTCAATGCATTGCCAATTTTAATATGCTTTTAACTGTCATATTAATAAGCTTTTTTGGTCTTACTTACTATGCATTTAATTTATTATTCTATTCCACATGAAAGTAATTATATTTATAACTATAAAGGACATCCAATCTACTCATGAGTTAGCATTTGAAAGAGAGTTGGTACTTCAAGACACTAAAAATATCCTAACTCTATTGATAAAGTACCTTGTGGTCACACCTGTAGTGTAGCAGTTTTATTTACTTCCGTCTTTACATTACTAGAGAATGGCCTAATTTACCGGCACATCAGTACTGGTTGGATTAAAACCGGTACTGATAGTGCAGCAGTACCGGTTTGTAGGAAGAGTAGCAATTTTAGACTTTCAGTACTGGTTGGAGACAACAGTAAAGATAACTTTTGAAGACGGGAATATGCCAGCTGGCACATGGACTCATCAATGCTAGTTTGTAATACGAATCTATATTGATTGGACCTCATCAGTACCAGTTCATATTACGGATCGATACTAAAGGCTCGTTTTAGAAAACTTTAAAAGGAACGCATATCCTATTCTAATCAATACGCATGTGTGGATGGGTTGTTTGAAGGGTGAGTGGAGAGTCATGTAGTGGCATGAGGTCCCAATTTCAATTCTTGGATTCACCATATTTTTTTAGATATTTTAGTTGCTATAGTTCCGGTTGGTAGAAATGGGACTAAAGACCACAAGCCTTTAATTATTCTTGAATTGCATGTCCCAGTTAGGGAAACCGTGGCCATTTTTTGTAGTAGTATTAATTTCCATATGGCCTAATTTATGTACCGATCGGTGAAGTCCTGGGTCTTTTTCAACCATGTAGATAATGTGTTAGCGTGTAGGGTTAAAAGCTATTCTAAATTTCTACTGCAGTTTGGATTGTAGTTTTTGTCCCCGTAATTACAAGTGGGGCGTCATGTATGCCATGGACTGCCATTTTCCAACGGTTAATTTATTCCTACAAACCTTGCTATAAATGATTACCTAATAAAGGCTTGCTGTGAATGATTACCTAAAGAACATCTTGCGAATAGGTTACTGATTTTGTTTCTCCCATATCTTGGTTGAAGAGTTGGGCATTTAATTTTGGCTTGTCTAATGCATTTCTTTATTCGAAGTATCGGGTTTCAGTGGTCACTACCAGGGAATGACTTTTCTAAGCGGTTGAAAAAAAAGACGCGGACTTTTACAAGCGGTTTAATAGCCCCAAATTAGCCCCAAGCCAGAAGTGGACCTCTATAAGCGGTTGGGGCACGAACCCCTTCTAAAGACCAAGAATCTTAAGTGGTTTATGTCCCCAACCGCTGCTAGAGCTCTAGAAGCGGTTGGGCACACAAACCGCTTAGGATGTTTGCCTTTATAAGCGGTTTAATAGCCCCAACCGCTTCTAGAGGGTCCTTTTTCGAATAGATAAAAGGAAAGCTCCCCCTATCTCATTGGATATCACGCGTGGGTGGGTTGGCTGTCCTGGGTTCAAATCCCACCTACCCCAATATTATTTGCCTTTTTAGACACCATTACCCCAATATTATTTGCCTTTTTAGACACCATTACAAGCGGTTTCTAACCGCTTGTGATGCTCCGCCAGACATCAGTCGCGGTTTAAAGGCATTACTCCGCCAGGCATCAGTCGCCACTTGTACAACTCTTTTCCCTAGTAGTGGGTCAAAACCCAATTTTAGTGGAAAGCCTTTTTAGACACCATTACAAGCGGTTTCTAACCGCTTGTGATGCTCCGCCAGGTATCAGTCGTGGTTTAAAGACATTACTCCGCCAGGCATCAGTCGCCGCTTGTACAGCTCTTTTCCCTAGTAGTGGGTCAAAACCCAAGTTTAGTGGAAAGTTTACGCAGTTGTTATTTTGAGGCATATCGATCAGATGTCATTTAGTTTCTTTTACCATGTGCTAAATTGAGCTAGGGACTAGGGATGAGAATGTATGATCCGGCCTTTCCCCTGGACCTCAGGGTCCAAAAGAATTATGGCAGTTTTGCATAATGAATTTATAAGTTGCAGCAAGATCTATCAATATAAAGGAAAATTTAAAACTCATGATCTAAAAAATAAAGTCTTGTCTATACAAGTATTGTTTTTAGCTAAAGTGTACCGATGTGGCAGGATTTGTAGCTAACATATTCGGCAAAGGCAAGCACAATGGAAAGCATATATCAAGGAAAAAAAATTGTGTCATTTTTTGTTAGACAAGGGTGTGGCAATTGGCCAATTAGCGTAATATAGTATAAATGACTACTTTTATGTGTTTTTATTAAGTAACATTCGATACCTGCGCATGGGCATATATTTGATTTTATTATATCATTACCCGGTGAAAGGGCCTTGAGTCACGGTTAGCAACTTGCTTTAGTTCTGGTTGTCAAACTAGGATAGCTCCTATTGAGGTCACAGGCCAATAGCTCCGGTTCCCCCAATTGAGACACAAGCCCTACGCCCCTACCAACGGTGTAGAAAATATCTAAAAAATATAGCAAACCCAAGACTCACACCCATAACCTCAAAACTAACCAACCCACCTAGCTAGCCACACGTATTTAATAGATTAGGATATGCATTCCTTTTAAAGTATGCTGGAATATATGAGGCACGAACCGGGACTGAAACCTAATGTGTGCCCGTACTAGCTGGCATCTACCTGTCTTACAAAACACTCTTTTGTCTCTATTCGTGACACAAATCGGGATTAATATGTGCGAGAAATCATGCTTTTAGTCTAGTAGCTATGAACCGGCACTGATGCCACTATCAGTTCGAGTTTGTGGCTAACCGGGACTGATGTGCTGGGACGAGGTTGTTTCCATAGTAGTGGATGTGTTCTTTTGATTTATATTTTTTCTCCCCTTGTAGTTCTGATGCAACGTATGGGGATGCGTTGGTGTAGCTAATTAATGTCAATATCCACTGAATGAGACAATTAATGTAACAAAAAATACTCCTACATGTAATCCATATAGACATAGAAAAAATAAAAAAATACACGTGTTCTAATTATGTTCACAACTTTTTCTAAAAATTTATTGATATCCACATTGTATCGTTGATATTATAATTGTTACAGTGAAATCATCGTCTGTCCCTAGAGACACTTGCTTTTTATAAAAATACTAGCAAATATGCATGTGCGTCGTAATGGGAGAAATAAAAATCCAAACACGCCCCTAGAACCATGCTTTAAATTGAACCCATGCCTTTGGCATTCCCCCAAAAAAGTGGCGTAGAGCATCAATCGCCAAAATAAATAATAAAGCTCCAAAAAATCTATACCTAATTAAATATATGTTAGTCACATTTTAGCTTGATGTTTACAACACTGTTCATACCAACAGTAGTAGTCTTTAGAATTTCAACCTAACTGAAAAGGCTAAAAGGGAATCATGTTGGTTCATATGTTCTTTGTTCTCTGCCATACGTGCAAGGAGAGGGAGAAAAGAGAGATAAAAGGGGAGGGGGGGAGAGAGAGAGAGAGAGAGGAGACGGCGGCCTTGGGGATTGCTGTCGGTAGGCGGCGTCTCGGGTTCGGGCGTCGGTACTAGTGAGTTGCTCCGACGGGCAGTGCAGTCCGGCAGCAGAGGCTCAGACAAGCTTGGCACCTCGCCGAGGCAGCGACAGCTTGCGGCTGGGAGAGGGCGGCAACATGGGTTAGGGTACCGACATTGGCGAGCGGCTTCGGTGGGCAGCGCACTCCGGCAACAGGGCCTACGGTGAGCTCGGGCCCCTAGCGAGGTGGCGGCAGCTTGCGGTTGGGTGAGGTACTGTTGTGCGGTGGCGCAATAGAGTGGACTTGGCGGGCGGTGCAAGGCAGAGGCGGTACAGCGGCGGAAAAGAGCGGTGGCGCGTAACGGCAAGGGCAAGGGCAGGGCGCAGCAGCGGCGATGATCTTGGCTCTAACGATGGCTCCTCCTTGATGTTGGCGTACAACGTTGACTCCTCTACATCAGCAAGCTCCGGCGACAATAACGTCCTCCAGCGAATACTATGGCTCTAGCGACGACTTTCTTTTATTGATATTGGTGCCTCTCGGTGATGACCTCTTCTCTGTGATGTTGATGGCTTGCTTAACATATCGGTTTGGGCATTGGGCAGTTTGCAAGGGTTAATATAGCAAAGGAGTTGGAGATTGATGCGAATTGGATTAGAGTCCAATTCGACTCAGCACCATGGAGTCTAACGTGATTTCTTGTTTGATTAGAGATAATAAGAGAAAGGATGGAAAAAGATATAGGGGCTGTTTGGTTCGTGGCCTCACCTTGCCACGCCTCAGCTTAGCCCTGCCACACTAGTTTAGGTACTTGTTTGGTTGGGTGCTAAGTGGAGTCAAGCCACAACGAGTTAGGTGGCTAGCCGCATCCCTCCTTCAGCAATTTCCGCCACAAGTGCGGAGGCCGATTTCACCGCCGCAGTTGCCACGCCACAACCGCTCTCTCTCTCGCTCTCTCTCTCTCTCTCTCTCTCTCTCTCTCTCTCTCTCGGGCGGCGAGCCCACGGGATGCCCGCGGTGACGTCGACACCGACACATCGTCCGGGAAGAAGCTCGCGGCGGCGAGCAGCCATGGCTTGCGGTGGCGAGCGGCCATGACAGGGAAGAAGCTCTCCAGGGAAGAAGCTCGCGGCTGGGCGGAGCTCGCCGGGGAAGAAGGAGCTCGTGTGATGGGGACCTCGCGCCGGATGGAAGACCTCGCCGAGGGAGGAGCCGCGTGGGATGGGGACCTCGCGCGCCGAGGAAGGAGCAGTGGCGGCGGATGGCGTAGCATCTAGGATTATGACTGGAGGAAGATGACCGGATTGATGCCCAGAACGTGCTCGATGAAATGGTTAACGCAACTTAGTCAATTTTGCTTCTATGCAACCAAACGTGGACCATAAAATTTTTCCTAGCCTAATGTTAGGCGTGGCTGCGAACCAAACACCTGCTAACTTTAACCACGTTAGTCATGCCACACCTGCCAAAACCTGGTAATCTTAGGCATGGCTTTTTTAGTCACGAACCAAACAACCCCATAGTCGATTTGGTTTGATTTGGTTTTTCCGCGGGATCCGGCCGGTCGGGTGATCCGATGGTGCTAGGGGCCGATGGACGAAGATAGAAGAGGAAACCCACCTTGCTTTATGATTAGATATAGAAATATTATTTTTATGATATATTACTTGAACATATTTTACACATGCACATTTACTAGTATCTATATTATAGACATGCATGCTTATTCACTCTAAATTAACGTGCTATCTAGTAGGAGTAATAAGTAGGAAAGAATTCAAGCATGCATACAGATACAGATATGTACGTATATATACGCACGTACGCATGCATGCATGCATGTATGTATGTATGTATGTATGTATGTATGCATACGGACCTTGACGGTGCCGTCACGAGACGCGCTGGCGAACGTGGAGTCGTCGTGCGGGTTGAATTTCAGGTCGACCACTGCGGCAGAGTGCTGGCTGAATCTTTGGACGCAGGCCCAGCCGTTCAAGAGCACATACGCCGGCGGCATCATCGCCCAGTCCCATAGGCAGATCGCACCGCCCTCGTCTGACGTCAGGACATGGTTCAGTCTTGGATGGACAGCCATCGCCTTGATCGCCTGCCTATGAGCCTGGAAGCACGCCACACCGCACATGCTCGTGTAGTTGTACGCATAGATGTAGCCGTCACGGCCGCTGGACACAAAACAGTTCTCGCGTTCAACAAACCTGGCAATATCAACCTGCCATTG
The DNA here is from genome assembly GCA_005191435.1 of Raddia distichophylla. Lineage (NCBI taxonomy): Eukaryota > Viridiplantae > Streptophyta > Magnoliopsida > Poales > Poaceae > Raddia > Raddia distichophylla. The sequence goes on along the minus strand of SPJY01007168.1, from coordinate 3,299,606 downwards.
CATGTATTGCCTTGACACGTGGAATGCATCTAACAAACACCCCTGCAAAATAGTACAGATTAGGTAGTGAGTTGTGTGCGCCTTCTTTATACCCTCTCAAAAAGATAGATTCATGCGAGCATACGGCAACTAACTTTAGTTTCCGTTGCTAAATCGGGATAGCTGGCCTATAGACTAAAGGTCACAGGACTTTAATTTCAGTTCCCTCAACTAGGACAAAACCTGAAGTCCCGGTTGCCCTAGCCGGGACACAATCCCTAACCACGGTGTAGAAAATATCTAAAAAATATGGCGAACCTCCAGTCACCACGGGGCTCCCCACTTACCCTTCTAATCAACCCACCCAGCCATACATATTTACTAGACTAGGATATGCATTCCTTTTGAAATATGCTAGATTGAGCCTTTAGTACTGGTTCATGACGAACTGGGACTAATGTGTGGCCGTACCGGCTGGTATGTACCCGTCTGACAAAACACTCTTCTGTCTCGGTTCGTGTCACGAACCGGGACTAATATGGGTGAAAAATCGTGCTTTTAGCCCAGTAGCTATGAACAAGGACTGATGGCAGTACTAGTCCGGGTTCATGGCTAACCGGGACTGATGTGCCGGGATGAAAGGTCGTTTTCCTAGTAGTGTTAGTAAGTAGCTAGCTAGACTTTGTCTATGTACATTTCCATGTAGCGGCCATATTCAAGCTTTGATGGGTCAACCGACACTATTTATCTGGTAATTTTTCTCAAGCTCAATTGATCAATCAATGTAGAGATTCGACCGATGGAATAAGAAAAGGCTAATTATGGTCCAATCTTTATGTCAAATTACGGTAAAAACACAGATATGTCTTATTCGAACAAGTTACGGACTGTGAGATTGCATTTTTAGTAATTTAAAATTTCATCTCATATCTTAGTAATTAACTAGGGGTATCATTTCAAAAAGTATAACCACACAAATGGAAAAGATTTCTCCTTTATGTTGGTCATTTTTAGGAGAGCTGGTTCGATCCTTTCTTTTTAGAAACTGGTCCTTACTACATAAGGAGGACAAAAAGGACTTAACTCTTAGAACTTGTCGTTATTGGATCGGAGATGGTGCTTGTGTCTTCCTTCAACACATAAACATGCATCATATATGGCGATTTAATAGGTGCATTAGTGATGTTTGAAAGATTTATTCTTGCACATAGTGATGTTTGAAAGATTTATTCTTGTACTTCTCACTTCTTTTATATGCAAGTTATATTTTAACTACATTTTCATATATTTGTGATGGGTCTCATATAATTAATCTAGCATTCTAGCTATGATGGAGTCCAGAATACATTTCCATTGTTTAAAAAGTGTACAAACCAAAATATATTTCTATTATTAAAAAAGTGTAGATGCGGGAATTTTCTTTGTATTATCTAAAAAGTTTGCATAAATTAGCTAGGGTTGTTGGTACAATTACTGGAAGCGATTGTTGCCATCCATGAAAATCTTCTAGCTAGAAGCTTCAAATACTCGATTCAAGTTTTTTGATTGGCTACATTAAGCCGATCGTCTTTCAAGTAATACAGTTCAATGGCGACAAAGAAGTTATTTGATCGACAACGTTTTGTTAATTCACTATCAAGTATATTGATCTAAATTCTATGGAATTTAAATAAGGGAGTTTAGTTTTTAATGCAATCTATGTACCCGAGAACAATATGTACGTACAAATGTACATTATCCAAACATTTTTTTTAGAATACTAAACTCCTTTGATATCTATTCATGTGGTTTCGTCGACAATCCTAGGAAGATGTAAGTAGGTAGCCAAAGTGTCATTTTAATTATAGTGGTGTTTTAATTTACTGACGCTAGGGAAGTTTGGACATAGGTTTAGGTTGTTGTAGCGTTGATATTCCTAAAAATTGCAACTGCCTCTCGGGAGATTGGAGTGTTGTTATGCCAAGAATATTGTATTGAAGTTACTATCTTGATGTGCCTATTTAGTTTTGTCAAAATGATTTGGTCTACTTTGATAAACGCAACAATATCTCTTCTATTCAATCAGGTCTTCTTTTATTACTTGGATCATTGTGTCTTATATAATTATGTCAGCATAAGAATGATACAAAAGATGCAATCTACTCATCATGCTATTTCATGTAGGTCATAGCTATTTTTCTCTAATTAAGACTCACGAGTAGAAAACATATAATTGGATAGTTATTAATTATTGCAGGAATTTTTAGTTTAAATGGCTTTTTACTTTTGAGAGCTGAGTCCGCATATTTTTCAGCTTTGTATGAGACAACCAGTACTTACCGATGGTTTTGCGCATGCACTATTATCATTATTGGTTGGCTTTATGCAGCCCAGCCAGGCTATCGGGATGCATCACGCCTTTATTTGGTCACCTGTTCATCGATGAGGGAGCCTGGCGAAATGCAACAAATATAGGCGCATCGCCCCATTCTTTCATGGATGATAGGACTTAGGAGTTTCCCATGGGCTAGGTAGTAGCATCGGCATCCTCGGCAGAAGGGCTGTGTTGTGCTGGAATTGGGGACACTGACGATCGCGATAACAACACCAAAAGTGTGGACTTCATTACCAAACACAAGCAACAACGACATGCATGAGGCTAGCTATCAGTTGTACCATGCGTTACATTGACCATGTCAACTTCGGGCTATTGGTCTATATACTATAGTGGTGCAACCAACCATAGTAGTGGGTCGAGCCAATGTCTTGGGCCATCTCCCTTAAAGAAGCAATTTCAATAATGGTGTGCTCCGTCACCCATATAAACCCTTAACACAAGCCTTTTCAAATTTCTGATATGATTCTATTATAAAAAATCTCCCAGTCACAGACATCAGGCCAAGATTTGCGAACCACATATACTCTGAATTGTTATCCAAACAGCTACACTTATATACCATCGTAGCCCAATTAGAGGAGCAAGCTAAGGTTCCGCAAAGGAGGATAGCATGGTTAGAGAGTGCTCCCTCAACCTTATATACCATGCTCCTGCCGTCCTATACTCGCGAAGTGGGACCATTCCAAACAGAGATCACAGCGTGGCATGTCGGTGCTATGGGTGCATGGCCACAAGCCCAACGTACACAGTTCGGCTCAGCATCACTATGACACGCTTGGCAACATGGATGGTATACTTGGTGAAGGCACATAGAAGGGAGTACGTTATTCATGTGGCTGGATTTGGGTGCATAGTACTCGAGGTCTCCATATCTAGCCACATTGGAGCTCGAGCCACCTCATCCAAGGCACATTGTAAGGTGCGAGAGTTTGCGGTGGTACACCTTAGCAGGCACAATAGCTATGACATGTCCATGTTCGTAGCTTTGATGCAGGCATTACAACCATGGCATGTCCGTGGGGCAGCTAGGGCACAATCATGGCATGGCCAGTGCACAAATATAGCACTATTGGAGCATAGATGAAATGCATAAGTTTAGACAACTAAAAATAGGCAACTACAGACACTCGTATGGTTCATCAGGCTCAAATGACACAACAGAAAGCGACATGACCTTAATTGGCTCCCACATCTATCTGACTAACTCGTGTGATGCATGATATGTTGAGAAGGCAAGCAAACAACCCTATATAGACACTGACACGCACACATGCTATATTGTGTGTAGTAAAAATATTTGGTGCTCAATGGAGTGTGTGCTCCATACCTATTTTGGAAACAATTAATCACACAGCTATTGCATTCACACCTTTAAATGACAAATGATAGTGTTGTTGTGCATGTATCTTTTGATGTGCACAGATCTTGGATTAATCCAACAGCATCAAGACATGATCACATACTCCATGGAGCCCTATTATGTTTTCATTATATATAGAGATAGGGGAAAATGTAATGGACTCAATGGAGTCTATGCTCCAAGCCAGGGTGACATTGGATTCGTGCAAGATCCATTTAGTAGATACATGCAGAACGACACTACATAACATTTACCATTCAAAGGTGTGAATGCAATAACTACGAGATTAATTGTTTTCAAAACAGGTACATAGCACAGACTCCATGTAGCACACACAAAATATATTAACTGCTCAAACCAGCTTACCTTTGTCTCGTAGTTCCAAATGTTTACGGTCCCAGCACACACATATAAAACCCTGTAGCAGCGTTTACACAAATTAGCGAAAGGATTATGGCATGTCTAATGGTACCTCTTTTCTACATCTGTTTGGCACTCAAATCATTGTAGTAGTTGGGCAGGTAATAAATATAAGAAAGAAAGATGTAGAAGAAATAGGTTAATGATTGAAAAGTGATAAAATAGAAAAAAAAAACTTAAGGGTTGCATTAGACATGCCCTTAATGAACCGTACGTTTTGATGCCAATGTGAGACATCAAGCAGCTATACTCACCATGGTTGGGTTGAATGCATTTGTACTGACGTTAATGAAGGTACAGGCATGACAATTGGGAACTTGAGCTGGTCCAAAACCAATACCATTAGAAAAACGGAAACACGCTGAAAGTATATCATGATGTAAGCCAGTTACGTACCTTGAGCTTTGAATGGATTGACTGCATCACCGTTGATCACCACCAATGCCACAAAAGAAAATAACAAACAAATTATAAGTTAAAAATTAAAACCTCGTAACTGAACATCTTTCACTAATTCATAGATGATGCAAAATCTGCTGTCCGTCACACTTGTTTTTAAGAGTTTTTGTGTTTGGTCTTTTTCGAATGCTCGAACTTTTTCATTATCTAAATGGCACCAGCCTGGGTACGGACGTCCGTTGATCGGACGCCCGCACGGAGCGGGCGCATATTTGCGCGCGCAGCCCGCCCCGGCTGCATGCGCCCTCCGACAGCATGCAATAGGCTGCATGCGTCAGATTCCATTTTGTGTGTTTTCGCTTCGAACGGTCATAGCCTTTAACTGGGTGCTCTAATCGATCAACCGTTTTCACTAATGCGATTTTTTTATTTTTACAAACAAAACAAGAGCACATGACCAATGTTGTCGTATAATTTTTTGTTGCAATTTAAAAATTATGCTTAAAAACAATAAACTCGGCCTACTCATGCATCGAAAAAAGTTTAGTGAAATAATGAAAAAAATTTCTAGAGAAAATAAAAATGACTAACGAATATTAGGCATATAGCATAGTGAAAACAATGGCCTCACCCTGCTAAAACAATGAAATCTGCCTACCGAAACAACCAAAAAAAAACTAATGAAACAATGAACTTAGTTTATTAAAACAATGAAACATATTTACTGAAACAATGAAACATATTTACTGAAAAATAAAAAAATGCCTACCAAACGAATGAAAAAGACCTAATGAAACAAATGAACTTTGTCTATATATTGAAACAATGAAAAATATTAACTGAAACAATGAGAACTACGTATCCAAACAATGAAACAATGGACTTAGCCTACCGAAACATTGAAAAATATTTACTGATGTAATGAAAAATGCCAACTAAAACAAAAAAAAAACAGAGTACTGAAACAAAAGTGCAATGCAATGCAGTTCGTCCTATCATGTACACATGCCGCAGGCCTGGCGGAGCGCAGCAGTGCAACCAATCACGATGTTAATTGCCCTAGTACAACAAAATGATAGTAGTGCAAAAATGGATCACTAGGTCATGCTTGCACAAACTAATTGCTATCCTCTTAAAACCACTCTCATCAGGTTGCTATGCCTATTAGGTAGTAGCTAGGTTGATTGCTATGGAAGCTGACCGAGCATTTCTCTAACTAGAAAGCTCTGTCTTATTTCAACTACGAACTCTATCTTAATTAATATAACTCTGAAAGTATTGACTCATACCATATCAAGATTAGACAGTTACTGCTTCGACTAATATAGTATCTGTACATATCGATCAGTTTGCGAGACTGGATATATATTAACATTAACGGTGATAATTACACTCACGCGGAGATTGACAACTAATTGAATCGCATTGGAAGCGATCGAGCTTACCGGAACGGCTGGCCTTTCGTCAATGGGATGAACAGCCTTGATAACCGCCGAATTCAGCCGCCCCATATTACCTTCCTTGTCGAGTCTAAAGTCTAAACACCCAGTCCGTGGCCGCGATATCGCCAGTGCCGGCAGCGTTAATCCTGACGCTCTCCACGCGGATGTCGTCGCCGTCCATGGTGGCCGATGGCTGCCGCGGCACTTGGGGCAGGATGAACACGGTGAAGACGGAGGCTGGCAGCACAAGGGCTCGTCTTGGAAGAATAGCATAGCCTGGGGCAACGATCTGGTAAGCAATGCAGCACTCTGTACTGTCGTTGATTAGCTGCAGCGACTGGGTTCTCTCGTACTCCAAGCACTGGTGTGATGCGGGGGGAAATCGGAGCTCTGAGGGGTTAAGCTGAAGGAGCACCGGTTTCTCCTCCATGGTATTCGCAATGGCAGTAATCACCTGTAACACCCCAAATTGGGGATGTATTTAAATTTACGCCAAATTCAAAATTCTGCTTGAAATTTTGGATCACCCTGACGTATGGGTCCCACTGCCAGTCACAGAAGCATCTCTCTCTCTCTCTCTCTCTCTCGGTCTCTCTCTCTCCCGTGCCTCGGCTGCCTCGCTTCTGCCGTCGCGCGCGCCGCTGCCATGCCAGGCGTACGTCACTGCCCCGTCGCGGTCAAGCCCGTCTTCCAGCGCGCGTGCCTCGCCGTGTCGACCCCCGATTGCCGGAGCCGGTCCACGCTTCGGACCATCGGGCAAACGCTGTCCGTTGGGCCGTCAAGGCCAAATCCTGCGCGCGATCTCGTGCTGCTCCCCGCCTCCGTCACTCGGCGCTGATAGTCAAAGGCTACGCCCCCCCTAGCCGGGCACCGTGCCCTCCCCTGCCACGTCGTACCGCCAAGCCGTCGCGCGTGCCTGCCCCTGTCGTGTCGCGATTACAGCTCCGCGGTGCAGGCACCCGCTCCAGCGCCCACCTTCCTCTCTGCCGCCCCCTTAAGCCAGGGCCGAAACCCTCTCTGACCCCGCCTTCCCCCATTTTCCCCAAACTCTTCCGCATCGCCGCCGAAGGCTATCCCGCCTCTCAGGTGAGCCCTGGACCAATTCCTCTCGCCCGAAGCATCCTACGCGCATCCTTAACATTTCCCCTCACCCAATTTCAGTGGAGCCGCCCGGTGGAGCCGTGCCCGCGACGCCCCTGTTTCGGTCGCTGCAGGGCTACTCGCCGCCAGCCGTCTCCGAGCCCGTTCGCCCTCGACGAAGCCCGTGGTGAGCACCCCTGCATCCCCCTCTAGCCTCCCGTCCATGCTCGTAGCTTGTAGGTCAGTGTCGCGGCTCGGGTTTTTCGGTGAGCCTTCGGTTCTGCCGCCGTCACTGCGCCGCCGCGTCCGGTCACCTTCGGCCTCGGCGCGAGCGTCACAGGAACCGTAGAAGGCCGTGGATGCCAACGCGCTAACGCACTTGGCCGGAGAAGGGCCGTAGCACCGCCGAGCCGTTCGTCGTCGCCGCCGGGCCACGTTGACGCACCAAGGAAGACGACGACGGAGCACCGTCCGATCCCGTGGCAAGATTCGTGCATTGATAGGGCCGTAGTGCCACTGACCTACGGGTCCCGCCTGTCCGATCACCCCTGCGCGCGCTGAGACTGAGCCGCGTCTCCAGGTCGCTGACGCGTGGGTCCCTGGCCCCACCTGGCGGGTTAAGTGGACGCGTTTTCTGGCATGGCGCGAGCTGCAATCGTGAGCGCCTCGCAAAAATACGTCTTCGGCGTATTCTCACGGCCGCACGGGCGTGTGCGCGCGACTGGGCCGTGGGCCGAAACCAACGATTGGGCCGGCTCGTAAGTTGGCTTGGCCCGGTGCGATTTATTAGGTTTCCAGCGCATTTATCAGTTATATAAACACCGATTTAGCTTTTGGAATTAATTAAAATAGCTAATCACTCCCAAAAATTCTAGTAAAATTTAGATAAATGCTAGAGACCGATTATGATTTTATAAAAATATGAAAAGCCATCTATGTATAGGAAAAATGTGCACTGTACGTTGAAAACTAGAAGTTTCTTATATAGAAATAATTAAATTGAATTTAGGATAATTGTTGTTTATTATTAATGGCTTAGATCCCAAATAATCATTAGAAAATGTATATTTAGAAAGTGTCTCTATAAATCTGGGAATATATTTCAAAATAGCATTTCCACTTAAATACATATGTGTAATTGCATTTATGTTCCTAGGGATATTTTATTTCTAGACACCAACAATTTACTTGCATTTTCCTTAAAATAATCTGTTAAGATGCTGAACTAGTAATATATTTAAAATAATGATTAAAAACCTAGAATCAACTCTTTATCTAGGAACTTTACTACTTTGTTAACCGTGTTAAACTTTAACCCAAGCGTAGGTGAATTTTCCAATATGTACATATATACGCCACTTTATGTTGACGAGAAACCCTAATCACCCTCTTGCACACTTGTCGTACCAAATCGTATTTTGGGTTACTATCTAGGTTATTAAATACTGATAGTAAGAATAGCTTATGCCTTATTGCATGCATGGCATATCATCCGTAGGCGGTACTGTATTCCGATCTAACTAGCATGGTGACGTTAGATAGGACCTAAGTCACGCACATGCATCATGTTTCCCATTGCACCGTCGGGTATTTATTTGGATTATATCTATGATTAGACGTAGGCGACCCCGAGGGAAGATTCGGTGACGCTGAAGAGGAGTTTCCATCAGAACAAGGCGAGTTAACACTTACTCTTTAGATGTGATCCATATTAGGGAGAGACAGCGACTTTCCCTAGTGCGGATTAACATCGCTAATACCATGCTCGTTACCCAGTTTTTTCTAAACTATATTGTATTAATATTAAAAATGCATGCTTATTAGATTGCCTAATTGTTAATCATGTTATACTTATACATGCCTGCCTTGAAATGTTTAGCCTTAATGACTGCCTTGATTGTCTTTGCTCTTGTTAGCCTATGATTAGTCTGGTAACCACTTTAACCCTACCTAATGGGTAAACTTGCTTAGACCGGCTTAGGCTTAACAAATCTCCTGGCTAATCACCATGGAACGATGAACCGATATTCACCAGACATTCATTAGTCTCATTTAATATGACATGACATATGACAGATAGGGCTGGTAGTTGCATGTTGGGTTGATTGTGCTTGTGGGTTTGGATATGGGAATACTGGGTCGGTTGGGAAGGTCCATGTGTGTGGTGTGGTGTGGTCGACGACCGTGGAAGTAGAGAAAGAATGTTGGGTTGCCCCTAGTTGGATTTGGACATCCCAGGAGGAATGATTAAGGCATCAGATGCCTAGTGCTGGGTTTAGCCGGGGGCTTACCCAAGAGGAGCGCAGAAAGACACGCGTAGCGGGAGGGCGCTGCCATCCGCGGGATGGTTCCAACACAACGCGTGGCCATCGCGCGGAGCACGGGACGTGGATCGCAAGTTGGGTGCGCTCTACGGAGGCCCTCTGGGACCAGTCTCGATAGGGGCCGGAATGGGCCATCACCGAGGGTGATAATGGCCACACATCCCCAGGGTGACGGTCGGCTAGTGAGGGCCGGCAACCCTACTAGGCCGGGGTGATCATGCCATGGCATGTGTGGTCCGCAATAGGATTTGCCAAATCCTGGAATGATGGCAGAACTAGGATTGGTTGGGGCAACCAGAAGGAAAGTTCGTGAGGAACAAATAAGCTAGAATGGTAATTGTGTAAGCTGGTTAAGTTATGAACGAGGATTGATCAATTTGGGTGTTGATTGTGTATAAGCTGGTATGGATTGAGGTGATTGAGTAAGCTGGTTGGGTTTATGGTTGAGGGTTGGTCGATTTATGTGGGGATTGTCGTATATGGCTAATAGTTGGGTACGTGATGCATGATTATGATGGAAAACTCTGATTTATGCATAACAATACAAGTGATAGTTAACTGCTAGTTAGGTTGTTTCCTAAAGTCTTATAAATTTGGCTTTACGCAAATAAAATAACCCTCTCCTCCAAATAAAAGCCTTCTACACTATATGCATTAAAGGAAGTATTAACTAGCCAGCGTTTGGATGACGCTGACCTCGCCCACTTATCTTCTTTACACGATGGTATCGAAGATGACCTTTACGCGTGTCTCGAAGACGACGGACAGGATCATGGTGGACCCGAGGAGTCTTAGGGGCCTCTCCAGTCGCTGGTGGACCGCAGTCCATAGGGATTCTTTTGGGTAGATATTTTGAGTGTCCGCTGTACTCTGAACTATTCTTTTGTATGTTAAGGCGTGTATGGGCCGTCTTACTAAAGTCGACTAAGGAGCAACTCTATGATGTAATATTCAGGGATTTTATTCTATCGATGTATGCTTGTATCGGCTATCTGGTCTTCCGCGCTAGCGTACTGATCCAGGGGCTAGTGCATGGGATCGTCGACCCTCAAGGTAAGTTAAAATTGAGGGGTGACATCACCTAGCTACAGTATATATGTGATTAATATACTCCCTCAGATAAACAAAAACGAATAATCAAACTGATTGACCACTTGTCATTGTTCAGCACATAGATGAATGAAGGAAAAAAAAAAACTCCTTTTCCATCTCGTACATTAACGGCGTAGGAGTAGGTCTTTGGTATCGTATCTAGGCAACAATTGGGACTTATGATTACTGGCCAATATTTATTTCATCCCTGGCCTTTACTCGTTAATTATTCTGTGCTATGGTGTTCTAGGTATATGGAGGGACCGCGGCATACATACCAATTCTATTCTTAGATCTATTCGAGAGAATTTATCAACACAATTAACGACTTCATGTTTGATTTAACGTCGAAAGGCACATCTACAAGTTGTCACTTATGTGACCAATCTATCTATTCTATCTTACAAGACCCCTACCAGCTGCCTCCCGGTTAAGCCACGTCACCCTTTTCCCTGCGTGCCACGTCGCGGAATTGTGACCGTTTGTTCTGATAGGAGGCCTCCTGTCGCAAGATCTGGCCGTACATATAAAAATAATATATAAAAAAATTCTACGCGGGCCAAGCAACGAGGCGGATGGTTTGGCCAGTTGGTTAGCTGCGCTAGATATTGTCCGTGCGGTCTGCGGTTCGAATCCCGCCTTGCGCACCATTTCCCATTTCTTCAGATTTTTCCACCGCTTTCCCTTTTTTTCATTTCTATTTCCAGACATTTTTCTTTTTTTTCCCATTTCCTATTTTCCTTTCAACACGTCACAACCAAAAAAACAGAGAATCAAAGAATTCAAAAATAGAACCATGAAAAAAACATACATACAAAGTTATTCTTTATCTTAGGTTTAGAATTTTCTTTCCCCACATTTTCCATCTCTTTTTGGTAGGTCATAAAAAATCTGAAGAATTGAAAAACTTAAAAAATTGGAACCATGCTTGCACAAAGAACATACAGGGAAAAATCCAAAACAAATAAAAAATTACAAAAAAATTAAGATATGGGTACATAAATAAATTTAAGTACTACAAATGTTACAGTCTATAGAATGAATTAAGAAATAATAGAAATAAAAAACTTTGAAGAATATAATCATGCAAAAAAGAACATAAGGACAAAGTCATTTTTTATCTTTTTAAAGTTATCCTTCCCCCATTTACATTTTTTTGTATGTCACAAAAAAAGATGAAAAACTCAAAGAATGGAACCGCACAAAGAACATTTAGGGAAAAATCGAAAAAAAAATGCAACAAAAAATCATGATCACAATTTAAGTATTGAAAATGTCAAATTCTACGAAATGAATTATGAAATAATAGGAATAAAAATAAAGTTCAAAAAATATAACTATAGCTAAAAGCATACAAATCATAATTCCACGTGGATGTCCATAAAAAAGTCCATTTTTTAAAAAAGTAAGATTCACAAATAATTGAATTAAGAAATAATTTATTCTTTCCTCATTCTAACTTTTGTGGGCAACAAAAAATTGAAAAAAAAAACTCTATAAAATGAAACTGTAACATCATGATATAATGACACATAAAAAGATTTGGCCAATAAAAAATAATTTTTTAAAAGTAAGAAATAACGGGAATAAAAAACAAAAATAATGCCTAATTTTTCTTCTACGAAATCACGTACGCTGGTGCCTTACAGAACTTATGCAACGCGCCACGAGCGCGTCAACCGTGCTAGTACTACTACATTACGCTCATAAATGAAGACAGACACCCATGAAATAAGTAAACCCCGACTGAAAAAGACATGACATAATAAAAAGAGCAAAGCATGACTGAACATGACACAACATAGTTGACTCGATGTAGCCTACTACTGCAACCCATGGCGCTACCACATGTGCTCAACGAGTTCTTTCTTATGTTGGTGGTACTTCAGTTTGTCTCGTATAGCCGCATACCTAGCAATGTGCCTCTCGACGGAAGCTATGCCAGCCCTGTAATATTGAACCAGTGCTTTGAAGCATTCGTAGGCGCAATCTGGGAAAGTCATGTCTCGCTCATGTTCAACAATCATGTTGTGCATAATAATGCATGATGTCATGATATTGTGGAGTACTTTATTCTCCCAGAAGTTGGTTGGACTCTTCACAATGTAAAAGCGACCCTAAAGAACCCCGAAAGCTCTTTCGACATTCTTCTGAGCGCTAATGTGCTCTTTTACCCAAAACTTCCTTTTCTCTCCTTGTGGCCCTGGTATTGCCTTCATAAAAGGTGCCCATTCTGGATAGATGCCATCAACTAGGTAGTATGGTAGTACCCCATGTTGTAGTTACGACCATTCACAACATATGTGACCTTCAACGATTCTCCATTAGCAAACCTTGTAAAAAGATATGTGTTGCAAAACATTAATATCGTTGTTAGAACTGGATATTCGGAAGAAAGAATGTCAGATTCACAAGTCATGAGAAACCACAACCTCTAGAACGAGGGTTGGAGCCTTCGCATGGCCGGTGTATGCACCGTGCCACCCGGCACGACAATTCTTGTTGGAGTTTGGCCCATTTGGCCCATCCTGAAAATGCCAAAGCATACAATGAATAGTACCACCTTCCTAGTTGGTGGAGAATAATACCAACATAAAAGGGAGAGCTTCCAACTCCCCTTATCATGAGGCACATGGGGAGTGGAAGTTTATTTGCTAGAGTCACACGCACGTGCGTGTCTTGCGACGTCGCGAGTCACCGTGCCGTGGATTTAATCCTGGCACGTTAATCTCCTTTTGTTTTTTGGTTTATCCGCTACAAGGTAACTCCCCGCGTCCGATTTTTGTGGATCGAACGAATGGCTCGCAACGTGCGCGCGCGGCGTTCAACGTGCGTCCGCTCTGCGTGGGGAGGCAGTTACGACTCCGAGGATAAATCCCCTGGAGACGTCCAAGAGAAGTCACTCAGTTTTCCACTCGCGTTTCCATCTGCTGTGTTGAGTTCTCGTGCGACTTCGTTCCTCGTCAACCTTCCTCTCTGCGTGCACGTGGTGGAGGGAGAGCGGGATCTCCAATCCGGTTGCTGCCGTGAGACCTACACGGGAGGGAGGCAATTAGGTTCTGCACGAACCTCGACATCGACTACTTCCTCTACGGCCGGACGTCTCCGCCTCGCGTTCTCCGCTTCATCGATCCCTACGTAAGTTTTCCTCTAACTCCAGTAGCCGCGAGTGCGCGGCTAGGATTTTCTTGTTATCCAGAATGGATTGCCTATTGTGTGCCTGTTTGGTTTTGCTTCTGTTTAATCGTATAAGTAATTTCGGAATTGGTATAATGCATGTATTTCCAACATTCCAGAAACCTAATTGGTATTATATCTGTTATTCAGCAATGGCTGGTGCATCTGATGCCATGAAACCTGAGAGGTTCAACGGCCATAACTTCCGCCGGTGGTAGACGAGGGCCAAGTTTTGGCTTATGTCGCTGGAGATGTGGTGGGTGATTCACCCTGTGTTTCCTCTGACTGATGAGGAAACTGCGCAGTTTGAGAATGCAAACAATACTGCATTAGGCTGCATCCTTACCATCTTGGCCGATCAACAGTATGATGTGTATATGAGTTACACATCTGCACACGATCTGTGGATTGCCCTTGAGGCCAAGTACGCAGAGGCCGAAGCCGGTCGCTGGCTGTATGTGTGTGAACAACTGTTTGACTATACCATGGATGGTTCTGGTTCTAGGTCAATTGTTGCACAAGCACACGACTTCTAGCTACTGGTGGCCGAGATTACGCACTTGGGGTGTGCATTACCCCCTAAGTTTGTGTCGGCGGGCATTATTGCTAAACTGCCTCAATCTTGGAGGAATTTTGCCACGGGTCTGAAACATAGGAGAGAAGAGATCTCTCTTGAGGATCTGATTGCGGCCCTCGATGTGGAGGAAAAGGCGAGAGCCAAAGATGCACTTGCTGCCTCTTCTCAGGAAAACAATGCAAATGTAGTTGAGAAGAAGGGTGGCAACAAGAATAAAGGCTAAAACCAAACAAGACAACGAACTTCAAGAAGAAGAAGGGTGAGACAAAAGATATGACGAACATTACCTGCTTTGTGTGCGGGAAAAATGGCCACATGACGAAAGACTGCCGTCACCGCAAGAACAAGTCGAACGGTCAAGGCAGGAACAACGCCAATGTGGTCATTGGTGAAGCTGGAGGCTCGGGAGGGTATGGTAATTCTCCTGTAGTATTTTCAGCGTATCAATCCACTGATTGGTGGATTGACAAAAAAATGAAGAAAAAAGAAATTTAGGTCAGTGTGTAAGAAAAACAGAAGTGTCAACAGCGCTGAACATAAATTTTGTTAGCTCAATCATAAAGAGGGGGTAAATCATGAATTAATTAGCACACACAACTATAATAAGAATACCCATAAGAACAGTAGCAGCAAAAGATAGCTAAAAGTCCGAGGAAAAACATAATACCCAAAAACAGAATCAGAACGTTCAGAACGTCCTGCATCCATGACAACTTTATTTACGTTCAGAACGTCCTGCATGATCTTCACAAGAACAAGAGCCCAGCTCTTTTCCTAAAGTTGGATTTTACGAAGGCCTTCGACTCCGTCCATTGGGGGTACCTCTTAGAGCTCTTGGACAAGTTGGGGTTCGGTCAGAAATGGCAGAATTGGATCTCGATGCTGTTGGGTTCAGCGTCATCCTCAATTCTCCTCAACAGAGATTCAGGCCCTAACGTTTGGCATGGTAGGGGTGTTGGTCAAGGGGACCCCCTCTCCCCCATGCTCTTCATCATTGCCATGGACCCGTACAGAGGCTCTTCCAACATGCAATGGGCCATGGACTTTTCTCCCAGATCAGCTCCACCCCTCTCACTTTGCGTACCCCCCCCTCTATGCTGATGATGCTGCCGTCTTCATCAGTCCGGACAAAGATGAAATTGAAGCTGCCATGACCATCCTTAAGCTATTTCGAGATGTATCGGGACTGCACACTAACCTAAGCAAATGTGCAGTCTACCCAATCAACTGTGCCAAAGTCAACCTCCCCATGATCCTCGCCTCCTTCCCTGGCCGCCGGGACAATCTGCCTTGCCGCTACTTGGGCCTTCCTCTTTATGTTCGCAAACCTCTTCATGTTCGCAAACTCCGGCGTGCTCACTACCTTCCTCTTATGGACAAGTTAAAAGCTAGGCTTCCCGCGTGGAAAGGAAAACTACTCTCCAAAACCGGGCGTCTGACTCTGGTCAACTCCGTCCTTTCAGCTCTGCCAACCTACTTCATGACAACTTTCCAGCTACCTAAATGGGTGATCAAGAAGATTGACAAGATTCGACGTTCCTTTCTCTGGAAAGGATCAGATAATGCCCGTGGAGGGCACTCGTTTGTCAATTGGGAAACTGTTTGCCGTCCCAAACGACTTGGAGGTCTAGGGATATCAAACTTGCAGAAGTTTGGGAGGGCTCTGCGTCTTCGCTGGCTTTGGCATGAATGAAAGAAAACTGACAAACCTTGAGTGGGTACACCCATCCCTTGCGACGATACGGACAAGGCCCTTTTCCGTGCTTCCACAACCATCCTCATCGGCAATGGCAAGAAGATAGACTTCTGGCATGATAGATGGCTCCAAGGCACGTCACCGCGTGTCATTGCCCCTAACTTGTATCACATCGCTCGCAACAAGCATCGCAACGTGCATGAACAACTATCTAACAACAGGTGGATCAGGACGATTCGACACCTCACCACGGTTACCCAACTTCAAGAGTACCTGTTACTGTGGCGTCTTGTTCGACAAGTTAACCTAAACCCGAATGTAGATGATGACATTGTTTGGAATGCCACTTCCTCAGGGGAATATACGACCAAATCAGCTTACATCAGCCAATTCATTGGGAGCATTGCAAGTGGGTGGGCCTCTTCCGTTTTGAGGGCACAAACAGAAAACAATTGCAAATTCTTCGCCTGGTCACTGCAGCATGGTCGCATCCACACGGCTGATGTCTTAGCGCGCAAAGGCTGGCCTCATCCACAGAGTTGCTTGCTCTGTGGTGCTAGCCCTGAAACGATTGATCACCTTTGCGCTCATTGTCCAGTTTCAACTGCCATCTGGAGCGACATCCTGCCACAATCTTCACCCCACTGCATTGCCCCCATGCTGTTTTGCGACTGGTGGAGCCACTCAGCACATAACCAACCAAAGGCGTCTAGAAGAGAATTTAACGGGAGGGTTATCTACACGGTGTGGAACATTTGGAAGGAGAGGAATCGTCGTCTCTTCCAGCAGCGTAGTCTGAGCCACGCTCAACTAGTGGCCAAAATTAAGGAGGATGTTCTCGTTTGGGGGCGTGTTGCCCAGAGACATAGCGAGTAGTCGTTTTACTTAGCCTGGGCTTTTCTCCCTTCCCCTCCCTTTCTGTTCTTTTCCCTCCCCTATCTCTCCTGTATATGTACAGCGCTCTTCTTTTTTAATGAATCTGCAGCGCTCCTGCCTTCGGTTCAAAAAAAAACAGAATCAGAACAAAGCTGTTAAGACTCAGTATTAAGTTAGCAGGTTACGTAACCTCAGCATAGACACAAGCCCATTTAAAAAATATATATAATGACATTGTACATTTAATGATTGTGTTAAACAAAACCAACACTGTTCTAAAAAATTGTTCTGCTTCTGTAACTACAGTTTTCCTAGTAGGATAAAAACTGCTTGGCTGAATGACAGCACAAATATGAAGTATCTTCAAGTAGCAAGATTACAAATATATAGAGAGTATGCTCACTTCTAATAATCTCATGATTATGTACTTCAAACAGAAGCAGTGGCGGGGCCAGAAAATCAAAAGAAGGGGGGCTCAAAGAGTTAACTCTAAGGTTTAAGGAATAGTAATATGCTATAGCCGTAACACATCATATAGCACACTAATTGCAAACACAAGCAAGCAGCCATCTAATAGTTTCATCTAATATATAAAGGCACAAATCTGAATTGTCAATTATCTATTACCGGAGAGATTATAATAAGTTTTCGGAATAGATCAGATCTATAGACAATGGAGTTGCTCACTCACTGGCTTTGATTGCACGGTAGATGCCTGTCCGTGATGCAGCTTCCCTTCAGTATCTGAAATTTTGAGTTTGGCAAGAGACAGATCCTCCCCATATTCAACCGCCAGCTCCACCTCCTCTACAACCCTACCCGGCTTTGCTTCAAACATGTCATGGGTAGCGTCCTCTGAGCCGAGACCCTTTTCAACTCTGGTGCTCTGCACTGTCAGGAACTCGGGACACACCACATCTTTGCTTGCATTACGCAGTGTTATGTTAACGCTGAGCTTGGACCGTGGCAACACTACGCCTTTGCTCGGCTCGGCGAAATTGTGGATCTTGCTCGGAGATTGCATGTTGAAAGCAATGTAGTCATCTGTGTCGTTGGATAGCTGTAGCGAGCACAAGCCAGATGCCTCCAAGGGGACACGTAGCTGGAGAGGGTCGATCCCAAGCAGCACATCCTCCCACTCACGAGGGCCAGGGATCGTCTGCATTGTTATGATATAATTTAGTGAGCAAATTTGCATCAAATGTCTGATGACTGATAGTTCTCGAAATTGGGCCAAGACCTTGGGCTATCGTGCCTTGGGCTATTGCAGAACGGTTTTGCCCAGCCCGACCATGTCAACTCTTCAGACTATTTTCGGACGGATGTCTCAAAAGACGGATTGTCAAGTGGGTGTGAGGGTGAAGTGATATACCTGTAGAGTTGATGTGTCCAATTCATTTAAATCGCGAATTATATCCTGTATAGAAGGTCGTTTACGCGGTTCATAACTCTGGCACTGTTCCCCTATTCGGAGGCATGAATTTACTTGTTGGCATCCTAATGTTGACTCTTCTCCCTCCTTGCTCCATCTATACCTCCATCTTCTGATTACCTACCATTTTTCAAGGTTATTTAACACGGTACTGAAATACACACAGAGTAACTCAGAATTCTGAAAACATACTACAACCATTATACATGCATGGAAACCTTGAATGCTCATGCCACATTTTTTTAAAAAAATACTACCTCCTGTCAAAAAAAAGAAGTCGCCGTCGATTTTTGGACACGTCTTTAACCATTCGTCTTATTCAAAAATTTAGTTCGAATATATAAAAATATAAGTCATACTTAAAATACATTTGATAATAAACCAAATCATAACAAAATAAATAATATTTATATAACTTTTGGTGTGGACTTGGGGACGGACGTCAGTCCAGTGCAACGTTTTGAGCTGAAACAATTGTGCGTCTCACACCAGAACAAAATTTCTCCCTCATTGTTTTGAAGTTTACCGTAGGCGCGCCCTGTTTGCATGCAATGATGTCAACGATTACATCAGCGAAAAGATTCTTTTCAGTTTTCTCTTTCGACTGCCATAGCTTTTGACTCGTTGCTCCAATGCACGAACCGTTTGCACTGCTGCGTTCCTCGCATTGTTACGAACAAAACAAGATCAATGTTGCTATAAAAAAATTACTGAAACAAT
Organism: Raddia distichophylla; assembly: GCA_005191435.1. Lineage (NCBI taxonomy): Eukaryota > Viridiplantae > Streptophyta > Magnoliopsida > Poales > Poaceae > Raddia > Raddia distichophylla. Next base: position 3,280,655 of record SPJY01007168.1, on the reverse strand, counting down.
TTGTTATCCTAGTGGAACAATTAGTTTAACCCGTCGAAACAATATGGCTAACCTGCTGAAATAATTACTTTTGCCTAGTGGACGTATAACCAAGAGAAATAGTTATTTTAGCCTATTGGAATAATATATATAGCATGTTAAAACAATTGATTTAGCCTATCGGAACAATATATATAGCCTGCTGAACCAACTAGTGTAGTCTATTGAAACAATTTGTCTAGCCTGATGAAATAATTTCTACAGCCTGTTGGAACAATAAGTTTGGCATGTTGAAACAATTAGTTTAGCCTGTTGGAACAATCTATCTAGTCTTTTGAAACAATTGGTTTAGCCTATTGAAACAATATTTTTGACCTGTTGGAACAATTAGTTTAGCCTACTGGAATGATATGTCTAGCCAGTGCAACAATTAGTTTTTCTATTGAAACAATATGTCTAGCCTGCTGAAACAATTAGTTTAGCCTATTGGAAACAAACTGTATAGACTGTTGAAACAATTTGGCTAATGAAAAAATAAAAAATAAAAAAATAACAAAGTATTTTAAATGAGTTAATTAGGATTTTAGATGAATTATGAAATTCGTTCTATGCATTTTGGACTTCTGATGAAATAGAGACAAAAAGAGAAATTTAAATAGGTAAAATGAAGGAAACACACTTTTTTGCTAGCAGCGCCATCAGCAGAGGCGCGTGCGCTATTGGTTCGCTGGGCTGGGCCGCGGGCGTCCGACAGTGTCGGACGTCCGGTGGGAAGCATTTCCCATAACTTTTTTGAATAAGATGAATGGTCGAAGGCGTGTCCAAAAGTCAACGACGACTTCTTTTTGTGACCGGAGGGAGTATAGCGTAATTTAAACTAAATATTATATGACATATTGACTCAAGACCAAGACGTGGATTTAAACAGAATGATCCTCGAAACCGATGCGAAGAATCTTGCCCTGGTTATTGCCACTAAGGAAGAGTATAGAGGACATGTTGTTGTGATTGTTGAAGAGATAAGGAGCAGAATGATTTTCAGTTTCGACCAAGTGCAAGTGACGTTCTGCTCCCGAAATTGCAACAATGTGGCTAACAAGATGGCTAGGTTGGGGTCTTCTTCCCACCAGGAGAACCCAATTGTGTGGCAGGATGATTTTCCCATTTCTAAACTGGCGGCCGATTTGCACGGCGGCATCCCTGAAAAACGACTAAACCCATGTCACCCGACAAATGGAGTTTGCTAGAATAAAAGAATCGAAATGTAATTTAACTTCTACGATTGTGTGTCTGCCACTCGAATTCGATCGAAACACAAATTCAACCAGTCATAACTTAAATCAAATGGCATCCCAAAGTCGTTTGTATAGAACTGAGAGTCCTCTTGGGCAATGACATGTCGCTCAAACCCAAGTTGTTGTTCACCTTACTCCGCCCAGGATTGATCCACTGATCGCCATGCCATCGCTTTCACACTAGAAATAAAGACATCACATATACCCAAGTTTTCAAGCACATGCGCGTGAAATACTTATCAATGGTGTTATCTATGGTGGGTTTATTTAAAAACCGACACATATTTGTATATTATATATGTTAGTTTGTAAACGAATAAACACTAGGGTTAGACAGTCCAAAAAATCAAGTTGAATATAACAATACTATTAAGGTGCTATGCAAAGATTTATAAATAATAAAAATATGTTATGGTGTATGACATTCTGGCACAACTCTAATCCTTCTGAAACGGTTACCAAAATTGTCTTACATTTTTTATGTTTGGGTTGTTCTGCATGCGTCCGGTCACGATCTGGATGATTATAACACCCAAGCTATATATATCTATCTCTTTGGACACTTTATAATGCATCCAGAATTCCGGAGCGCAATACCCTCTGCATGAGAAGTATAATATATAGGAGTTTTAGAGAATGATGGAATAAAGGAAATAATGTTGTTTACACGAGAGAAAACAATTGGTTCCATGGATGTATTGCTTACCGTGAGTAGCTATGGTTTGCGGTCGTAACTTGTGAAGCTCCATTAAGGAATTTTGATAGACCAAAATCCGCAATTTTTGGGACCATCTGATCATCTAATAGTATATTGTCAGGTTTGAGATCCCTGTGAACAATATTCTTTTCCTCGTGAAGATAGCACACGCCCTCACATATTCCCTTAATTATTTTGTAACGTGCATGCCATTCAAGCCCACTAAATTCATCTGCAAAGTAATATATGAAAACCAATGTCGGAAGAAAGGAATCTAATAAATTGAGAGGAAAAATATATCACATCATGCCAGACAAAATGCATTGTCCTACGTACCATTAAGATGACCCTGTAGGCTTCCCTTACTCATGTACTCAAAACAGAGCAATCGTTCACGCATCTCGACTTCGATGAAATTTCCTTTCCTTTTTCCTTTTTGTATTCTTGATTCTGTGTTAGCACTATAACCTAGAAACCGTATTATATTTTGGTGCTTAACATCCATTAGGCAACCAGCCTCTCGTTTAAATTGATTGTCATCAAGTGCCATCACATTGTTGTTAGCCCTCTTCACGGCAACCGTCTTGTTTCTTAGGTATCCCTGTTTAATTATTGGTTGATTTAGATAGATGCCACTAAAAAGTTGCAAACTATTACATATTTGCCAGTCAAGGTCATGTAGGACATAATGTCCTTCGCACTCGGCAAATCTTTTTTTTTCTTTGAAGAAAGGCGAGCCGCCTAAATTCATTAAAAAGGAGGAAACGGATACAAGAACAAATAATACAACGCGGGGCAAACATCCCGCACTCAGGCCCCGGCCTAGGCCAAAGTAGCACCCCCTAGCCTACCAAAAAATCTCCCCTAATTTTCACCAAAACATCATCCGGCCAACAGTCCTCCTAGCGAAAAATCCTAGCATTTCGCTCATTCCATTTATTCCAACAAATAGAAATGATGAGACCATCATCGATTCGTCTGACCAACTTGCTTCCTCGAAGCTCATTCCACCATCTACCTACTGACTCAACTGTGGCCTCATCAACTTTGGTTGAACCGAAGGATGATGCCATACCATGCCAAATTTGTCGGACGAAGGTACACTCCCAAAACAGGTGTTTATGTGTTTCCTCTACCTCGCCACAAAGAACACATAAAGGGTTACATGGCCACCCTCTAGCGGCAAGACGATTTGCGGTGTAGAGCTTTTCACGAATTAGCACTCAGAAGAAAAAATGACACTTCCTTTGCACCTTGGCTTTCCAAATGCGAGTGTAGTCGTGCTCCTGTGAAGAACCGATGAACTGCAGAGAATAAGCAGAGCTGGCCGAGTATCTTCCTGACTCGGTGAACCTCCATCGAATGGTGTCAGGCGTGTTTGGCAGAAGGATCAGCCGCTGCACAGCTGACCAAAGGGCGATGAACTCATGAATCTGTTCCGTGGTAGATATTTTCGTTAGGGGTAACATCCAACGACCATTAGCTAACGCCTCCTGAACAGATATGTCCTCCTTTCTCGCTAGCCTATAGCAACGAGGAGCCACCTCACTTGGAGATGAGCCATTCCACCAAGGCGAGTTCCAGAATGAAGCCTTATTACCATCCCTCAAACTGAGCTCGGTCGCCACTCGGAAGAGCGTGATATCATTCATGCCAAAGCCACCGGAGTCGCAAGGCACGACCAAAACGACCGATATCTTTGACGCCAATCCTCCCAACTCCTTGGGCCTGCACACCGTTGCCCAGTTAACTAGGCATTTCCCGCCATGACACTCTTCTTCTCCACTCCAAAGGAAACCTCGCCTGATTTTGTCAATCTTTCTTATTGCCCACCCACTTAGCTCGAAGACCATAATGTGATAGACAATCATTGAGGTGAGGACGGAGTTGACAAGAACCAAACGACCTTCCTTGGAAAGGAGCTTGGCCTTCCAGGTCGCCAACCTACGCCTGACCTTTTCAATGATACGCATCTCTTTGTGCTTCCTGATTTTTGTGGGTTTCAAGGGTAAACCAAGTTAGTTGCAAGGAAAATTATTTGTCTATGCCGGGATTTCAGTTTGCAACCAATCCGCAGTGTGGTGGTCCCATCTAATTGGGAAAACCTCACTCTTGGCCCAATTCACTACAAGGCCTGTCGCCCCTTGAAAGACATTAAAGATCTGGCTAATAGCTTGCACTTCCAGCCTGTCCGGCCTGCTAAGCACCATGACATCATCCGCATATAGCGAAATCCGGAGGTTACCGAGATTATGGGGAATAGGCTGAAGCACACCCCTGTCCTCTGCCAAGTGAAATAGTCGAGCCAGCGGCTCCATGGCAAGAATGAAAAGCATCGGTGAAAGTGGGTCACCCTGTCTAAGTCCCCGGCGATGAACTAGGGTCCTACCTGGCGCACAGTTAATTAACACCTGGGAGGTGGCGTTCCCTAACAGAAATGCCACCCAATCCCGCCACCGCTGGCCAAAACCAAAGGCCTGCAGAACTTCTAGAAGGTACTCTCAACTTACGGAGTCAAAGGCTCTTTGCAAATCCAACTTCATTAAAAGCGATGCCCAGAGAAAGTTGTCCTGGATAGACCTCCCTTTAATGAATGCACTTTGATTTGGGGAAACCAAATTCTCTAGGTGCCTGGATAGCCTGTTCGCGAGGAGCTTGGAGAACAGCTTGCCAACACTATGGATTAGACTGATCGGCCTGAAAGCGGTGACACTTGGTTCACCCTGCCCCTTTGGTAGCAGAACAATATGGGCGCAGTTCAATTTCCGAAAACCATCCACCCTACAGTGACAAAGGTCATGTAAAGCTGCAATCAGATCAACCTTGATTGTATCCCAACAGGATTTATAAAAATCCCTATGAAGCCGTCAGGGCCTGGAGCCTTATCCGACGGAAGGTGCCTAACAATATCATGGATCTCCTCTTTCAGGAAAGGCAATTCCAAGTCCTGTAGGTCACCAGCAGGGAGCTGTAGCAGATCCCAATTAAGGGTATGCGACCTCTCCTTTCTTTGGCCTAGGAGGTCGACAAAATGTGCGAAGAAGGTGTTCCCAATGTCATCAGTAGCAGACAACACTCCTTGGTCCGCATGTAACTGCGTGATCCTGTTACGACCTTGCACTGTGGAGACGTTCGCATGGAAGAACTTAGTGTTTGCATCTCCTTCATTGATAAACTTTACCTTGTTTGCTGCCTTATTCTCAACCTTTCAACAGCAGAGAGGCCTAAAATCCTGTTATTTAAAGCCTTATATAAATCTACCTCTGGATGCGAGAGCTCTCTCTCCTCCATTGCCTTGTCAAATCTGAAAATAACCTCAGTTGCAATGGCCAATTGAAGCCTAACCTTCCCAATCAGATTTTTGCTCCATTTCTTTAAAGCCCTGGCCGTCCTTTTCAATTTGTAGGATAGACGGTCAAGCGTTGTATTAGCGACGGCTTGCACCTCCCAAGCCTCCTTGGCAACCTCGATGAAACCTGGCAGCCTTGGCCAGAAGCTTTCGAAACGAAAGCCAAGGAACCTATCGCACGGAGCGCAAGAGGCCAACAAAAGAGGCGAGTGGTTCGAAATCAGTGATGATAAAGGTCGAAGCTCCCTAAGAGGAAGGATGGCATCCCGGCTAAGGTTTGCGAAGCATCTGTCGATCCTCGTCATTATTGCATTACCACCTTACAAATTGCCCCGCCAAGTGAATTTCTTGCACCTAAGATTTATCTCCCGAAGCTCGACAGAGTCGAGAGCGACGTTGAACTCTCTCATGAGAGGTCCATTGAGATTAGCACCTGTGCTTTTCTCATGCGGGGCCCTAATCATATTGAAGTCACCAACGACCAGCTAAGCCTGCTTAGCAAAGTTCTTCAAAAGGCGTAGTTCAAGAAGGAATCTTCGCTTGTCTACTACGGTTTGAGGACCGTACACCCCTGTCCAGGTTCACTCCACCTGGTTTTGACCCTGATGGACATCACATGATAGGGAGAACTCTAAGGGTCTAAAATTTGTGATATGAAAAGAGCCAGCAACCGCCATGATAATCTCGCCCCTGGTCCCCTGGGCAGGTGGGAAGCAGAAATTTTCAACGAAACGTTGGCCCAGACAATCCCGAATGATGGCCTTGTCAACGTGTTCCAACTTCGTTTCCTGCAAGCACACCAACTCCGCCCTGCATTCATTGACAAGGAGGCGCACCGCGTCCCGTCGGGCTGCACAATTTAAGCCTCTGACGTTCCAGCTTACTAAACGAAATTTATCCATAACCATCGAAAACACCAACAACATTGCTGGAGTTGATATAGTAGCAGTCCACGGCCTTCAAATTTTGCTGAACAGGAAGCTCCCATGAGCACCCACTTACAAAAGGGCAAAATAATGGTTCTGTCGACCACATCACCAGTAAGACAACACGATAAGTACGACCACACCTAGTAGGGAGAAGATAACCTAGATAAATCATTGGAAACAGCGCAGCACCCGACCGGAGCACAACCTTAAGCGCTCGGTTACACCGCCTGGACAGCCCAGGTGGCCGCATCGAGCTTTGCGGCGAGGTCAACCCCTCCCGCCAAGCCAGCCAGGTCTTGGATTGCCCCCGGTGCATCCGTGTCCAGCTCACCCTTGAAGATGGCCTTGTAACGCCCTATGGCGTCGTCCTACCAGTCTTGATTATCAGCCAGAACCCCCATCTTGGTAGCAAGAACCTGCTGCGCCTTGGCCGTAGCTGTGAGCGGGGTAGCTTTGCATTTCCTGGCTAGGCGGGTGCTCCTCCTAGGTGAAGCGGTTTGATCGACTTTAGGGGGCAGCAACAATGGTGCTGGCAAAGCACGCACGACTTCAGAGAATAGCTTCTTCATTGTTGACCCAGCATCCTCCAGCTGGTCCTCCTGTCTCGAAGCAGTGACTGTCTTGGATGGCCGCTCCACCCGGGAGACAGGGCTCGGAGGGTGCTTGGACGCCTGCTCCTCCCGAGAGACAGGGCTCGAAGGGTGGCCAGAAGCAGCAAGCTGCTGGACTTGAGCCGATGGAGGTACCTGCGACAATGAGACCGCAAACTCAAGATCCATTGGATCCTCCCTGGACAAAAATTGGAAATCATGGCCAGACAGAGGAATGGACGACATCGATTGACACAATTGTGCGGCCGGATCAACCGGATGCATCGTCACGGCCAAGGCATCAGAAGCCTGAGCAGCATCTATGTGTGTTGTAGTGACCAAAGTGAGTTGTACCTGCCCATTTCCTGCATCAGCAAAAGAGGCGCCAATACCGCCTGGAGCCGACCCATTAGCACCGACAACCACCGGATTGAGGCCTGCAGCGACTTGGCAGGGGCCCGCCTCCTTGATTCTTCGGTTGGCGACGAGAGGTTGAGGACGAAGCGCCCTGCGCTCCTGGAGCAGCCGATGGCCGGACATCCCATTTGGTGGTACGCCGTCCGCCAGCATGAGAAGGGGGAGAAGGAGGTGGTGGCAGCGTCATATCATCGTCGTCCGTGCCCAGCCCCTGGCCAAGCCTGGCGTGGACCGGTACTTGCTGGCCAGGTGGTCCATCCACCACCCCCAAGATCCAGTCAAAAGCATAAGTAGACGCAGGCGAATCATCATCTGAGGAAGAAATCGAAACTGGAGTCAGTAACCCACTGACTCAACTGGAAGGGCTGGAAGGACCACCTCTGTGCTCCCTGCTTGGCCACTGAAAATCGACCACTGTATCAACATGGATGATAACCCTATAGACGAGCATCCTTGGTGGGGAGAGAGCCCCCACACCTGCAACCCTGGGCTCCTCGAGGAAGAAGGAGGCTTCTTTGGGGAAGCTATTTGCATCGTCCGTCCACACCCAGGCGCAAACACAGGCCTCCTCGCGCTCGAAACGGGGAGAGTCAAACTCAGGTACCAAGTAACCCGAAGGGGATATAAGAGGGGCAATGGCCGACTCCGACCAGGCATGACGGGGCACCCCCTCGATGCACAGCCTCACATTGAAATACGCTGACTTGGCCCCGGCAACGAGGAACCTGGACCATGGCCGCAACCTGAAATTTTATTCCTGCAATGGAGATGTTAGGGCGGCGGATCACATAGTCCCGCAGCTCTAAGGAGTCAGTCATGACGAAGAAGCTTTTTGGCGACTGCCTCTAGACGCATAACCTCTTGTTGCTTACGCGGAAGAATTCCTCAAAGGAAGACTGCAGAAGCTTGGTGGTGACAGGGGTGTCATCAAGCATGAAAGCAACTAGTGCTTGGTCTTTGTAGATGCCTTCCAGATCTGAGGCAGTGGCCATCTGCGCAGCGTACCTGTAAGCGAAGCAAGGCCTTTCGGCTGGGGAACCAGCAAAGGGTGCGGACTCCATCTGCGTGTTGGCACGCGCCAGAGGATTTGCGACGGCTACCCCCACGGCCCTCCCGGAGACGACAAGAACGCGCACGGTGGCCTAACTCTTTGCAAAGGAGACAACGGGAGGGAGCAGAACAGGAAGCCACGAAGTGGGAGGGGGAGAGGCAGCGGAAGCATTTACCTCGCGACTCCCTCTTGAGTAACAGAGCAAACTCGCTCTGCGAACCTTCTGCATTGAACGTGTCATTGAATCCCACCTTCTTTCTTCGTCACGAGACCTTCTGCCAACCGTTCCCAACTCCGTCTTGAATACCCTCCGAGACCTGCCGAGACCTGCCCTGCATCTATGACCTTAATGACCTGAGAAGCCACCTGCACACCGGAACGCGCGAGGTCCAGATCTGAAGCCTTAACCTGTGCTCCCGCCTTAGAGACCGCGCCAGATGCGGCAGGGATGTCCGGATCTGCAGTATCCTTAGCGAAGTGAAGGCGGGGAGAAGTGGACTTGTGGGGATTCCACCGCTCGAACCGCGCGTTTGGACCTGGAGAACCACCAGCCTACAGCTGAGAAGAACCTACCTGAGGAACCACCGACGCCGCCCTGCTTGGCTGGCCAGAGAGCACGCGGGGCAGGGAAGGGGTAGCCTGGCACGAGCGCAAGGCCGCTGCGAGGTAGGTGCTGGAGATGGCTGGGGCTGGGGAGGTAGATCTGGACGAGCGCAGGGAGCGAGGGGAGTCGGGGGTGCGACGAACCATCAAGAACAAGGGATTCGTGCGCAGCGATCGGTAGCTGGAGAAATTAACTTTGGCTGGGGATTGATTGCTACTCGGCAAATCTTCGATTTTACAGCTTTACGGTAACATATAAATAATTATTCCGTGATTACAACATAGCTTATTAGTGAGTAACTTTAAAAAAGGACAGAATTTAGTTACCTTGTAAACCTTTCCAAAACCACCGGCACCGATTTTTCGATCATCAGAGAAATTATTTGTGATCTCCTTCAATAGCCAGAAAGACAGCATCGTCGGCTCTGTGCTTCCGTCGAGTACACACTCCAGGATTTCATGTTCCATTTGCTTGTCACCCATTCTGAATACACCTGAACAGTGCACGTTCCAAAGTTTTAAATCCTCGGGATTTTATTGAAAATTTGAACCAGATCCTTCGAAATTTGAACACACATGGAGCCACAAAGAAACAAACTCGAATGCACAGTAGTAAAGTCATTAAGCAGTGACTGGAAATCACTCTTGAACTAATATTGGCAAAATAAAATGTAATTACTACCGCAAGAAACTTACCTCAAACCCTCGCAAACCAGCAAGGACCGCGCGGAGGATTGATTAATTTGAATCAATGTCAACGTGAAGAGCTCTTGAACGGCTTCATAGGAGCTGCGTTTAAATAGAACGGAGATGTAATAAACAATTTTATCTCGAGATCAGCAAATTAAGTGTGACTTATGGTTGCGTTGACTCCGCCATTGGATGCCATGCATGGAAGTGCGGAAATAAAATTGGACTCATGAATGGGATCGACGCATGTGATTCCGCATCGGTCAAATAAACAATCGTACAACTTCTTACTCTCAAAACAAGCTAACGTTCACACACTTCAATTATCGCGACCATAGAAGTGGGTGGCTGCATGGTCGGAGATGAACGGAGGGCCCACTGATTTTTAACAAGAGCAAAATTATGTCAGGAGCCAGCTATTAAATCTTGTAGCATATATTTAGGCTAGAGCATCTCCAATATTACCAAATCAGCTAGCTAGAAATATATCAACTTAGCTTTTTAATTATCCGAAGAAGATAGAGAGGAGAGAGGAGAGAGATAGAGACTAGCTCTTGCTAATAGCTAATCTATTGCTAAGATAGAGACTTAATTCTTGCTAAAAACACCAACATAGGTGCATGTGCACTATACATAAGGCCATATATTAATTTTAGAGACAATGCTATTTATAGATGACATGCTCATATTTTTAGGAAAAAGTGCATTTTAGGTATCTAAACTATCACAAAGGTTCAAAAAACCACATAAACTATGATTTGGTCTACTTTTTCCCTGTACTTTTGAAACCGGCTCAAAACACATCATAATCTGGTTTTGCTAAGTGGTTTTGCTGATATGGCGCCACATAAAGGTGGTTTTGCTGATTTAAGGGCCACGTGTTTCTTTTAAAATTTATTTTCTTTTCCCTTCATGGAGAAGTGGGTAGCCAGGTATTTCTGAATCATTTCATTTCAGAGTCGCAGAAGGATTCTCCAGTGCACGAGCTGTCGCCGTTCCAAGTGAAGGACATCCAGCGCATCGACACAAGCAGCCCGGACGACTTTGCCGACCTCCTCGAGCGCATTGTTAAGCAAAATATTAAGGAAAAGAAAATAAATTAAAAGAAATATGTGACCGCCAAATCAGCAAAACCATTTTTACGTGGCACCACATCAGCAAAACCAACGAGTAAAACCGGATTTTGATGTGTTTTGAGCCGGTTTTCAAAGTTTAGGGGAAAAAGTAAACCAAATCATAGTTTATGTGGTTTTTTGGACCTTCGTGATAGTTCGGATACTTAAAATGGACTTTTTCTTTTTTATAACTAGTGTTTGAGTCAACTATTGGAGATGCTCTAACCAAATTATATATTTTATATATGTATAAGCACAAGGTCACCGGAGCTACGTTAATGAAACGAAGATGTAGCGTCACGCCTCAATTTTTAAACTTACCTTGAGGGTCGACGATCCCATGCACTAGCCCCTGGATCAGTACGCTAGCCGGAAGACCACATAGCCGATATAAGCATACATCGATTAATTAAATCTTCGAATATAACATCACGGTGTTGCGCCCTTAGGCGAGTTTAGCAAGGTGGCACATACACGCCTTAGATTACAAAACATTGTTCAGAGTACAGCAGATACCCAAAATATTTACCCAAAAGAAATCCTATCGACTACGGCCCATCAATGACTGGAGCGACCCCTAAGACTCCTCGGGTCCACCATAGTCCTGTCCGTCGTCTTCGTGACACTCGTAAGGGTTATCTTCGACTCCATCGACTAAGGTAAGAAGGCGAGGTCAGCGTCATCCAAACGCTGGCTAGTTAACACTTCCCTTAAAGCATTTAGTGTAAAAGGATATATTTGGAAATAAGGTTTATTTTATATGCGTAAAGCCAAGTTTATAAGATTTTGGAAACATCTAAACTAGCATCAACTAGTATTTGATCTTATAATACAAATCAAGGGTTTTCATCTTAACAATGCACCCACACCCAATTAACCAACCAAACACACCAACCAACCCATAATCGGCCAACTCTCATCCAAATTCACAACCCACAATCGACCAACTCTTGTCCATAACACAACCAGCTTAACAAATCACCACACCAGCTTATTTGTTCCTCATGAACATCCTCCTGGTTGTCCCCAACCATTCCTAGTCCTGCCATCCTTCCAGGTTTTGGCTAATCCTGTTGTGGACCACACATGCCATGGCATGATCACCCCGGCCTAGTGGGGTTGCCAGCCCTCACTAGCCGACCGTCACCCTGGGGATGTGTGGCCATTATCACCCTCGGTGATGGCCGATGCCGGTCTCCTATCGAGAATGGTCCCAGGGGGCCTCCGCAGAGCGCCCACTCCTGGTGATCCAAGACCCGTACTCCGCGCGATGGCCACACGTTGTGTTGGAACCAACCCGCAGATGGCAGCGCTCTCCGCTACGCGTGTTCATCCGCGCTCCTCCTGGGTAAGCCCTGGCTAAACCCAACACTAGGCATCTCATGCCTTAATCATCCCTCAGGATGTCCAAGTCCAACTAGGGGCAACCCACCAATCATTCTCTACTTCCACGATCATTCACCACACCACATACATGGACTTTCCCAACCGATTGACCCAAACCGACCAAGTATCCACATATCCAAACCCACAAACACAAGTAGCCCAACATGCATCTACCAGTCCTAACTGTCATATGTCTTGTCATATTCGAATGAAAAGGATGAATGACCGGTGAATATCGGTTCACCTTTCCGTGGCGGTTAGCCAGAAGAGTTGTTAAGCCTAATGCCAGTCTAAGCAAGTTTTACCCATTAGGTAGGGTTAAAGTGGTTACCAGGCTAATCATAGGCTAACAAGAGCAATGACAATCAAGGAAGTCATTAAGGCTAAACAGTTCAAGGCAGGCATGTATAAGTATAACATGATTAACAATTAGGCAATCTACTAGGCATGCATCTTTAATAATTAAACAACTTAGTTTAAGGAAAACTGGGTAATGAACATGATATTAGCGATGTTAATCCGTACTAGGGAAAGTCGCTGCCTCCCCCTAATACGAATCACATCTAAAGAGTAAGTATTAACTCGCCTTGCTCGGGTAGGTGGTCCTCCTCCTCGGCGTCCCCAAATCTCCCTTCGGGATCGCCTCCGTCTAATCAAACCCACAAACCAATATTTACCTACTAATGCAATGGAAAACATGATGCATGCACGATCTGGGTTAAACCCTCGGCATAAATACCAAGGTCGATTAGCAAACCAAATTGGCTCATGATATGCTATGCATGGCATGGTGCATTAATAATTAATATTAGTAGTTTATGATACTCTACTAAACCCCAAAATACGGTATTGTACGATAAGTTCGGAAAAGGGTGATTTGGGTTTCTCGGCAACATAGAATGATGACTATCGGAATTTCCACATACGTACGAGGTACAGTTTAATCGGAGTTGACAATATACTAAGGTTCCTAAATAATGAGATAAACCTAGGTTAGGTTTCTTTATTACTTTTTACCCAAAAGCATCTCATGGGTAATTTTAACAAAGAAAAGGGCTAGCTATTTGGTAAATGCCTTTTTAATATAAATACCCTTATGGTTTTATTTAGGTTGAAGTGCAACTTAAGTTTATTCCGGAATAATTAGGGCATTTATGTATCTAATATTTTCTAAAGGACAATTGGGTCTAAAATGTTGTATAAAGATAACCAATAAATACTTTAGAATTCATTTAGCCATTTTTATAAGGAAAAACAACTAATACCACTAACAGTGCAACATTTTCCATTACAGAGGTGAATTTTATAATTTCCTAAAATCATAAATGACCTCTAGCATTTATCTTAACTTTTCAGAATTTATGGGGGTTTCTAGCTATTTTTAATAAATCAGAAGCTATATTTGGTAATTAAACGAATTGGAAATCCACTGGAAAAATCATTTAACTAAACCGGGCCGAGCCAACCAGCAACCGGCCCAATCGACGAAAAACGGCCCACAGCCCAACTCGCGCGCACGGGCCCGCGCGGCCGGGGAAGCAAAGTCGAAAGCGGTTCAAAAGACGCGTTTGCGGGGAGGAGGCGCTAACGATCCAGACGCCTCCACTAAATCCGACGGGTGGGACCGGTCCACTGGACAACAACTCGGCGTCGAGGCTTGAGTCAACGGGCGAAGGGGTACCCTGACCGGTGGGGCCCGTGTGTCATTAACTCCGAAGCCCGCACTCTGCACGAATCTCGGCGCCAGATCCAACGGTTCGCCTTCATCGTCTAGCTTGCGACCGGGGACGCGGCTCGGCGGCGACGGCGAGCTTCGCGGCGGTGCTACAGGCCACCCATGGTCATGTGCGTTGACGCCCAGGCATCTATAGGCCCTAGGGTTCCTAACGAGGCACGTGTCGAGGCCAGCAGTGGCCGGACGCGGCGGCGCGACGGCGGCGGATACCAAGATTTCGCCGGAAAACCAGAGCCTATCTACACACCTACAGGCCACGAGCTTGAACGGCGAGCTAAGGAAGTTCAACGGGGTGCTCACCTTGGGCTCGGACGAGGACGGAAAAGCTCGGAGCTGGCACGGTGGTCCAGAGCTCCATAGCTGAAATTGGAAGGGGAAAAGAGTTTAGGGAGGTCCCGGTGAGCACAGGGCGAAGGGAATTAAAGAGAGGCTCACGGAACCGACGGGATTGCTCCGGTGCCGGCGGCGTCGATTTGGGGGGAAAAAAAGGGGAAACCGGCGCCGGCGGGGTATCCATGCTTTTATAGACGCGGGGTGAGGTCTTGGCCTGCAGGCACTAAAGGTGACATGGTGAGGCATGTGGTGCGGCGACTAGACACGAGCAGCGCGTGGCGCGGCAAGTTGCCAGAGGGTGGCACGGCGCTTCAATGATGGGGGAGATGCTGCGCGCGACACGACCAGTGCTAAGCAAGGCAGAGCAGAAGGGCGCGGCGCGGCTGACGGGACGGTTGAACGACAGCGGTCCACAGAGCAGGGAGAAAGCTAGTGTAGGAGAGAGAAAGAGAGAGAGACTGACAATGGGGGCCACTTGTTGGATTCAACTCACATTCAACCGAATTTTTGGGTTTTGCAAACTTTAAATACTTCTCGAATTGGGATGTTACATGTAGTAAACAATTCTATCTCAAGATCAGCAAACTAAGTGTGACTTCTGGTTGCGTTGACTCCGCCCTTCGATGCCATGCATGGAAGTGTGGAAATAAAATTGGACTCATGAATGGGATCGACGCATGTGATTCCGCATCGGTCAAACACTACAGGAAAACGACTTAATTTCGTCGGCCCACAACCGACGAAAATATGGGATAAACCGACGAATTAACGTATTTTCGTTGGTTTGCCGACGAAATTGACCCGACGAAATGTGCTAGACGAAAATAACTATCGTTTTGTCTGGTGCCGACGAAATTACATTAATTTCGTCAGTTTTACAGGCCGATGAAAATATTATCCCGATGGTTTGTCACCACGGTTGAAGGCTGACGTGGCCGTTATTTTCTGCCACGTCAGCCTTAATAGAGTCAGGTAGGTGGCTTGTTCTGATGACGTGGCAGATAATTTCGTCGGTTTAAACTGACGAAAATAATTGCCACGTCAGCCTATTCGGCGGGATCTGCAGCACGCGTTGTGCTGACGTGGCGAGTAATTTTGCATGAAATGCCGACGAAATTATTTTTTTCCAGGAAAAAATAGGGTGATGTATTATTGATTGAAAATTTACAGAAAATCACAGAAAATTTCAATAATTCACAGACAATTCAAAGATATTCATATCATCATAACCTTATATCGACAATCACATGTCCATCAACGAAAGATGCATAAGAGCACAAATATAGAATTAATACATAAATAAGTGTCAGTCCATCAACATCAAATGTCCGTAACACACAAATTCGACATCAAGTCAATTCACACAAGTTTTACATAAACGTCACATAGTTGAACGTTAAGCCATACAACAAGTTATACAAGGGAACTTCTAACTCCTAGGTGAGTGGGAGCCATGACCGCTACCTGCCACATCGCCACATCCCATGTTGACGATTTGATTGACCGAAGGAGTATCCGAAGAAGAAGCGCCGTTGTTGCCTCCAGGACCATCTTGAGGTGGAGGTGGTGTCGCAAATCCCTAATCAATTGAAGAGAGTATTTGTGAAACATTGCACATTGAAGGAAGTCAGTGAATTGTAGTAGGAAGGTGTAATTTTATTACCTGTTGTGTCTCTTGGAATAAAAAGCCAGGCGGAGGAGGCGGAGGCCGAAACGCAAGCAATTGAATATTTGGGCCAAACTGAGAGTAGAACATAGCCTACAATGAAAAGAACATGGAAGATGCATTAAGTTTGAGCTAATTTCAAAATTTTTGAATTATTTGTACTTGTATTATACAATTATTGAGCTAGGGAGAATAATAATGCTACTTTATTGGTATGCAATGCAAGACAGGCATTTAATAGCGACAAATAAGGTAATTCACACAAATTTGAGCATAAGCACTTGTCTTTAGCTCATACATATACTAGTTTTTTTTCAAAGATATCTTGTTTTAAATATATAAAGTGCATGATTGCTAAACTTTGATAATTAATGCCTATTTGTTAATCATGATAATGACATGCCCTGTCCTTGATGAATATGTATTCAGCCAACATGATTCCTTGATGTCATGAATGATTGACTGTCCACATAAAATATAAAATATTTAGACTTTCTAGTCTTGGGTAAAAGTTGCTTAGACATGCTTAGGTCTACTGATTTAATCGGGTAACCCATTGGTAAGCCAAAACTTACCGGTGGAGACGATACATTTCACACCTTGATCATGATGGTCGAGCTTTGTGTTGCATGATTTGAAGTGCTGTTGTGTGGTTTACTATCTAGGGTATGTGGAAATGGAAAATGTGGATGGGAATGATGGAAGAGAAGGGTGATGGGCAGGGTGGACCCAGGAAAATATGCACGATATACCTATGTAAGAGGTATGCATAAGGAAGGTGGAACCCAGATGGAGTTTGGGCTCGTCTGGAAGGGTGTTCATGCTTACGTGAGCACAGCGGGAAACTGCCGACCATTGTACTGCGTGCTTGCAGTGGTCCCTTACACCACAAAGCGTGGCCATCGCGCGGATGGGCAGGATTGGTGTCTGTGTGACGCATTAGGCCCCGTGAGCCTATTAACCAATTCCTGAGGGGAAGGAGTTTGGGCAGTCTCTTGCGAAGAGATCTGACTCTGTCTACCGGGGTGAGCGCAAGTGACCAATGTCATCCGTGAAACGGCAATCATTGAGTTGGGTTAGGTCATTAGTTCACTGGAACTCGGGAAAGATAGTGGTCCGCAACGGGGTTTGCCGACCCGGAATGATGGTGTGGTGAAAGAAGATGGGACGGGAATGATTTCGTAAAGGGTATCTCTGTGGCTTGAGATATAAACATTTGATATAATCTTTCCTCGACATCTTTTTGGAGATGTCCTTTCGAAAATGGCTAGGTATATGATTTTTATCTATGTTATTTCAAAAACTGGCTTTTCTGTAAGGAAAATAACCAAAACTCCACCATAAAGCTTGTATCACTATAAGCATTAAGGATAGTGTTAATTTGCAAGTGCAATTTGATTGCGCACTTACCCATGCACCCACTCACTCTTTTAGTTTATGAAGACCCCGACGATGGTGACTACGCTTGCCACGAGGAAGGCGATCCTGCCTTCGATGACCCCGACCAAGCTTGAGCTCTCCTATAGGTCGAGAGATGCATGCTTAGTGTAGGATTGTCGCTAATATTCAGGTGTAGCTTCCACCAAAGAACAAGATTTTGTTGTAATATGAACAGCTTTATGTTGAAGGTTGTAAGTTAGAATCAAGACAATGGTACTGCTCTTTTGTTATAACATATGCAGTATGTTATTGCATGTGATGATCCAGCTAAGTGATGTGTGGTACTAGTATACTAGTCCAGGGGCTAGTGCTGTTCCACAGGACGGGTTTCAAAGGTAAGCAAATTTGAGGCCTCGTCACATAGTTGTCGAAGTTGTTTGTGTTTTGAAAGGATAGTGAGTCAAGGAGCCCTCGGTCCGAAGAAAAATCTTTATGGCTCCCATTCACCCCCTCTAGTTGTTGTAGCGGGTTTTCACAACCCAATTAAACGTTCTGCCCAGTGTGCGGTACATATAACCCACCCACCGCCCCCTGCACGGCCGTCCTAATCATTTTTCCCCAATCCGTCACGCCGCCTCTCGTCCCTCACTCTCTCCGCCACCGTCGGGCTGGCCCAATAGGATTAATGGCCTATCGTGCCATGCTTGGGCTGCTTGTTGAGCTCATGGGCGGGCACGACATGGCCCGGTTACTTAACCGTGGCGTGCCGAGCCAGGCCTACTAGGGTCGTGCCCTATCGGTTCCGTGTCGTGTCGTGTCGTGTCGTGCCGAGCCGTGTCGCCCATTTGAACATCTATAAACCCAACCTCCTCGCTTATACTTATTTCAATCTCGCTAAGTAGCACAGACTGGACATAGGGTTGTTATCCATTAGTGGAGACCCTAACCAGTATAAAAATCATTATGTCACTATCTTCTAGCTCCGGCTACCTCCCGGCCTTCCTTCGGATGACTTAACCGCGACGCCAAGGGAAGTGTCATCATTGGGCCTCACACCAATATTTATAAGCTCAGCTCGTGAAGCCCATCTCCCGGTCACCGATAAATACACCTTACAACTGAGGTTTTCTTTACCATGGAAATAATAACTTTGCTAGGCTAGAGTATTTGCAATACTAGAAATAGGACCATTTCACATAATTTTAGGTAGAAATATGGCTCACATTTCATTGAGTTTGCTCTAGTTCTCTTAGAGGAAAAAAAAAGTATCTTCCTAACATTCAGGAATGTCTTCAACTTTACCGATTATCTCTTCTTTTCTCTAGTCATTTTGCAATTGGTTTGTTGTAAATAATTATTTTTTTCGGTATCTCTGCAGTCAGGTCTGACCCAAAGACACGAGAGCTGCACTTGTTCCATTTGATTCTTAACAAGCTTTTAAATAGCCCACTATAGCTTTATGATTGCACCGTTATAACGTTATTGGACCCAAGACGCTACGTGAGGGTTAAAATTTCTGTAAACACATCTATGACCGCTGTAGACGCTATATTGACCACTATTTCCGTTATATTGTAGGTGCTATAGCTTTGCTAAGTTGTTTCTTTCAATTTTCTAAACATTACAATCATCATATATGTTTTACTTTAGTCTTGCATCATTAAATTTACATTTAAAAATGATCTAGAAAGAAGGATAGATTTCAGTTCACATATTTTAGATAGTAATTATTGTCTTATGGAGATATAGAGTACAATTATTCCAAAGTATCATATTTATTTTATTATTGAGTTAATCATGGTTAATACTGTGCATATATGATATATTTTATATTTTTAAAATAAACCACTAAATAGGATAAATTTTATAGCTTTTTTAAACGTCGCCGCTAAGACAATTCATTTTAAACCATCGATTTCTCTGATTCTCACGGCGTGTTTGCATGTTTAGGCACTTTGTCCTTTATCTTTTTTTAGAATTTTTTTTGCCCAAGCCAAAGCATCTCAACTTTTCGCCACGGCCCATGGGTGACCTTTTGAATAGGGAGGGACTACCCAACGGGATCCCGTCCCAAGGGACCCCGACGGGATCCCTTCTCTCCTGTCGCGCACTACTCCGCCTCCTTTCTCCGCCCCTGACGGTGCTTCGCACACCTCCGCCGCCCCCTTTCTCCGCCCTCACCGTCGGTCGCTCCGCCGCCCCAGCCTCCCACCGCCGCACCGTTGCCGCCCACCTTAACCCGAGGGGGTGAGGTGCGGTCCCCCCTCAATCGCTGCCCGACCGCATTCACCCCATCCCCCGGCTCTGGCAGCGCCACCGCCGCTTCTACCGCCGCCCCAACGAACCCCACCCACCGCCGTGCCGCTGCCTTCCCGGCCCAAATCTATACCCGAAGCACACCCCGAACCCTAACCCGAACGGCCGGCGGCGAGCTCGATGGCTGTGACCGCAAGCTCGATGACGTCGGCTCCTCCTTTTTCGTCCTTCTTCCTGCTCTACGGCACGCACGGGGAAGGGGGAACACGTGGCCTGCGGGGAGTACGCCACCCACCCTAACCTGAGGGGGTGAGGTGCGGTCCCCCCTCGACCGCCGGTCGACCGCCTTCACCCCATCCCTCGGCTCCGGCGGCGCCACCGCCGCTTCTGCCGTCGCCCCGACGAACCCCACCCACCGCCGTGCCGCTGCCTTCCCGGCCCAAATCTATACCCGAACCACACCCCGAACCCTAACCCGAACGGCCGGCGGCGAGCTCAATGGCGGTGACGGCAAGCTCGATGACGTCGGCTCCTCCTTTTTCGTCCTTCTTCCTGCTCTACGGCACGCACGGGGAAGGGGGAACACGTGGCCTGTGAGGAGTAATCCCGTTCGGATCCTGCCAGGACGGGATCCCGTTCCCTAGAATTTCTCTTTTGAATAACACTTAGGTTTGCCGTACAGGCCTGGTTTTTGATTGGGCTTAAAAATTATTTTGGGGCAGTTTGCTAGTTTAAAGTAGGCTGGCCCATCATAAACGGCCCATTTGCACAAGCGCACATCACCAAACACCAATCGTTCGGTTCGATTTCGATCCCCTTCCACCTCCCTCCAGCCTCCGACTCTTCTTCCTCCCTCAGATTGGTTCATCGACTCATGGCGGCGAGGGGTCGATTGGCAGCGGCGATGGCGATGGCGGAGACGGCGACGGACGCAAGGTCGCGGGAGGTGTATTATCAGCGGCGTCATCGTGGCACACTGGCACGTTGGAGCTCGCTGCCATGGGGTCGGGCTGCTGTGGCTGAGCCAAACAGAAGCAGTGCGGTTTGTTCCTGCTCAAATGGGTTTCTTTTTTTTTTGTCTCTTCGTTTCTACTAGCTTGAATTGGTTTTTTTTTTTTCTGTTGTCTCTTACTTCAATTATACTTTGTCATTCTTGAAGTTTTGAATTTGTGAGCTGCTGCTGCTACGGGAAGAAATCCGGATGATGGCAATAGTGAGTTGGTGACATCTCTTATCGCTTCAGATGGATTTTTCCATAATTCATAAGTAAAAGGTGAGCTTACCCATAACAAAAAAATGTATTAGTTACCAGTTTAATCCAAGTTCAATTGCCGTCATTAAAACTGAAGTGTTTCAACTTTTCTAGATAATTTTTGTCGATCATGATTTTTGGCTGATCCTTTCGTTTCAATTTCTCCTAAATCGGTACAATGGGCCAATATGTCTGGTAGATATGTAAACTGGTTATCAAATGACCTAATGAGGTGAACGTAGACATTAGTAGCTATTACAACCAACATTTTTCAGTCTTATTTCCATCAGTGCCCCAATTTCCCTGCATCTTTCTTCAATATATAGTTACTCTAGAGGTATCAATATCACTTGAATCCACAAATGTTTAATCATTCATTGACAGTTAGTTGTACTGTGTCATGCATCCAACTGTAAGTTGAACTTTTTCCTGCAACTAGAGCATGAGTGTGTAGTTTGCACTCTTAGAACAATTTATTTTGTTTTTCTCCATTGAAAGCTACTTGTATTTCCATGTTTCTGAATATCTCAAGGTTCAGAATCTTTCAACATATTCAAAGTGGTACGTGTCAACCACTCCCAGTGTGTGCTGTTTCGAGTTAAAGGCCACCATGCGGGCATGCACTTGGGATTTATGAAATTTTCTTGCAGTGTTAATGAAACACATTAATGCTTCTTGAAGTGAATTACGCATTCTTTTTTTCTATATAAAGTGCGTATATGTTGTGAATGTGTCCTTCATGATCACAGGAGCGCTTTCATCATCATTTCAGTTGTGTGGCATTTGTTTTTTTCCATTTTTTGAACCCAAAACCACTTCAATCGTCAACGGTAATACAGGTTCTTTTCTCTTTTGCTGACAGAGTATTGCTTTGTGATAGTTGACATAAGATAAGAATATATAATGTCAAAGCTTATTAATATAACACAAGGAAAAATATCTATGTAATGTACACGTCACGTAGAGCATCAGCCCCTTGAAAAAAATTGCGAATCACATAATAATTTCATCATCATTGCAAATACCAATTTTAAAGAGACAGAGACCCATTTTTTCTGCCTCCCATGGCCACCCATCTCCCTACCCTTACCTACCCAAAACAACCACCACCCCCACACAAGGCTAAGAGACAAGTTGCTACTTTGCTAATTTTCCACACCTCTACCACCAGCAGCAGCAAAGCAAAAACACCATTGCTCTGCCCACACAGACCCTTACAAAGCAAAGCAAAAGACAAACACCACTGGTGGCACAATGGCCCTACCTCTACAGCAGTTTGTGCCAATTGGCATGCACAGTATCTCGGTGCACTTGTTCCTTTTGGCCATTGCCTCATATCCAAGCTACCTAGCACTGGTACAACAGGTCTATGGGCTGCTGCATCATCTGCATTCCTGAGCTCCATGAAAATTCACTGAGAACATCATAGCCAGGAGCTGCTGCAGCCATCACGGTGGATGGATAAGTATTTGCTGCTGCTGTTGCCGCCATCGTCATATTGGATGGGTAGGAGGGCGTTGGTGTAGCGTTGGCGAGCTGGTTCGCGTTCATGTAGAAGATGATCTCACGCAACGCGCTCAGCCTGCTCTCCAGCTCCATCATCTGGGTGCGCAGCACTGAGTTCTGAGCCTCTGCTGCTAGGTAGCTTTGGGCAGTGATGTTCAGTGTTGCAGTGAGTTGCTGGTTCTGCGTCCTCAGCTGGTTCACCTGCTTCGTATGTGAACATAGCACTCTTTTTTAACAACAATTTTTTTTGGATTTATTGAAGGAAGCTGTGATGATTCATAGTACAATCGTTTGGATTTATTTAAGTGGCAATGCTTCTTAATAAACTCTAGCTACGTTCTGAGATGTTTTAATGCGCATCACCCCTATTATTTAATCCTAAAAGCCTGCCAAGTGCAGTAGAGAGCTTTTCAGATAACCTGGAAATGTACTAGCAAATTGTCTGGAACAAAATCCAAGCTTTAATTCATCGTCATAATTTCAAGAAAATAGGATCTGACAGTGCTATCTCGGTACATTGGTCACTAGTTAATTAGTGGGTAGTTCGCTATCAACTTTCTGATTGAGAGTGATGGGGTAGCGGCAAATTTTAATATCTGTTGAAAGAATTACGCAAGAAGGAAATTAGTTGGGGGCCCTCGTGAGAAAAGGGCACCGTGCATTATTGGAGTTTGCTTGAGCAGGTCCTGCAGCTCAAGGTGTCCTTTTTCACATCTGATATTTGCTTTTTTGTGTCAGATTCACCTGCACATGAGTGCAAGCCTCAATACATAACACAAAGCAAAGCCAGCAATTAAGAGACTAGACAAAATAAAATGCAATATAAATCTATCCGCTAGCAATAGCATGCATAATTTTTCATCCAGCAACCACTTAAATTATTATAAATAAGAGACACGAACCTGCGAGGTGAGGTCATCCAGGTGCTGCTGCTTCCGGAGTCTTGACATCCTGGCCGACTTCCTATTCGACTCCATCCTTCTCTTCCTCTTCAGGTCCATCCGGGCCTGGAGCTCCATGTCCTCCGACGACCTGGAGCTCTGGCTCCCGGAGCCGGACGACGTCCCACTTCCACCTGACGGTGTCGACATCCTCAAAGAATTCTTTAATTTCGAGTGCTTCACCCACAACAAGTACTATATATATGTGTGGAAGCTATAGCTTCCTGTATATCTGTGGAGCTTCAAGTATCGTTTTAATGGCGGAATAACTAGCTAGGAAGTTACTGAGAAGACATAGAACCAGTAGAGGAAGACAACGGAGAAGGAAAGCACAAGATGGGAGCCACGACGGAGCGTCGAGCTGATCATAAATCCGGAGATGATGACCTCGGAGAGGGTCGGTGACATCTACCGAGTCACACACTCCTGCTAGTCTATCATCGATGGATTGCCGAAAAAAAAACAAGCTTTAACCGAACAAACAAGTTTGATGCTGTATATATGCACGTATGATATATGTATGTATGCTCAAGAAACTGTAGTAGCTGTATTATGTGATGATTTCAACTTGATGGCGGGTAAAGATTTTGGCAGAGTCTTCCCAGGAAACCTTGGTTCTCAGTGGAAGAAGTTTGAAGATCACTAGGTAGATCAGAAGAGAGAGGCCAAGAAATCAGGAGCACGAAGAAGGTGACGGTCTCAGGGAGCAAGAGATTCTTGGGAGAAATGAAGAAGGCAGGAGCAAGGAAACCTTAGTGAGGAAGGAGGGGAGGAGGGGAAAAGGGAATTGATGCTTGGAAGAGGCGCTCATTTATAGGTGAAAATGTGTTAAGTTTTCTTCAGAAAAAAATGGACAATTGATATTGGTGTAATGGAAGGTTGGTGACTGCTGACTGTTGTGTAAAGTGGGCAAAATCATGGGGAAGAAAAGCAGAGGTTGATGGTGGGCTGATGCCTGTGGGGTTGGAATCTTCTGTGGCATCTTGAGACAATTTGTAAAAGGTTAATCAATCAACGTTGCAGTAAGCATGAACCGGGTGCGACCAAGAGTAGCTTGAGCCTGATCCTTTTTACATGTTAAAATATAACTTATGAGTCATAAAACACTTCTTGGATTTACAAATTAGTCAAGATCATGTAAGCACAGGTTGCACGGTTACACCCGTCTTCTGTACTGCCATTTTTCAGTCCTTTTGTTTTCCTCTGCCATTGTACTGTAATAAAAGGAAAGAATATTCACCATAGGCAATTTATTGAGGGTAGATCGATTTTCTGTCGAAAAGTTGTGAAGATATTTGCAGTTTGTGGGGAAGATGATGTGGTCCAATCTATAAGGCATACCACATGCCCTCCACTGATTTAACTACTGATAACATTACGAGGCTGCCTGGTCATAGTTTGATTCTTTGCTACCATTTCCACTTTCCACCTTTCAAGATTCAGAACGCACTTGCTCTGAACATGGGTTAAGAAGAAGGCAACATAACTACAGGATTGCTGAAACTTATATATCACTTTGCATACCTGCATGTACCATATATAAAGTGCACTAAAATTTGCTCACAAAATTCTATTCTCTCCATTTCACTGTATTTGTCCCACTAACGACATAACAGCAAATAGCGACGACAAAACGTTCTGTCGTTGGCCAGCCGACGACAAAGTTAATCGACGACACAAGTCATTTATTTCGGTGGCAATACACAAGACCGACGACAAAGCCGCCTCCTGGGCCGAGTGCCTACGGAAGCTTCGTGTCGACGGCCCATGTTCTGGCCACCCACACAACCACACCCTGACGGCACGGGCGCGGTGACGACGCTTTGCCGTGTGGGTCTCGTGGAACAGTCGAGGGTGCCACGTTGCAAAACTTTGTAGACGGCTTACCCATACGCCGTTCACATTGCTCCATTTGTGTGGACAGCCTACCGTTATGCCGCCCACATTGCTCCATTTTTATGGACGGCGTGCTTATGTGTTGCCGACATTGCTCCTTCTTTATGGACGGCCTCCACATCTACCGTCGACGATACTAAAGCTTTGTGTACGGCAAACGTTTGGCCGCGAGAAAATGAAAAACCTACGCTACTTTTGGCATGCCCCTAGCAGGACTTTTTGTGATCGGCATTTATTGAGGCCGCCGACATTGATGGTGTTACAGCAATAAAAATTATTGAAAATTAATAAAAAAAACTCAATTTCAACCTGCAAAAAAATGTATTCCCCACAGTTACATACCCAATTCCCCATAACAATCACAATATAGTTACATACCCAATTCCCCATAACAATCACAATATATATATTTCCACGTGTGACCACATTCGCGTCCACTGATACATGTCTCAATCAATCAAACACGAATACAACAACATATAAACAAAAGTGCGACATCAATACACACATTGTCGAAAAATTCACATTACATACATCACCGAGTGCATCATCTAACCCACAAATTCACATTAAATGCACACAAACCACAAGTTAATCGTCTAACCATATTTACGAATGTGAACTGTCACAGCTACTATTAGCTCAAAAAAAAACCACCATGCATGAATAACTTTCCAGTTTGCACAAATCTGTCTCGTCTCTTTTGCATTTTTTATAAGATTATCAAGACAACATTGATAACCTTGAGGTCACCATGGAACTTGCGCTGCCTAGGAACAATCCATCTAGCTAAAGGAAGATTCCAATAGGGAATGTAAAAGGTGGATCGGTGCTCAGCTTCAAAAAGAGTACCTATACTGCCTGCATGAAAGAAATAGGAGTCCCCAAGAGGATTTAAGAGAGAAATAGTAGAAAAGCATGTCATGTTTACTCAGTGCATGCAAGATGATATTTTCTGTACTTTTACTTGCTTTCACTAAACTAGTATCATCCATGCACTTCCTATAAATAATCATCAGATAGTATGACTATAGACATCATATTCTACCAACCAGAATTACAGGAGATTCCGTTGTAACTGAGTCAAAATCAAAATTGAACACGCCCGAGCCAATTATGTCAAGAGCTAAATTGGAGAATTCAGCTTCAAGGTTCACTATGGTAGATTTTTGCCCAAGGCCTCTCCCCTTTTGGTAAATTCCTTTAAGCTTTAATACTATTCTTTCTGAACATTTGGTAAATACTCTCACCATAGCTTCTATAAGCAAGGCGTGGAATCCAGGTGTTATGACTGCAATAACACATAGATTGGACAGGGTGCACCATCAGTAGAACATTATGTGAAATGCAAACAGAACGTTCACGTTAACTGTGAAGTATTTTAAATTCATCAATCAATTACCCCCATACAAAAAAGATAATTACTGCTAACGATTATATTTTAACATATTTAAAAAAGATGCCACGAGCTGCCAAGTCTACGGCTGCGCCACGATGTACACGTCAACGCCTGTGCCACAAGCGCCCAAATCTACGGCTCGGTGACAAATCCACGCCTGCACCCCGAACGACCAAGTTTACAGCTCGGTGACAAATCTACGCCGGCGCCACGGGCGCCCAAGTCTAAGGCTCTGCGTCACGCCTACGCCTATGCCCCGAGCGCCCAAGTATATGGCTCGACGACAAGTCTAATCCGACGCCACGAAGCGCACAAGTCTACGGCTCGACCACGAGCCTACGACTGCACCACGAGCGCACAAGTCTACGGCTCGACCACGAGCCTACGACTGCACCACGAGCGCCCAAGTCTACGGCTCAGCTACACGCCTATGCCTACTCTCCGAGCACCCAAGTCTACTGCTTGGCCACGCTCCTATGCCTGCGACACGAGCACCCAAGTGTGCAGCTCGGCTACACGCCTACGCCTACAAAGCTCTCGGGGGCTCAAATCCATTTAAGCAAAGGGCGATCCCCTTAACAGAGTTTCTCGATAATACGTCATAAACAGTGATAATACGCTGTCGATATCGAGCCTATTTTGGCCTTGATACACGCAAAAAGGGCATATGACCGAAAGTGCCACACATTAAAATTGTCTCATGGCATACCCCATGTTGGGTCACTAGCCAACTTTGCATGTCCATGGTTGGGTGTTGATGAGGCTTGGATATTGTCTTGAAGGTATGCCCCTTGTGGGTCGCCAGTTGTATACCGCAACCCGGATTCAAAATACCTCTCAGCCAAACTTTATTCAAACGGTATGCCCTTAAGTGAGTCGCCAACTAATCCCTCCTCCGGTTGGGACATGTACCACTCGGCTAAAAACGTGCCCTATGCTGAGCCAAGTGCTGAATTCTGAAAGACAAAATCGGGTGTTTGATGCCGCAAACCCCCTAATATGCAAAATGCAGTATACCGCAAGACGGGCATCGCAACTGCACATCTTAAGGTACGCCCCATGATGGACTAATTACTGTTTTCACAAGATGAAAACAGGTACCGAGCAGCCAAATCAATGGAACACACCAATAAAAGTAGAGTGATGTGCCTTATAAATAGGCCGACTGCCAAAGTCTTGGTATTACCAAGCAGGGCGTTGCTCTCGATTTCTAATGTTAAGGTCTATTACTTCTTTACCATTTCCTCGCAGGTAATAGGAAATAAATGACCAACGAATCAGTCGGTGGGATATCTGACACTCCTACACCAAGGCTACGGCTTAGCGACAAGTCGGCGAGACGAGCGCCCAAGTCTTTGACTCTGCGACACGCCTACGCCGGCGCTACGAGCGCCCAAGTATGGCTTGGCGACACGCCTACGTCTACGCGACAAGCATTCAAGTCTACGGCTCGGCAACATGCCTACGCCACGCCACGAGCATCCATGTCTACGGCTCGGCAACACGCCTACGCCACGCCACGAGCATCCAAGTCTACGGCTCGGCAACATGCCTGCGCTAGCGCCACGAGCACTCAACTCCACGGCTCGGCAACACGCCTGCGCTGGCGCCACGAGCATTCAAGTCTATGGCTCGGCGACATGCCTACGCCGATGCCTCGAGCACACAAGTACGAATTGGCGACACAACTATGTCGATGCCCAAGCGACCAAGTATACTGCTCGACGACATGCCTGCGCCGGCGCTCCGAGCATCCAAGTCTACGGCTCGGCGACACGCTTGAGCCGGCGCCACGAGCCCCCAAGTACGGCTCGGCGACATGCCTACGCCGGTGACCAAGTGATCAATTCTATGGCTCGGCGACACGCCTACGCCACGCCATGAGCATCCAAGTCTACGGCTCGGTGACACGTCTACACCAGCACCACGAGCGCCCAAGTCTACGACTCCATGACACACCTACGCTTGCGCCACGAGGGCCCAAGTTTACGGCTCGGCTACACGTCTATGTCTTCGCTCTGAGCACCCAAGTCTATTCATTGGCCACGCGCCTACACCTGCGACGTGAGCGCCCATGTGTGGGGCTTGGTTACACGCCTACGCCTACAAAGCACTCAGAGGCTCCAATCCATTTAAGCAAAGGGCAATCCCTTAACATGCTTTCTCGACAATACGTCACAAACAATGATAATACGTTGTCAACATCGAGCCTATTTTGGCTTCGGTAGACCCAAAAAGGGCATATGACCGGAAGCGCCACCCATTAAAAGTGTCTCATAGCATACCCCGTGTTGGGTCACTAGCCAACTTTGCATGCCCAAGGTTGGGTGTTGATCAGACTTGGATACTGTTTCGGAAGGTATGCCCCTCGTGGCTCGCCAGTTGTATACCGCAACCCAGACATAAAATAACTCTCGGCCAAACTTTATCCAAATGGTACGCCCTTAAGTGGGTCGCCAGCTGATCCCTCCTCCGGTTGGGATATGTACTACTCGGCTGAAAACACGCCCTATGCTGGGCCAAGTGTTGAATTATGTAATACAGAATCGGGTGTTTGATGCCGCATACCCCCTAATATGCAAAATATAGTATACCGCAAGACGGGCACTACAATTGCACGGCTTAAGGTACACCCCATAATGGGCTAATTACTGTTTTTACAAGATAAAAAGGGTACCGAGCAGCCAAATCAATGGAACACACCATTAAAAGTAGAGTGTCATGCCTTATAAATAGGCCGACTGCCAAAGTCTTGGTATTGCTGAGCAAGGTGATGCTCGCGATTTCTAATATTAAGAGCTATTATTTCTTGACAATTTCCTTACAGGTAATAGGAATAAATGACAAATGAATGTGTCAGCGGAATATCTGACATGCCCACGCTAGAGCCCCGAGCGCCCAAGGCTACGGCTCAGCGACAAGTCGGCGCCACGAACGCCCAAGTCTATGGCTCTGCAATAAGCCTACGCCGGCGTCACGAGTGCCTAAGAACGGCTCGGCAACACGCCTACATCTATGCCACGAGCATTTAAGTCTACGGCTCGGCAACATGCCTACGCAACACGAGCATCCAAATCTACGGCTTGGCGACACGTCTATGCCAACGCAACGAGCGCCCAAGTCTACGGCTCAACGTCACGCCTACGCTAGCGCCACAAGCACCTAAGTCCACGACTCGATGACACGCCTGCGCCGGCGCCCCGAGCATCCAAGTCTACGACTCAGCGACACGTCTATGCCGGGGCCCCGAGCGCTCAAGTACGGCTCGGCAACACGCTTACGCTGGCGCCCGAGCGACCAAGTATACAGCTTGGCGACACGCCTGCGCCGACGCCCCGTGCACCTAAGTCCACGGCTCGGTGACACGCCTACTCCATCGCCACGAGCGCCCAAGTACGGCTCGGCGAAACGCCTACGCCGGTGCCCGAGCGACCAAGTCTATGGCTCGGCGACACGTCTACAACAGTGCCACGAGTGCCCAAGTATACAGATCGATGAGACACCTACGCCAGCGCCCCGAGCACCCAAGTCTATGGCTCGACGACACACCTACGGCTGCGCCACGAGCGCCCAAGTCTACGGCTACGCTACACGCCTATGCCTCCACCATGCGCGTCCAAGTGTACGGCTCAGATTACATCTACGGCTCGGCAACACGCCTACGCCTGGGCCAGGAGCTTATAAGCTAAGTTTTCATCATCTTGATCTTTTTATATAAATTTGAGTTGTTTCTTGACTTGCTACTTAGTTGGTTTCAACTAAGCAGAAAGTCGGGGGCTACACCTAATAGGTGCACTTGTGTTCACTTTTGTTTCTTTCTCTTAATGATTGTAAAGGATTCCGAGTAATATTATGAGTAGTGAAGCTTTGACCTCACGAACGATGAACTTTAGTCACTTGATACGCGTGTATAGGAAAAGAGCCATGAGATAATTCCCGAAGCACGGGGGCTAGACTAGTCTGGCAAAGTGCATAACAATAGAAAGATTACTTGAATAAATTAAAGATCAAAAAGAAAAAGTAGCAAAAGTATAAAAATTATCTAAACAAGCTGTCGAATTTTACATCTATCTGAATGCTTTCATGATACTGCCCAAATCCTGCATGGACATGTTACAGGGGGCTCTGGCTCGTGTCCAATGGGAATCTTGCTCCTAGCACTGTCATGACAAGTGTTGGAGGCCGTTATATCGTCTTCCGCAAGACTCGGAAGTTCATGAATTTCTCCTTCATCAAGTTCCTTGTACGACTTCGTCTACAAGTAAAGAAGGGCCTGCGCCACGAGCACTACATACGCCCTTGGCCACGAGCCGCCTCGCACCATGAGCGCCAATTACGGCTCGTCTACAAGCCTAACCTCATGGCCACGAGCCACCCTGCGCCACGAGCGCAAACCTAATCTAGAATGTGATATGCCCCATGATGGGTGGACAGCCCAATCACCGTATCAGGCGGAATTTGGGTACCCAGCTTGAGATATGGTATGCCCCATGATGGGCCGATTGCCAATCACTGTACTAAACAGGAGTTGGGTGCTTTCTAGCCAACTAGATTAAAACTTCTTGTGATATGCTCCATGTTGGGCCAAGAGCTGGTTACCGCTCTAGTCTGAATATGGTAATTAACACAAGTTGACTTCGGATTAGGGTTCCAAGTATATGCTCTAAAAGAGTCGACAGTTGTACATCGTGACAAAACTGGTACAAATATCACTTGGTTAAACCCAACCTAAACTACCGACAGCTACAAGCCTATGCCTTTTGCCATGAGCCACCGAGTACCATGAGCGCCAACTACGGCTTAGCTACAAATGTATGCCTTTGGTACGCTCTAAAAGGGCCACCAGTTGTACACCGCGACAGACGGGTACGGTACCGCTAGGAAAAACCTAGTTCTGGATATGGTATGCGGCATGATGGGCCGACTGCCTGTCACCACGTCAAGCAGGACTTGGGTACCTACCAAACTAACTTGCAAACCAAATTCTTCTTATGGTATGCCCCATGATTGAGTCGACTGCTAGTTACCACACAAGTCGGAGCCAGATACCATGAATTGATCCTGAATTAAGGGTTTTGAGGGTATGCTCTAGAGAGAGAGAGAGAGAGAGAGAGAGAGAGAGAGAGAGCCGCCAGCTATACACCGCGACAGTCGAGTACAGGTACTACTTAGACAAACTCCATCCAACAGGGGTACGCTCCATTATGGGCCGACTGTCAGTATTTTGATAAATCGGGCTGGGTACCACTCGGAAATTTCTTTAAGTGGAGCTCTACTGAGTCCTTCACAATCTCCTTGCATGCAACGGAGCTCTCCGCATGATGAAAAAACCAGTCAGGAAGTGACATCAAGAACTGGAGGCACTCAGCATGAAGCATGACTCGGGTAGAAGGCAGCCAAAAAGGCAACAACTCGAACCGTGAAGCACTCAGGGGCTACTATGGAATACATGGACCCTGGATATCGGCATGGTGGGCTGTGAGGAACACCCAACATGGGGTGGCCCGAGCATGCTACACGCGCACAGGGGCCACCCGGCCTGCTATCCGACTTGTACGGCAAGAATAGGATAAATATAGAAGTATATCCTAAGTAGGGAAGATATGATTGCAATGCCGGATAACGATGTATTCGGCAAGAAAGGATAGAGGTAGGAATCCTACCTCATAACTAGGGGTGGAAATGAGCCAAGCTTGAGCGAGCTAGCTCAGGCTCGTTCGTGGCTCGCGAAGCATCCGAGCTCGTGAAGAAGCTAGGCTCGTGTTCATTTTACCTAACGAGCTGAAAACTCAGCTCGGCTCGAGCTCGTGAAAAGCTCGAGTCAGCTAGTGAGCGCTCGTGAGCTTTTTCATGACATACAAAAATACAACTATACAATCACCTATGACAATATGACAAACAAGTATACAAAAATACAACTATACAGTCACATGACAAAGCAAAAATAGGACAATAAACACCTTTAAACTGAATGTTTGAAACATTTTGTCATAATCCACATAATGGCATGAACATCATACTAATATTAGTATATTACTAACATTAACATTCAACCTCGCGAGCCACTCACGAACGAGCTCGCCTCAGGCTTGGCTCGGCTTGCAAGTTGTCACGAGCTGGAAAGTCTGCTCAGCTCGCGCTCGTTTTGTAACGAGCCGAGCCCGAGCCGAGCTGGGACCAAGCCGAGCCCAAGTTGCTCGCGAGCCTCGAGCTAAAGTTCCATACCTACTCATAACCGAACAGGACTATACCTTGTAACCCTATCTCCCACTATATAAGACGGGCAAGGACCCTGGTTCGGCATAGACATAGACAAATCCATCTATGGATAGACATCTCCCTCGACATTGATCATCAGATCACCATCATAATCTCAGAACACAGGACTAGGGTATTACCTCCACCGCGAGGGCCTGAACATGTATAATCCCTTGTCTTGTGTTATTATCAAGTTTGGATCAAGCGCATAACCCTATATATAATCATTGTCGACGATACCCCCGGTTAAGCACCCGTCGACAAGTCACTACATAATGATCGACAGGTCAGACAAAGGAAAAACAATCTATAAAGATTTGGCTAGCTAATTAGGCTAGGAAACTTTATATCACTGGATGGCTGATGAAAACGCACTGAAGTTACCATTGCCTCTAGACCATCAATCAGTGCTTCAACCGTCAGAATATGTCGCATCTTTTCATGTGTCAATAAATAGCCAAAGGGCGAACCACTGATCATATACAGTTTAATGAGGATTGATTCCCTTGATTTGCAAGTTCAATTTTACAAGGAAAAAAAGAGTAAGCAAAATTTTGTTTGGTCCAATCAATAAATTTATAAGCTAAACTGAACTACTCGATAAACATCCTGACAACAAGTAAATTTGTGAAATCCTCAGCTGGAAAAGCCAGCACAGAATAAGAGTTTCTTGAATGCTTTCTGATCAGGATTTGAGCACGTGTCGTCTCTGTTAAAGTATCCAGCTCTCTTTTGATTTGCGGTTCTTATTCGGTTAATAAAATTTTTATTTTTATATAGACTAACATTTTGTAATAATTTTTTAAAAATTTTATAGGGTTTCTATCAAAGATCTTTAAAATATTTTTTAACAAAATTTTTATACTTTCCGTGCCTTTTTTTAAAATGTTTTCGATCTTTTCGACTACCATCGCGCGAAACCAAACCAAAGCGGAAAACAAGAAAAGAAGGCCTCCGTCTTCCATTCCAAAGACGACAAAATAAAAAGGCTTGATTGCAACTAAGGTAGGAGAGCACTAGAGAAAGAAGAGGCGTGCTGCCGGCGAAGAGAGGAGAAAATGCTGATGAGAAATTCTCGAAACGTTCATGCACCTGGGAAATTCTGCGTTCGTTCGTACAGCCAGTTGCGCGCGCCTGCTGGCAGCGACTTCCGGGCAGTGGTACAGTACTGCAAGATGTTTCGTTGGAACTTGGAAGCTTCCTTTGGGGATGCCAGGTGCGCTGCTAAGTAACTGAATAGCTCATTCTTTTTCGTGGCATTTCATTCTCGGCAAGGGTAACACCCGATTTCCATTAATTAATTAAATATGCTCGCTGAAGAGAAACGATACAGCAGTGCCGATCCACAGCGGTCTGTGGACTGCATGGCCCCCGGGTATCCTCTAAAAGGCCCATAAAGGAGCAGATAGGGGGCGACCCAGATCGGTTGGACCGAAGATGGAAACCACTCGGATCGGGCGGAACTTGAGCCACAAGAAAGGGTCTGAATTTATGGGATATCCCCATGTAATTAGCAGATCCATGCACACATTCCATGTAACATCATAACAGAAATAGCTACCATATACGTTGCGACTTTCTGTAAACAATATCCCCCCTGTACTATATAAAGGGAGGGGGTAAAAGCCATCGGCAGGAGGCGATAGAATCACCGAATAGGAGCATCACCTTGCATCCCGATTCACCGAATAATCCCAGAGCACAGAAAGTAGGGTATTACCTCCTCCGTTGAGGGCCTGAACCTGTATAACCCTGTCTTGTGTTACCCATCTGTTCTAGACCTTGATTAGCGTCCCCTCGTACAAATTCATTGCCGGCGGTGACCCCCCAGTTAGTCACCTGTCGACAGTCGCCCTCCTAAGATCTATTTGCTTCTAATTTATTGTATGACCTCTTACACATTACTGCCTGCCATTTTGCACTTACTATCTGACCATGTTAAAAAAATCGTTCCTATACTCTGCACCACAAAACTATATAAAGGGAGGGGGTAGAAGCCATCGGCATAGGGCCATAGAATCACCGAATAGGAGCATCACCTTGCATCCCGATTCACCGAATAATCCCAGAGCACAGGAAGTAGGGTATTACCTCCTCCGTTGAGGGCCTGAACCTGTATAACCCTGTCTTGTGTTACCCATCTGTTCTAGACCTTGATTAGCGTCCCCTCGTACAAATTCATTGCCGGCGGTGACCCCCCAGTTAGTCACCTGTCGACACGGTCTCCAATACTGGTTTCTGAACCGGTACAGGTAAATCGGGATTGATGCCTTTAGACAATCGTATCGGTTCATAATACCAGTTGGTGGGCACGTGTGGCAGCTCGTCTAAAGACCCATTAGTATCGATTCATGTCTACAACCGCTACTAAGATGATTTATGCTACTGTGTGCCATATGTAATTTATAATAGTATTCATATTATAATTTGTATATAGCTAGCTAGTAGGTGGATACACATGGCAGTGCGTCATGAAATACCATTTACGACCGGTTGGAGACACCAACCGATATTAATGGGTCTTTATGTTATTGTGTGCCATATATAATTTATAATAGTATTCCTATTATAATTTATGTATAGCTAATTCAATCACAATCGATTATAAATTAAAACACGGTTAATTGAAAATAATTAACTGATAAATCACATAGTGGAGCAGCCCATTTTAGAAATATAAGAAGCCCTCAACACGCCAGCTTTTATCCCCATGAGTACAGCTGCAGAGCCATCTGACTTGGTAAGTGAAGAGATGGTATTTCGTCGATGATGCCCGGTTGCCCGATAATGAAAAAATTTGGTGTTTTATATCACCTAGTTTAATCCATCGTGGTCTACACCTTTGTGTAACATCCCAAATTGAACAATTCAAAATTTTGCTTGAATTTCAAAATTCCGTTTGAATTTGAAACCGACCTGACAAGTGGACCCCACCGCCAGCTCTCTCTCTCTCTCTGCCTGGTGGACCGCGCCGTCGCCGCTTCGCTTTGCCCGACCTTGCCCTGGCCCGCGCCGCATGCCGCTCGCTCCATCATGCTCCGCGCCGCACCGTCCCATTGCCGCCCCGCGCCGTTCCGCACTGTCGCCCGCCGCACCGTCCCGTCGTCGCGCCGTGCGCCTCCCCGCGTCATCACGTGCGCCTTCGGGTCCAAAGCTCGCCCCGCGCCTACAAAAGCAAGGAGCTCCCCGCCGGCGCCGGTTTTCCCTTTCCCCCAAATTCGACCCTCGCCGGTGCAGAAGAATTCCCTTCGATTCTATAAGCCGCCGAGAAATTCCTCGCGTCCCTAGCATCCTCAGAGCCTAAGGTTTCCCCTCAGTCAATTTCAGGAATTTCGGCCAGTGACGACGTGTTCGGGGTGCCCCTGCCTCGGTCGCCGTCGGCATCCTCACCGCCAGCTGCCCCCGAGCCTCCTCATCTCCGCCGAAGCCTGTGGTGAGCATCCTCTCGAACCCCTCTAGCTCGCCGCCCATGCCCGTAGCCTGTAGATCGATGTCGCTGCTCGGATTTTCCAGTGAGCCTTCGGCTCCGCCATCGCTGTCGCGCCACCACCTCCGACCTCGACGAAGGCGTCTTAGGGTTCGTAGGAGACCGTGGAGGTCATAGCTAGCGCGCGCGTAGCTAGAGTCGAACCGTAGCGCCGCCACATCGTTTTTCCGCCGCCATCGGCCACTTCGACGACCAGAGGTAGGCGACAACGGGGAGCCGTCGATGGCACTTTAAGATTCGCTCAGACTGTGGGGCATCGAGTAATTGACATGCGGGCCCCACCAGTCAGAACACCCCTTCGTGCGATGGCTCAAAGCCGCAGCGCTGCGTCACTGCCCCATGGGCCCCGGCCCCACTAGTCAGATTAAGTGGACATGCCCTCGACCTCAACGCGGGCTGCGAGTGAAAGTGCCCTGTAGATTTCCGCCATCGACGTTTTCCCTTCAACCACGCATTGCGAGCGAATGGGCCGTGGACTGCATTGCGTCACTGGGCCGCTCGTGAGTTGGCTCGGCCCAATAGGATTTGACTTTTTCAAGCGAATTTATTACTTTAGATAAATGCCAAATTAGCTTTCAAGTTATTAAAAATAGCTAGAGGCTTCCAAAATTCTAGAAAAATTTAGATAAATACTAGAGGCTATTTCTGATTTTGTAAAATTATAAATCAACCACTGTAAAGGGAAAATTGGCACTGTTATTTAAAAATGCAGATTTTCCTTTATAGAAATGATTAAAGAAATGCTAGGGTATTTGTTCGTTATATTAATTAAAGAATTTGAACCCAAATATTGGTTAGAAAATTTAATGGCTAGGCCAATGCCTTAATAAATCTAGAACATTTTAAATTTTCCTTTATTTCTTTAGAATATTCATAGGATTATTTAATTGCTAAATGCCACGAATAATTAACTCATATCCTATTAAATTAATTAAAGAGCTGAACCTAGAAAATAAATAAGGGATTATAACCAAGGGATATCTCTTTTTATTTAGGAGCACCTAGTATAATGTCAACTCCGATAAACATTACCTCGTACGTAGGTTGAATTCCAAAAAGTCGTCATTTTATGTCGCCTAGAAACCCTAATCACCCAACTACAACCGTAATGTGCAAAATCGTATTTTGGGGTTTAGTAGACTATTATGTACTGATAATATCATTTATTAATGCATTTTGTCATGCATAGCATATCATATGAAAAGTAGGTTCGCTAATCGATCTTAGGCATTAATGCTGAGGGTACGACCTAGGTCATGCATGCATCATGTTTTCTGTTGCATTAGTAAGTAATTATTGCTGTGATTGTATGATTAGACGTAGGCGATCGTAAAGGAAGGTTTGGGGACGCCGAGGAGGAACACCTACATGAGCAAGGCGAGTTAACACTTACTCTTTAGATGTGAGCAAGGTGAGTTAACACTTACTCTTTAGATGTGGTCCGTATTAGGGAGAGCTTGCGACTTTCCCTAGTGCAAATTAACATCACTAAATATATCATATTCATTACCCAGTTTTTTGTTAACTATTTTGTTTATTAATTAAATGCATGCTTAGTAAACTACCTAATTGTTAATCATGTAATATTTATACATGCCTGCCTTTGAACTACTTAGCCTTAATGACTGCCTTGATTGTCATTACTCTTGATAGTCTATGATTACTCTGGTAACCACTTTAACCCTACCTAATGGGTAAAACTTGCTTAGACTGGCTTAGACTTAAACAAATCTTCTGGCTAATCGCCACAGAACAGTGAACCGATATTCACCGGTCATTCATTCTTCTCATTCAATATGATACGACACATGACAGTTAGGGTTGTTAGTTGCATTTGGGCTGATTGTGATTGGGGTTAGGTCATGTGGAAAGTCGGTCTGGTCGATCGGGTTGTTGGGATAGTCCAAGGTGGTGTGGTCGATGACCGTGGAAGTAGATATTACCGGTGAGTTTCCCCAAAGATGACATCCTGATGGATGATTAAGGCACAGGGTGCCTGGGTGCTGGGTTTTGCTAGGGCTTACCCAGGAGGAGCGCGGAGTAACACGCGTAGCGGGGAGATCGTTGCCATCTGAGGGATGGTTCCAACACAACGCGTGGCCATCGCGTGGAGTACGGATCTTGAATCGCCAGCTGTGAGCGCTCTGCAGAGGCCCTCTGGGACCAGTCTCGATAGGAACCGACATTGGTCATCACCGAGGGTGATAATGGCCACACATCCCCAGGATGACGGTCGGCTAGTGAGGGCTGGTAACCCCCTAGGCCAAGGCGGGCATGTCATGGCATGTGTGGTCCACAACAGGATTCCCAAGTCCTGGAATGATGGCGGAGCTAGGAAAGGTTGGGGGCAACCGGGAGAAAGTCAAGGTGAACGGATAAGCGGGCATAGTGATCGGTTGAGTTGGTTGTGTATTTGGCCGAGAGTTGGTCGAATGTGGGTTGGTTGGTATGTTGGGTTGGTTAGTTGGGTTTGGGTACAATGGTATGATGGTAAACCCCCGATTTATATAAACAAGATAAATTCCAGTTGATGCTAGTTAGGTTGTTTTAAAGTCCATTTAAACTTAGTTTTACGTAAATAAAATAAACCCTTTCCTCCAATAAAATCCTTCTAAGCACTATATGCATTAAGGGACGTGTTAACTAGCTAGCGTTTGGATGACGCTAACTGTCGACGGTTGGGATATCGTTCCGAAGTCAACTAAGGTTCTTGAGAAGGGGAGATAGAAGACACTGCCGAGAAGGGCAAACAGCAATCAACGAGCAGCGAACAGACACAAGATTTTTATACTGGTTTAGGCCTCTCCGGGGAGATAATAACCCTACGTCCAGTGCTTCTTTATATGAAGAAGCATTACAAGAAAGAACTCGATGAGACGAACAAGTCTCGGCGAGATTTTGGGTGTACAAGAAGTAGTATTCAATCTTGGACTTTAGATCTAATGTTCTCCGCCCCTTTACATGCCGTAGGGGCCTGGTTTATATAGTGTCGAACAACCGACCTGCCGGGGGATAATCGGGCCGGGCTGGCCGCGAGGGCGTAACGGACTCGTATACACGACAAATATATCCCGAGGTAGATAGGGTATATCTTTATTTCTTGGGGATCACGACGTCTGCTCCAATCCGGGAAACCTGCGTCCGGGTCTTCACGTAGCCGTGCGGAACTCTATTCGAGTCGGACTCGAACTGGAAGCCTAGGCCGCCACGCACCGTGCCGATCAGGAGGCTGTTCGGCAGATGCACATGGGCCTGAATAGAGCCCTGTAGGGAGCAGGCCCTAGGAGGCTGTTTGGTTGGGCCGTCAGGGAGTGGGCCATGGCAATGGGCCGTGATTTTATCCCCGACACTAACCTCACCTTCTTACATCATTTAGTCGATGGAGTCGAGGATGACCCTTACGAGTGTCATGAAGACGACGGACAGGACTATGGTGAACCTGAGGAGTCTTAGGGGTCGTTCCGATCGCGGATGGACACTAGTCGATAGGGATTCTTTTTGGTACATATTTTGGTGACCGCTATAACTCTGAACGTTGTTTTGTAACTTAAGGCATGTATGGGCCGCCTTACTAAATTTGCCTAAGGACGTAACAATGATTGTAATATTCAGGGATTTTTATTAATCGAAGTATGCTTGTATCGGCTATGTGGTCTTCCGCGCTGGCGTACTGATCCAGGGGCTAGTGCAAGGGATCGTCGACCCTCAAAGTAAGTTAAAATTGAGGGATGACACTTTGCTTCCAACAAGTGTTTTTCAGTTGAAGATAGAAACCAAGTCTTGTTTTAACAAGTAATCTAAAACTCTTTTAATGTGAAGCCAACAATATGCTTTCTTCTTGATCATCAAACAAGAAAATAACCTTTTCACAATTGTTGATCAGAAAAGACAGACAACTGAAACTTTTACTCCAAGATTTGAGGCCCCGACCGATTGCCTTTTAACTTGTGCATAATGCGAGTAGCTGTATGATTCGTATGATTAGGCAAATTCCAATAAAAATTGAGTGACATCCTTTAAGTGTTAATGTGAATGAGACAAGGTATATGATCTGAAATAGTGAAGTGCTTCGAGGCAAACCCATAACAGTGTGTCAGCCCTCATTTTTATACTTACCAGAGGGCCGCTGTTCATATGCACTAGACCCTGTATCAGTACTCTAATGCGTGTAATACATAGCCAAGTATCATACAGACATGCGTTTCATTATTCAGAATATTACATAACTGGTTGCATTACGCAGGCTTAGTATTAAATAAGCCAAGCAGCCATACAATTGTTATAGGGAAATCAT
This sequence comes from Raddia distichophylla, assembly GCA_005191435.1. NCBI lineage: Eukaryota > Viridiplantae > Streptophyta > Magnoliopsida > Poales > Poaceae > Raddia > Raddia distichophylla. The sequence goes on along the minus strand of SPJY01007168.1, from coordinate 3,240,151 downwards.
TAGAGTCCGCAGAACATATATAAGGTCATCCAAAAATTCCTCCAACGGCTAGGGCTATTATCTCTCCCGAGAGGCCTGAACCAGGATAAAAACCCCTGTCTCCCTGTTCGCTGTTGTTCGCGTTGTTCGGCGTGTCTCCTATCTCATTCTTGAAGAACCTTGGTTGACTTGGGTCGATATCCCAACCGTCGACAACTTCCCTTAATAAACCTAGTGATAGGAGGCTTCGATTGGGGGAAGAGGTTATTTTATTTGCGTAAAGCCATTTTTTTAAGATGAGTTTAAAATTACCCTATCTAGCATCAGGTATTAATGTTCCTTTAGACAACGAGGAGTTCAGCACCGTAACAAACACAACCCAAGCACCAACCGACCGACCTTGACGACCAACCTTAACACAACCAACCCAAACTCAACAAACATACTAGGCCTTGACCTCATTCAACCAAACTTCATGTTGCCCCAATCCAACCCGCCATCCTTCCGGGATTGGCAATCCCGTTGCGGACCACACTTGCCATATACTGCCTGCCTCAGCCTAAGAGGGTTGCCAGCCCACTCTAGCCTAGAGTCATCCTAGGGAAATGTGGCCTTCATCCCCATCCGGTGACGACCAATGCCGATAACTTTCGGTAGTGGTCCCAGAGGGCCTCCGCAGAGTGCTCGCAGCTGGCGATCCAAAACCCGAACTCTGCGCGATGGCCACGCGTTGTGTTGAGACCAGCATCCAGATGGCAGCGATTCTCCTCTATGCGTGTTTTTCCGCGCTCCTCCTGGGTAAGCCCTGGCTAAACCCAGCATAAGGCATCTCATGCCTTAATCCATCAGGATGCCATCCATCGGGCAACCTTCCAACCATCTAGTCTCCACCTCATTAATCCAAGACCTTACAACACACGATCTATCCCGATCAACTGACCAAATCAGACCGACACCTCATAACCATATCCTCAAACAACACCCAGCCCATCACACATCTATTTGCCCTAACTGTCGCATGTCATATCTTTTGAATGAATAAATGAATGACCGCTGAATATCGGTTCACCGTTCCGTGGCTAGTCGCCAGAAAATTTATTTGGACCTAAGCAAGTCTAAGCAGGTTTTACCCATTAGGAGGGTTGAAGTTGTTACCAGACTATTATTGGGCTAAACAATGATATAACAGTCAAAACAATCATAAAGGCTAAATAATACAAAGGCATGCATGTGTATTTATAACATGATTAACAAGTGGTGTATATATTAAGCATGCTCTTTTGATAATAAACAAATATAGTTTAAGAAAAACTGGGTAATGAATATGACTCTATTGATGTTAATCCGCACTAGGGGAAGTCGCCATCTCTCCCTAATACTGGTAAACATCTAAAGAGTAAGTGTTAACTCACCTTGCTCTAGTGGAAGATCTTCCTTGGTATTGCCGAACCTTTCCTCGAAACCGGTTAAGTCTATTACCGATAAACATCAATAAATAACCAATAGTGCATAAAAGACATGGTGCATGAATGCAACAACGCTTTCGTTCGACGATCCTATTTCACCATAAGGGAATATTGTCAATAGTTCGGCGAACGGTCATGCCATGTATGATATGCAATTGCTTCTATGCACTAGTAACGAGCCTACGTAGGCTACCTTAGTGTCTCTTCGGTATTCCTACTAAGTAAGAGAGTTCCATGAGTATCTATAAGTAGATAGACTTTATAAAGGGCTCACGGGTGCGGTATGACGTCATCAAGATCATGCGACTAAAGATAATAATGCATGAAATGCTTCGGACTAAAAAGTGTCGTATTTCCGATTAAGTTCCCTTACGGAGATTAAATCTTACGTTTGAAAAATATGCATACGCATTATATTTCGATTCAAGTGAGAACTATGTCAATCCAATGTACACGGGTTATTCTCTTTCCTTAGCTGGGATACCCAACTTAGGTAAGTGTAGTGGCTCTGTGGAACTAGGCTAGATATAACTTGATCACCTTATGATAGGCTAGGTGGCAAGTTAAGTGTGTGCATTTATATAACTAAGTCGGCTTGTAAATGACATCGTACCAAATTTATATTTATTAGGTCAAGGGTAGTCTCTTTAATCTTTCTCTCATAGAAGACCCCTTTTACTAATGTTTAGCGTATCGATAGATTTCTTATTTAAATATATATAGAAAACTTTATTCGGATTATATTTCATGTCTAAGGATGTTTCCTTCAATTTTTTTTAATAAACCACGCATGACCTTAATTAATAGGGCTCTCATCTAGTACTCGCATAATCGGTACTATTTATCATTCTAGGGCTTATAACATTCCCTTTTGGGTTCGTAAGTGTATATTATATTTTATATAATTCTTTCGTATTTTTCCTAACTTTGTTCTAGTTTTTATTAATAAGCAAATCATTTCAGTTTATTTTCTATATAGATAAGGAATCCATAGGTTCACTAATTACTTAATCGGAGGAAACCTATGAACAGTGCTTAGGTTAATATTGCCTCTATTATTCTTTAGTATTAATCATAATTTATCTAGGAATTTGGGAGATATTTACAGGTTTTAATAAATTATGAAAATAAGAAGAGGTTGTCACTAGGTTTAATATAATTTTATTATTCCAACATTTTCAACTATACTTATTTATTTTGATGTTTTCCCGGGTGGTAAATCCTTTGTAGTATTTGTGTATTTCGATTTATACGTACTGACATATAATAGTAGCACATTGCCAAACTACTCCCCTAATAATTTATTGGTGTAGACATGGCATTTCCCTAATTTTTCCTTATCTCATGGTATATCTTGGGTCTTAAGTTATTTTGTTATAAATTTCCTAGCTCATTACCTAATTATAATAAGGAAGGTTTCATTTAACCTTTTAGTGGGAATTTCTAATTACTAGAGATATGCTACCCTGAGTATTACAGTGGAATTCGGTGACCTTACATTTTTATAAAATCATCCTCCGTCTCTAGTGTTTACTCAAATTTTTGCAGAATTTTTGGAGGCGTGTAGGTATTTTTAGTAATTCAAAATCCTTTTCTAGAGTTATTAAACTCGTTAAATTCGCGGGAAATTCAATGCACGGCAATGGGCCAAACCAGCGAACGGACGCGGCCCAGAGCCAATACGGCCCACTGCATATGCCGAAGGCATATTTTGCAAGGGCGCCAGCATACAGGGGTGGCGCTGCGCTCGCTCACGCTTCCACTAAAACCGACTGGTGGACCCAAGGCCCACTGTCAGTGACCCAACGATCACCGGCCGGCAGCTTGCACGAAATGTTATCCTGACCGGTGGGGCCCATAGGGCAGTGACTCAGATCTCACCAGACTGCACGAATCTCGGCGCGCATCGTACGGTTCATGGTCTTCGTCTACCTCCGGCCAAGCGATGTAGCTGGCGGCGACTGCTTGCGCTGCGGCGGCGCTACCGACCGTTTCCGGCCATATGCGTGCATGCTCTCGCCTCTACGAGTGTGCACGGCTCTAATGGTGCTCGCGCCGAGGCCGGTGACGGCCGGATGCAGCGGTGCGACGAGCGGCGGCAAGGCCGTGAGCACGCCGGCGTCGGCTTGCCTAGCTAGGGATCTACAGGCTTGGAAAAATGGTCGGAGAGCGAGAGGGGACTACGGGGATGCTCACCATGCGCATGGCCGAGAGTACCGACGCGCGAGGAAGGCTGGTGACGATGAGTACGACAGCGGCCGAAACAGGGGTGGCACGGACCCGGTTCCACATGGCAGCTCCGCTGCAATTGACGGAGGGGAAAGGTTAGGAGAGAGATGGGAAAGCTACGGGTGGGAGGAATTTCTCCAAGACTTACCGGAAAGGTGAAATTGCGCTCGACAGCTAATTAAGGAAAAAGAGGGAAATGGCGCCGGCGGGGTGGGGCTCGGTTTAAGGGCGTGCCGGGGCGTTGGGGTGGTCCCAGTGGCAGGCACGGCGCCGCGGAGGAAAAGTGGCGATGCGACGGCGGAGATGCACGTGGGGCAGCGAGTGGCTCGGCACGACGGGGACAGCGTACTACGGCCAGGGCTAAAGCGTCGGCCTTATGACTTGTGCGAACAGTGATGATGGCGAGGGGCCAGTGCAGATCGCGTGCAAGCTTTTGTGGTTCTACCCCGTCGGTTCATAGCGACGGTCCTTCGGTCCATGCCGGCGGACCGGTCGCCGGCGAGGTATGCCATGGCGGAGCCGCCTCCACCATCCCGAGCTCGACACGGCGACACACGACTCGCGGCACAGACTGACACGGCGTGACGGAAAGCAAAGCAGAGCATCCGAGGGAGGAAGAGAGAGAAAGAGAGAGTGCGGGATAGGGTGAGAGGGAGAGAGAGACACCCATAAAAGTTTTAAATTTAAGCTAAATTTTAGGTTTTGCCCAAAATTTGGATTTTTCCCAAATTCGGATGTTACACAGTGAGCCCCCACTTAGCCATTGTATGAAAAGCAATAAATCAACAGTAACAACTCTTGAGAGAGAAAGGGATGATTGCTCCTAAACATCTTGGCCTGCCTGAGCAACCTCAGGCCAAGGATCCCAAGCTTGATGATCATCATTTTGAGGCTACAAATTGCCATGCCCATGACCACGCAGTTCTTGGTCGTTGATTGGGTGAACAAAAGCCATAGGTGGTAGATCTTCATCCATAGGTTCACAATCAGCATCCAAATCCTGGGCAGGGAATAGCTGCACAGTCCAAGATTCACCAATGCCTCGCCTTCCAGGTTTTTTAAGCACAACAAACTGTAGTATAAGTGCTAAATTCTGAACTAACACCTTAGCATAAAGTCTAGCAGGTAGTGGATCAGTTCGATGCTAGGCAATGAGAAATCCAAAAGGAGACGACACCATTTGCGCAATACACTCGGCGTGATAAAAATCTAGTGGCATCCCTAAGCATAACACCCAAACTTTATTTGGAAACTTTGTTGTGCACCAATTTGGTCCTTCATCATGTTGAAAGAAATTGACATGGAAAGCATTAGCTTGATGATGGTTCCGCGCGCTGAAAGATCACGATTGATGTGTCTCAGTTCGAAGCTCATAAAGACCCACCCGATTAGGATGGTGAGTTGCACGCACTGTTAGGATCTGCGCCAATACAGTATCACGAACGATAACAGAAGACACGATATGTGGTAACGTAGTTCAGCTTTCGCCTATATTTGCGGGGCCTCTGATTATGGACGTCCTCCCCAAACCATAATACCGCAACACACACCGGCAGACCAGGTCATGATCACATGCCAACCGCTGACCTCCTCTAGCCTATGATATTATTATGAAGTCGTTGTCCTTGATTAAACTAGGGCTACCTTCCTTTTTATAGTACAGGTCTGGATAGAGTCTGACTATAACTTTAAATCAATCATATCTATTACAACACAGAGTCTATGTAACCTACTTGTACATGTATTCGACACAAAATCTAACACGCACAAAGACATTGCCATAAGTTTGGACAAAGTAGTCTCGAATGTTATTGATCATGGGCAGCAACATACCTTCCACATGTGGTGGACCCAATGTTGCTAAAATAACACACTCATGCTCCATGGCGGCGAACCAGTGATGAAGACGTCAGCCCGATGGCATCGGTTGGGACCCGCATCCAATAGTTGAAATCCAGGGTTTAGAAGAAATTGCTCCGGAAAGACGAAGTCGATGTCCCCTATCAGAAGAGACGAGGAAGTTGAAGGGGTGGTGTTTTCTTTGGAAGCAACAGTAGAGAGGGAAACCTTTACAGAATCCTGTCGAGGTGTAGCACTCAAGGAAACATCTGAACAGATAAAATGACCAAATTTTGAGAGATTCTCGAGTTAGTCTCAAGATTCAAATACAATTTGTTTGATATACTTTTTAAAGCATTAGGACCCACCTTCGAGAAAGCGAAAAACGTACGGACACAAGAAACACAAAGTATATGTCGATCTTTTCAAAACGTAGATAAGCTGTTAAGTCTACAAAACTATGTCCATATGCCCTAGTAGAGCGGTTGAGACAACTACGAGCTAAGTGTCGATGTGCAAAATAGGCCATGCAACGCACCTAGCCCACACACCATGGCAAGTTATGGCCATATATGCTTAGGCACCGTGCACAGCACGTTGATGGATCCATGGAAGGGACCTGATCAGATTTCGAATCCACCATGCTGGCAGAATTCAAAAATCCAAATTTGAATGACAGTTCATCAGGAGCCTGATTCACCATAGCATCCGGAGAAGCAACATCAAATACCCACAAATGTTGAAGAAGGGGGTAGCGGATACAAAAAGAACAAGATCCGGAGCAAAAGTAACCCTAAGTACGCAGTGCAGGATTGAATGAACTATTGAGACGCCTTTCGTTTCTTGATGAGATAGCAGTCCATTCATTATCATGTTCAGAAATCTATTTTCTGTATTCCATACGCAAATCAGGGCCACCATCCCCCAAAGAAAGAAATGTATCGTGAAGCTTTGGTGAGCACTTTGCGCAAGCCACGAACAAGATGACTCTCATTTCGTTGAATGATACTGTGAAACAAAAACCATAATCATAGGCTTGCTCAACACGAAAATCCAAACCATTGCCTCCCAGACAACAATGAAGAACCATTTGCACTGATGAAATATAAAATGCGAAAAGGTGGCCAAAAGATGAAAACCCCAACGAGAAGATCCAACGGAGACCGAGAGACCAAAACAAGATCAAACGAGAGAAGAAAAAGAGTGACCAATATCAAAAATCCTAACCTCGTGCCACAATCTGAAACCATGGCCAATCAGAAATCAACAAGATACAGAACAACAAGAGAGAGAGATCGCCAAGATGATCGCCAGGGAAAACCCCCTAAGGGCTAAGGCGCTACCCGAGTTGCGGTTTCTCACCTCCTACTTTAGAATACTTAGGAGTAATGTGTAGTAATGATATAACGGATTTTTTTTTATTTTTGATGTTTTTTTACTAGGCACCGTGATGCGTAGTAATCATTCGCTGACTATTTTTATGCTCTTATATGAATGTATATTTGATAGTAATGAAAATCATTATGTTTAAATTTAAAATTATTGTCTTCTTTGGTTACAGAAAATATCGGTGATAATAGTAATCCATTAAAAAATAGTCAAGATGGAAATAAATTAATCCACATGCATTCTACAAGTTTAGGACAGTTAATGTCCCCACGATTCCTCACTACTAGAAAACGGACCTTCTATCCTGGCACATCAATCTCGGTTAACTACAAACCCGGATTGATAGTGGCATCAGTCCCAGTTCATGGCTACTAGGCCAAAAGCACGATTTTTCGTCCACACTAATCCTGGTTTATGTTACAAACCGGTATAGAAAAAGCGCTTTGGCAGACGGGTGCATGCCAGCTGGCACGGGCACATATTAGTCCTGGTTCGTAACACGAACTGGGACTGAAGGTAAGCTTTAGTCTCAATTCGTGTTACGAACCGGGACTAAAGCCTCGTTTCAGCATAGTTCAAAAGGAATGCATATCCTAGTCTAGTAAATACGCGTGGCTGGGTGGGTTGGTTAGATGGGTGAGTGCGTGTTGAAGTATAAGTGAATTGCCCTCCTTTCCCTATCAGCATAGGCTTTTGGGCGAACTGGTTAGGGCTTTTAGCTCAATATGGTATCAGAGCCAGAGGTTTGAAGTTCGAGTCCTGGCCGTCGCAATTAAATAAGTCGCCCACTCTATTCCACGTTTGAGGCCTGGGGGAGCCTGCACGTGCGGGGAAGTGTTGAAGTATAAGTGAATTGCCCTCCTTTGCCTATCAGCTTAGGCTTTTGGGTGAACTGGTTAGGGCATGCTAAGTGAATTGCCCTCCTTTCCCTATCAGCTTGGGCTTTTGGGTGAACTGGTTAGGGCATGCAGCTCACTAGTGCGGAGTCTCGTGGTAACAGGAGGTTCGAGTCTTGAGTTCGCCATATTTTTTTAGATATTTTCTATACCGTGATAACGTTTGTGTTCCGGTTGAGGTTGAGGAAACCGGAACTAAAGGCCTGTGACCTTCAATCCCTAGAAGTTATCCTGGTTTGGCAACCAGGACTAAAGCCAGTTGCCAACCGGGACTAACGGCCCTTTCCCTAGCAGTGCCTTCCCGTGAAATTGACCGGGTTGCAAGCAAAATAGTTAGAATATGATTACTGCGAGTGGTAAAACGTGTATATTTCGATTAGTTCAGATAATTGTCAAACTTTAGCCAATTATTGTTGATTCGTTTGATGGCCAAACTGACCCACAGGTAGAATAGATAGTCTACACCGGGATTTACCATAGCGAAATGACCGAATTTCGCGAAATCCAGAGATTTCGTTTAAAAAATCGGACAAACGCACGTCAAAGGCAAACCGACGTTTGAGTAAATTTTAGGCCATGTTCTTTTGAGCTGATCTGAATGGCTGAACGGTTGAAATAACTGAACTTCGAGAGCTTCTCAAGGTAGGCTCGAGATTCAGATACATTTCGTTTGACTTAGGACTTAGGATCCACCTTCAAAACATCGAAAAAACAAACTCAAAAAGCTCAAATCATATGTGTTTTCAAAGCGTAGATAAGTCGTTAAGCTGTTAAGCCGTTAAGCTGAAAAAAACTAGGCCTTAAGCAAAATTTATTGAATCCGGATGAATTATGAACGAAATTTGTGACGACATTTCTAGTGAAACTTTTGTTCAATTAGTCCTTTGTTTCGACATTTTGCCTTTTACATGTTTAATTTGCTCATTTTGCCGTCTAACAAAATATGAACGAAGTTTTCTGCTCCATTTAGAATGCCGTAGCAGTAATGCAGTACATCAATCGCATTTTGGCTTGATTTGTTATTTTAGCCAGTTGGCCTATGCAGATTTAGCAAGTATATGCAAAATCGCATGAAATCAATAAGCAGAGCCTATGATCAAGTGAGGGAAAACAGATAGCAAAAAAGCTAATAGGGGCTGCACAGACCTTATCGCAGGAAACTTATGAACACAATAGTAAATGTGATGTTGTTATAACCTAAAAAGTACAATTCAAAATAGATAAGACAAAAGGGTACGTGCATACCCCATAGAGGCAAATCATGTTGATTGCAGCACGAAATTGACGAGCATTCAGGAAAGGATTGCAATTATGTCAACAAAAGGAAAAAATGGTAGTCAATTAAAAATGGTAAGTGTGCATACCAATTAAGTCACAAAAATAAACAATGCAAAATGGTAAGTGTGCATACCAATTCTCAATCCGACCCCTCCCTGCAAAAAGAATCAGCTATCATCACACAATGCAAAATGGAAAAGAGTGTTTGTCTTAGATGCAACAACAATCCACGAGCAATCCACAGCACCTAAATCCACAGCGGCAATCCACGAGGAATTCCCAGATCTCTCCTCTTCCGACCCCAGCGAACCCTCCACCAAGAAACACGAATCCGGGCGAAATCTACCGCTCTGCAGCTTCCCAATTTAATAACATCTCTTGTGCAGATGAGTATGTTCGATAGCCTATCGAACACCCTCCCATGTTGAACCTCCAGGAACCCTAATCCCCAAATGTCGATCCCCAAATCGAGGACGCCCTCAAAGCCTATCGTTCAAATCCACATCGAAGGAAATTACCTGCCATCCGTGTACTTCTTGGCGCCTTCCGCCCAGGTGCCATCCACCCAGGAAGGGGGAAGATTGGGGGCGACAAGGAACGAAGAGGTAGAAGATCGGCGGCGGCGGCGGCGGCGGTAGGGAAGGACGGCGACACGAGAGAGGACGCCCAGAGAGGGAGAAGATTGGTGGCGGCGGCGACGGTGGCGGCGGCAGGGAGCAAGAGGCGTGCAGGCGGCAGGGAAAATGTGGAGAAATTGGTAGGGTTCGTGGGATATGACCTCCGTGTGTGATCATAACTATAATGCCCTTCGCTGTGGTGTGGTAGTTCCCAAGTTTGTTCGGTAAAAAAGGTATTTCAAACCAAAATGCTGGCGGGGTAGCCGGTAAAAGACTAGAAATTGCGCGCGGAATTGAAATTTTAGGTTAAGTAAGAATTGTGTCCAATATTTCTACATTAAAAGATATCCCTTGACACTGATAGAAATCGGTGAAATTTTTTAATCGAAACAAAAAGGAGCATTCACTTAACGAAAAAAATCGCTAGGGTATACAAGAAATCGATGGATTTCGATGAGAATTTTCTCTAGAAATCGTTCGCACTGTAAAACATTTGAAATTTATTTTTAAAATCGCAAACCTTCCTCATGTATACAAAATAGTGGACTTGACAAAGATTACCATATTGATATTTGGGCATATGGTGAACATCAATACTCCTGTACATTTCCCGTTTGATTCAAAATGCATATATTTCGATGAAAACTTTAATTCGCATAAAGAATTTAATCCTGGTGGTAGGTTGTGTGGAATGCTGCCATTTTTTGTAAACTCGATATGACCAGAGACTGTGGGCTAGAAATCCACGGGCTTGTCTACTATATATGTAGAAAATAAAATTAACTTGATTTTATTTGCATTTATATTTTTGGGTTGTTATAAAACTAAAATAATTTCTATAAGAAATTATGTTTATTGATGTGTCAATATATATCATATACTGTGTCAATTCCATAATTTTATGACAATATAATTTGGTCACATGTGCTAACCAAACTCTTATGACAAACATGTTTCCTCTTATAGTTTGTTATATTGGTCCGTGACGTTTTCTTCTTGTTAGTGACATTATTTGTGACGTTTCTTCTATTCGTCACAAAGAAATAGGGTTACACCCCTCCTATTATTTCTTATGACGCTTTTTTTGGAAAACGTCATAAGTCAATGACATATTACTCAGTTGTCACAAAAAATTCGTCACAGAAGGTCATATTTCTTGTAGTGGCAGCATCCCGGACTACATGTTCTATCTAAACCAGTACATCAATGCAGCCTATCCTGATTAGGGCAAGAACTTTAGCTCGAAACTCGCGAGCTGCTTGGGCTCAGTTCAGTAAAAGCTTGTCTCAGGCTCGGCTCGGTAAAAAGCTCGGCTCGTGCTCGGCTTGTTTGTAAATGAGCACGAGCCGAGCCTCATTTCCAGCTCGTGGCCATTAGCAAGAGCCGAGCCGTGCCTGAGGTTGGCTGGCTCGGGCTCGGCTCGTTTACATCCACGCTAGCTGCTGCTATTTATTTCATCCCTTAACCATTAGAAACTGACATATCCTATTGTCAAAAGGCCCATAAAATAACCCAAAACCCACATATGCATACACAAATTATTTTCATACTCATATGTACAATGCTAACTTATATTTTGTAATGGTTAATGCACTACAGGAAAATGAGCTTTTAACGTCGGCCAATTTTATTTACGTCGGTCCGGACGAAGCCGACGTAAATAAAGCCGTTATTTATGTCGGTCGGGCCGCGCCGACGTAAATAACCGTATTTACGTCGGCAGGTCAGGCAGCCGCGGAACCAGGTGATGTGGCAAGAGTATTTACCTCGGCCCAACCGACGTAAATACGGTTATTTACGTCGGCCCTGCCCGGCCGACGTAAATACCGGTTTATTTACGTCGACTTTGCCCCGGCCGACGTAAAAATGCCCTTTACCCTAATCCGACCAGGTACTTTCTCTGATTTCCCACACGCGCCAACGCCGCCGCCGCCTTCGCCGCCGCGCCTTGGCCCCGCCCCGCCGCCGCTCCCTGGCCCCGGCCCCGCCCCATATTTATGTCGGCCAGCCTGGCCAACATAAATACTGGAGGTGCCACGTGGCGTAGCCGTGCCGTGCGCCCCTGCCCGCCGCTGCCCCTGGCCCCGCCCCGACGCCGCCACCGTCCAGCACCACCCCACTGTCCCCGCCTCCGCACCTCTTTGCCGCCCTGCTCCGTACGACGCCGCCGTCGCTGCCATCCTGCTCCCCCGCGCCGCCCTCCACCGCGCGCACACCGCCGCCCTGCTCCTTAGCCTAGCGCGCGCCGCCCTGCTCCCCAACCCCGTGCCTGTGCCATCCTTCTCCGTAGTCCGCCGCCGCCGCTGCCCTACTCCATACGAGGTAATGCGTCGATCTCTCTCCTATGTGTGTGCATACGTTATCTTAATTCTTTATTAGATGGAGAATTGTAGGCAATTGGTTTCAGTCATAGATTTGTTGGAAAGGTAACTAAGGATTATGCCTTATCTGTTATTATGCCATAATTAGAGATGCAATTAATTTTTATTATGCCATTATCTTTTTGTAAAACAATAGAGTGAGTTGTAATATGTTATTTAGTGTTATGTGCTAAGGTTGTAATATGTTATTTTTTGTATGTATTTGATATGTTATCACTTTGTTGTCATGATTAACGTATATTTCAATAAACCAGTTTTTGAAATACATGTTAACCCAACCTATACGTCACCCTTTTGGGAGTAACATTGATCACATTGAATTGTGATATTTGTCGCTCCCGAATTGTCCACGCTTTTGGACAGCCTGGGGATGGACGGGTTAGCACGGTTTGTCGTGACATGTGATGCGATCTGAACGGAATTTCGATTGCCGACGTAAATAACCCTATTTACGTCGCCGTATTTACGTCGGCCTATTTACGTCGGCAGACGTAAATACCTATTTCCGTCGGCTTTTCAGCTATTTACGTTGGCTACATCGGATTCCTGTAGTGATGCCTTAAAAGGTTGGGAGATTAATATCGCAAGCGCTCTTCCAACGAGCCGAGCCTAGTTTCCAGCTTGGACACCTTGCTGAGCTCAGCTCGGCTCGGTAACGAAGCGAGCCGAGCCGAGCCGGAGGCTGGCTCGCTCGAACTCGGCTCGTTTCCACCCCTAATCCTTATTCAGCAAGTATTTCCTGTTTTCTTTCAATAGGAAAAGAAGCTGATGTTCTATCTGAACTTTGGTCAGGAAATTTTTGTCAAGGGCAGCAAGTTTTTGGCAGAGCAGATATAAAAAGTACATATATATCAGACTATCAATACATCCGCTAGAAACATTTGTTTAGCAAAAGTTCAATGACCATCCGCCCATAATATTGTCTAAAGCTTAACATTGTCCATAACCATCAGACCATAACCATAAGTCCAAGTTTAATAACAAAACACAAAGAGACACAAAATATTGAGTTCCATAACAAAACGCCACAGAGGGCACAACTACAGTCCATTTACCAGGTCCAAGTACCATGTACCTGCAATAATATTGGAGTTCTATAAAAATGAAACACAAATTAGATTGTAGAAACATTAATGGATCATTTGCGGGAAATAAACAGATATCATAAGGAAAAAATACCAGCCAAAGTGTGACATTCTTATTTTTAAAATGTTTAAAATAAGTTTGTCAAATTAAAAGAATTTCAAATTTTCACAAAAAGATTTAAAACAAGCATGACAATCTAAAAGAATTTTAAAATGTACAAATAATTAAAAAAAATTTAAAATGCATGTTAATCTAAAATTTGTATATGAAATTTTGCAAAGAAAAAACTCCAAATTTCGGCATTTCCTCTTTTTTCTCCTCCTTTTCTCTATTCTTCTTTCTTATTTTCTTTTCTCCTTTTCTTTTTCTTACTTTTTCCTCCCCTCCCTCCACATGTCTCCTCCCATTGCCACGTGCCCCCCCTCCTTCCTCCACCTGGCGGCCCCTCTCCACGCGTCTCCGCTCGTCCTGCCACCCCCCCTCTCTTTTCTTCTCCACCCCGGCTCCTCTCTCCTTCTCTCCCTTCGGTCTCTCCACCCACACCCCTCTCCCTCTCTGTCTACTTCCCCGAACCATCCACCCTGTACCTGCATCATCGCCGCCACACCTTGTCGTGCCGCGTCGTCGTTGCTGCAGGAGCTTCATTGCCTCCTTGCGTCGTCAGTTGCCGTTGTCGCTAGGCTCCGTTGCACCGCCGCTGTTTGCTCCCTCCCCTCTCTTCTCTCCCTCCTCCAACTCGCCCTCTCTCTTTCTCTCTCCCCTCCTTTCTCTCTTCTCCCCTCTATCCGCCCTTGATTTCCACCACTGGCGTCGCCCTTGCGCCCTGCCGGCTCCGACGCCGCTGCTTTGCCATTGCCGCCACGCTAACTAGCCACTATCACGCCCTCCTCTCTCTCCCTTTCTCGGTCTCCCTCCCAGGCCTGCCCATCGCCGTGTCGTGCCGTCCCGTCGCCGTGCTGTCATGCCCGCCACCGCCTGCCGCCTCTTTCTCTCTCTCTCATTCCTTTCTTTCTCTCTCTTCCCTTACCTCTCCTCTTCTCTCTGTTCCCCCTTTCGATCTGCCTGGTTAGGCTGAATTGGTGGCACAACGCCTCCCCTCGTCAGCCCAGCCCCCTCTCGGTTGGCCGCATGGGCCATTTTTTGCCAGCCTATTTTGGGCCTAGGCAAGCCTAGCACTGTGCAGCCCAATGCACAGTGCATTTCCTAATTTTCCAAAGAATTTTCAGTAGCCATTTCTTCCTGTTTTCGCTGTGAATCCATTCAATCTCCAAATCTGGCTATTCCTGTTTCTAAAAAAATTCCTAAAATTCCCACCTTCCTCCAGTAATTTTTATATAATCAATATAATATTATTTTATTTTCTAGTATTTATTGTTGTTCCTTGTTTTGCGTGCGCTAGATTTTGCAGATAGTGAAGGAGTGTTCCTCTATGCTGCCGACGTCCAGCAAGACCAAGAGTACCTACAAGGCAAGTCTTTTCACTAGTTTACTGTTTTTATAGATGTTAATTTGCTTAGCTTTCTGATAATTTACCCTAGATGAACTGAAATACATGTTACCTTCCTATATTGTGCCACCACGATCAAACTTCACCGTTAGGTATAATATTATTATATGCCAAAATGTTTTAGTGTTTAGTTGGTTAGCCCTGATGGTTATGGGAAGGCATGTCACTATTGCTGTTATTTATCATCACCAAGACGGGTAAGTGGTACCCTGGTGATTAGGGTGTGCGTGATCACACTTAATTAAAATTTGACCAAGGAATAGCTGGGATCAAGAGCGGCTTTGTATGGTGGGTGGCTTCGTGCACGAGAATCGGGTTTGTGTTTATTCCACCGCTCCGAGTCTTAACGACTAGTACCCTGTGACTACTTTACCGTGTAATTACCGTACGACCACATGTCGGTATGGGACTACTTAGCTAATTGTATATGCCTGCTAGTTTCGTTGGGTGACAATGGAGCTTAGAACTTGCTGGTGTTTCGTGAGGGGGAGAATGTTGTGGTGTATTCCATGGAGATCCATGAGTGCCGGTTAGAGGACCATGGGCAGCACCCACAACAACGGCTAACTCCTTCGGACCACAACATGACACGTGAAAAGGTTGGGCTAGTGTGTATAGTTGAGAAGCCTCGTCATGGCTTGTTGTGTCGTGCGGGTAAAGCGTACACCTCTTCAGAGTAAAACCATTCGGAATGGCCTTGCCCAAGGTTAAGGGTTGACAAGGGGGTTTTCACAGCGCAGAATTCACCTTACTTAAATTGACTAGATGAGGTTGGTTTCGGCTTGATTCCATGGTGCAGTGGTTGTTCCGTCTTGGATGTCGCGAGATCGGTTCCGGCTGGATGCCGTGTTGTTCGGTTCCGGCGTGGATGCCGTGGTTGCTTACTGTTACACTGTTGGTAAAACCCTAGTGTGGGTTTTAATTAGTATTGTTATTATTCAAGTTCTGTTGATTACTGCTATCTATTTACTATATGTTTTCCTAAATGTATTTCCACACAGTTTTGGGGCAACCGTGCAAACAGAGACAAGTTTAGGGGCCGAAAAAGTAAAACTCAAGTTCAGGAGGTCAAGTGAGAATCGTTTCAAGTTCAGGGGGGCAACAATGTAATTTTCTCTTTAAACAGAAAGGATAAGTTTTCGAAAACGGCAAAAAAATATTAGAGCAATTGCGAAGGCAAAATTAGGAAGAGATGACTAAGCAATGACATATCAAAGATGCTATCGGACTTTGCAATCACATATATGCAAAAATTTGACCCAATTAGTAATTCTACTAAATTAAAGATCGAAATAGACAAAGGGCATCGATTTTACTTAACACCTAAGAATAAATGCTTCTTGCTTTGAATCTTTGGAGGAAGAAGGCACGCACATAATCAAAGCACAAGGCCGGCCCAGTCCTTTTCGTATCCAGCTTTAAATTTAGTAATTTCTTACCTTGCAGCACATAAATTAGGTCAAAAGAAGCAAGGAACGCACATTACACTCCTGTAGCCGATTTGCTGGATCTGTCACTAGTCCTGCATTTTGATTTTTCAAAAGCACAAAAGCTGAGAGAAGTAAAGCAAAGGACACAGCACCTAAATGGGCCTAGGGTTTACAATATATCCAGCATGCATGGCATGAGATAGGAATATTACATGCATGCTTGCATGTTAAGTAAGGAATCCCTGTTGGTGGAGCATGCTATCTGGCACCAACAAAGCCACAGGCAGAGATATAAAGAAACGACACTGTTGTAATAGTCTTTTTTGTGATGGGGTTTAATATTTTGGGTAGTTATATCATTCTACCCCATAGGAGTTGAGACCAATTTGGACATTTTTCTGCATAAGAGACAAGCGGGTCATACTTTTCTTTATTTATGTATTTGCCTTATTTTTATCTATTAAAATTTTAAAACAGAATCAAATTAAAATATGAACAATTTCAATAGTTTATTACTACAATCATTTTTTTTACAAGCTATATAAAATTTTCTGTACATATTTCATCAAAAATATTTTTTATGTAAATTTGATCTAAATGTTTTAAGTATTTTCTTCATATCCTTCATATCGATCAAATGACTCTTATTTTTAAAAACTTTTATATTAAATGATTGATATTTTCAAATTATTTTTTAAGGAAGACCATAAGAAAATCCCTTTTGTGTAATTTTAATAATTACAATGAATGCATTAAATCCTATATTTGAGAATTTTTTTGAGATTTTAAATTTTTATATGGTTTGAATGAAAATAATCAAATACATCGACACAAATCAGTTGCGTCTAATAAATAGAACCCCAAGAATTATTAATTAAGTTCTCGTCAAGACAGTTTTATGACCGTTTATACTCCATATCTATACATGTATGGAATGTGTGCCAAGGTTGTCATGCATAGGAGAGCTGAGCGTAGCTCAGTTGGTTGGGAGCGACGTGTGCTCCCAGCCGATCGGGGGTTCGACCCCCGGCTCTCGCGATGGCTTTGGGATTTATTCCCAAGAGCAATAAATTGTTGAGGGTACACACACGCATGCATCCGATGCCTACGGTCTGCTCCTTCAGGAGTAGCAGCTGTTTCTAGTGTGTGTGTCTGGGTGCATGCGTGTGTGTGCGTCTATTCCTCGAGCTGTGTCCCACAAAAAAAAAAAAGGATGTCATGCATAGTACTGAGGATCCACTTTTTTTAAAAAAAGAACTCTGTATACAAGACCTTAATTTTAATTCTCATGAAACCTATCTCAAATTGTTTTTTTTCAAACTACATCCTGCTTGCGATGCCACCACGGCAGCAGTGCAAAGTTCGGGACATATTTTTGAATCTGCATCTTTCCGCGGCGTTCCAACATTTTTATATCATTATTGTTGAGCTCTTTAACACCCTGATCACCTTCTTGAATTTTAAATCAAGGCCAATTTGCGGCTGTTATTTGGTTTTAGTTATAGTTGAAAAAGACTTTTAAAACTAAAATTTATTTAAAATATAATTAACTTTTTTGAGAAAAATCCGCAAAGCCTCAAAAAAATATTACAAAATGTTTTGTTGACTTGTCTAAACATAAGTGATGAATTTTGTAAACCGAAACAGAACCAAAGAGGGCCAAATCTGTACTGGTTAGTACATCTTATGGTCTAACTAGCTTCTTGGGGTAATATATCATTGACTGTTCGATGAAATGAAATGAGCCGGTCAAGATACGTCTTGAAAAACCAACGAAAAAATTATGATTTCATTACAGTTCGTGATGAAAAAATCTACATGAACATAAATTATCATCATTGATCGGTTGTTCAAATTTGCAATTGCCTTGACAAAACTTTCTCACAGCTGATTTCTCCCCCTGTCATCTCAAACACAAGTTACTTTAAACACGGACAAAAGTCTTCAAAATACACATCTAACCAACCCACTAAATTCACATTATTATCAAATATTCCTCAAGATAAATCAACTAATAATAATTTAATGTATTCAATGTAAAATAGTTCAAAGAATATTTATAGATAAAAATTTTAAATTTTGATCTGCACATATTTCAAACGACATAAATCTTGTAATCGGAGGGAGCAGTAAAAACAATAGTGACGGTTGGTATATAGTAACCTTACAAGAGATCGATCGTCAGATTCTCAATGAAAATCCAATTAAATTGATGGTTTCGTCTGTGAGACTAACAATGCAGATTTATCGCATAGGAAATGATTTGTATAGAAAATTAGTTCGCATAGCTCTGTTGGTAGAAGGCATCGTCCAAGGTAGCTCACATGGGTATAGGTCAAGGTTAGATATAAATGTCATTTTTAGTTGTGATGCAGCATGAATGCTATTAAAACGTAACGTGTGACATGTTGCAACCATATCAATGTGGACTTTTCTACCCTAAAAACACTACAGTAAAACGAAATGTTTTCGTCGGCCGATAGTAATTTCGTCGGCTTAAAAAAACCGATGAAAATAAGATTGTAATTTCATCGGTTTTTCGAAACCGACAAAAATAATGTTATAATTTCGTCGGTTTTCTAAAATCGATGAAAATAGGTCTTAAATTCGTCGGTTCCGATCGACAAAATTAAGACGCCGCCGCCTAGCGAAATTTTGGGCAATGACATGGAAAAATTTCGTCGGCTCCACGTGGTATTTTCATTGGTTTCAAACCAACGAAAATAGGGCCCACATTTATCCCCACCTGGGCGTCTACCTGCTCCCCACTTTTGACCTAGCTAGTTGCCGCCGCCTTGCTCCCCAAACCCATGCGCCCGCCGTCCTGCACTACGCACCGCCGCCGCCGACACCCCGCTCCCCAGCCGCTTTTGACCTAGCTAGCCGCCGCCCTACTCCCCAGCCCCGCGCGCACCGATTTGCACCGCACACCGCCGCCGCTGCCACCCTGCTCCTCCACTCCGCCATCCACCGCGCGCCTGTCGCTTTTGACCTAGCTAGCCGCCGCTGCCCTGCTCCCCTGCCTCGTGTGCCCACCACTACCATACCATGGCTATTTGCAAATGATCAGCAACAGGAGGACGAGGTGATGCGTTGATCTCTCTCCTGTCTGTGAATACATTATCTCGACTATTTAATAGATGGAGAAGCATAGTCGATTGGTTTCTGTCATAGATGTGGGGGAACTCTAGTAGTAGAATTTTGAATTTATGATTTTTCCTGGCTGTCTAGTGCTTACTGATTCATTTGTCCAACTGAAGGTTTAATAGACTTTCTATGTCTCTGAAATGCATGATGTAGTTGATGTAGTCTTGTAGCAAAATTTGGTTGTGATTAAATATGCTTATTAGATTACCAGTACACAATTAGATAGCAGAAGCAAATCCTCACAAAAAAAAAACTTCGCTTCAAGCATCTGTACTGATCTTGTCTGTATTTTTTTTTGGTTTAGAAAGGTAACTAAGGATTATGATTTCTTCCATTCATTAGAGAAAATGATGGAAGAGAAGGTATGTTCGTCTAGTTGTTAAAAGGAGTCCAGCAGTACTGTTACAACTTACAAAGGGGCCTCTGAGATTCTGAGATGCAATTAACTGTTATTATGCCATTATCTTTTTTCTAAAACAATAGAGTGGATGGTAATTTCTTGTATCAGTCTAATAAAATTTAATTTGATGCACAATTATGTGTATTGAAATCATTTTGGAAGACAGTTTAGTCAGTTTCAATAAAAAAGGAGGACAACGTTCCTTCTAGGTATATCACATGCCCTGAATTTTCAGGTTATATTCTTGCACACTAGCAAGCCTTTCATCTGGTAGTGCACTTACAGGTGCGTGTGCATATTAAGATTCCAGATGGCATAGATGTATCAACAATGCTCAAATATGGTGGTGAAACATTAAATGATGGGGCAGTGCATGATGGTGATGCCTCTAATGATATTGTTTACAAGTTCAGAGTTGAGCATTTGCCTCCTATCCTTTTACATGTCTCCTGCCTTTGTCATACCCGAGTCATCACCCTCCCCTTTTCACACTCTCCACGGTATGGCTGCATAAAGTAATGATTTCGTCACTACGTCGTATGTTGGATATGATTTGGGAAGAGCAATATGGAATGGAAGTTATATATTAATGGGTGCAGCGGCTCCAAATCGATCTCTTCCCTTTCTCACCTAGGCTTTGACAATGAGATAGTTTTAAGCAAAGGGGGTGCAATATATATGTGATGAGGATGGAGATAAGCATGTCTGTCCTGATAATATTGCACCGGATGTTGTAGTTCCAAGGATGATGAGATACAATGATAAGTGTCATGAAGCCTTTTTGCATGCTATGCATGACTGCATGATTTGTTTCAGCAAGCTTCCTGGTAACTCCTTTCACCTTTCCCACTTTTGCGAAACTGTTTGTAGTGTTACAAGTGTAGAACAACATTGTATACTCTCCATGATAGGTTTTATTTCAGATATCAATTGTCTTGTCCTTGTCATGTGTGAAATAATTTTAAAATAATTTTAAGTGGCGGTACTTGTTTGTAAGACTTCACAAGCATGGTGTGGTGATGTCTTCACGATGATGTGTGTCCAACTTGGATATGTTCGATTTCTATTTTGGTCAATCCTTGTGATTTGAGGTAATGCTGCCTCTTTTTCTGAGTCTAGTTTCATATCTTTTCAGGTGTTCATTTCATCAAACTTCTGTGCCATCATTTTTTTTGCTGGAAATGCATGCAAACACATTGCAATATTCATGTTAAGGAAGGAACTGTAGTGAAACTACTATGTCCTGACACAACATGTGGTGGTGGTGTTCGTCCTAATATATTGAAAAGGCTATTAGGGGAGGACGAATTTGAACGTTGGGAAGAATTACTACTTCAGAGAGTTCTTGATGCCATGAACATTGTAGTTTATTATCCAAGATGCGAAACTGCCTGCTTGGAAGACGTAAACAATGAAGCAGTTTGTTCAAATTGTTTATTCAGTATTTGCACGCTTTATAATGATCGTCGTCATGTCTAGGAGAAATGTTTGTCTGCAGAAGCAAAACTTCGTCTGTTGGAGGTAAGAGGGCCACATCACATATATATTCAACTTATATTGGATTTGATGTAATCCTGAGATTGTTATGGTGATAGCATGTATATTTTCTAATGTAGTATATGGTCACTAGAAAATAATAACAAAAAAATTGGTGACATTCAAGTCCTTCCGTCAAATGCCCTTTTTATTTGTGTGCGCGCTCAAAGTCGTTCCGTCAAAGTCCTTCCGTCAAAAAAAGTATATTTTTATTTCAAGTTAAAAAAATTGGGTGTGTTTTTGTTGGGTTGGTGGGCTTCACTCGGGGGGATATTATCACTTAATTTATTGTCTTTCACCTGAGGCATATATTTTTAACTTGTTTGTTCACAATATTAACCTTACATGCAGAGTTAATGAAGTATTTCCTACTATACCCCTATTTTCTCTTTAAACCATACAAAAAAGTATTCTCTCATCTTTTCAAGGCATTATAAGGGGTATCTAAGTCATTTTCTCTCATACCTTTCTAAAAAATTGCTACCTTGGTAATTATTAATTAGCACCGATACAAAGTACTTTTTATTGTCTTTCCAAGACAATTATAAGGAGCATTCATTAATTAACACCTTGTTTTTTTATTAATAATTTCGTCGGCCAAAGCCAACGAAATTAATTGCCACGTCAACCTCCCTAGCTTTTCGTCTAGCACATTTTGTCGTGATATTTTCGTCTAGCACATTTCGTCGGGTTAATTTCGTCAGTTTGACCCCTATTTTCGTCGGTTTATGGCCGACGAATAAAACAGATTCCTGTAGTGAAACCCTTGAAATTTATAGTGAAATAATCCCTCCCCTCTTTTTTTTCCTCTCTTCCCTCTCTCCCAACAGCAATCTTTAGCCAATTAACGTGGCCCTACCCACAACTCTCTCTCTCTCTCTCTCTCTCTCTCTCTCTCTACACACACACGTGTGTGTATTGTGTGTATGCATATATATAGCTAGCTCACTCATCCAGTCCTCCTTCCCACACGCACTATATACCACTATTGTCCAGACTCCAAACCCTATTGTTGTCCTCGCATGATGTTGTTGTGCTCCGTGCATCGCCCTCGTCCTAAACCTTTAAGCATTGTGGCCATCCACAACCTTAGCGCACAACCGTGGTCCTAGCCTCCACACATCATCAGCACCCCAGGCTTTCCCTGCCTTGTTGGCCTCCAAGATCGTAACCGTCCCTAGCCTTTAAGCGTCGTCGTTGTTTACAACCTCCGATCATTTGTCCTCGACCCAATAGGCTACCAATATTTCGAACCTCTAAAGTGTTGTCGTGGTCCATAGTATAGGCGGTTATGCATGCTACCACAAGTCCCAACATCCACTAGCCACAACCCACATGAGTGAGGAGTGGAGGAAGAAGAATGTAATTTGGTCCAAAAAATTGTCTTTGCCAAGAATCACTTTATAATGAGATGAGTGGTACTTTTTACTTTATAACGATATTTTTTCTATAGAACAATTTGATAATGGCACAACATAATCATAGTAAAAAACCATCGAACACATTACGTCTACGGAGCATTTTTTACCATTTAGACGTGACACGTGTCTTTGTTGACGTGTTGTTCTGCGCTGTGTTCGCGTCACTATGTTCAACCACAGCTGTTTGATCGTGGCCAATGGTTAAATCTGGTCGTTCATTTAACACTTATATGTAAAACGTTTTTTATGGTTCAAGTCACAACAGCTCGGCACGTTTGGCCTGGTGGTCTTCAGCGGTGGGTCCACAAGTCGTGGCTTCAAGTCTCAGCGCTCCCCTTTTTCCCAGCCTTTTTTGGGAAGAATTACCCAAATGACATTGAATTCGTGTGCCACTTCCAATGTAAGTATGTCATGTGGGACCATCTGAGTCACTGAAAGTAGCCCCAAATGTCATTTAAGCAAATGCGAATTTTAAAAAGTGTCATTTGAGCAATTCCCCCGCCTTTTTTTTTTTTGTTGTGTATCCACGTATATGCGATCTTCCTCTTTTGTCAGCCGTCTGATCGCATGATGTGGCACATATCCAACTGCTCGCTGGTTAAGATTGGGCTTTGCCCTACAGGCTCGACGAAATTACCCTCCATTGCCATCGTCCTCCTGTCCCGAACCCTCCACACCCACCCCGAACCCTGCCTCATCTCTCTTCCTCTTTGTCCATCACTTGCCCAGTCGCCCCCGCCTCTCTCTCTCTGTAGCCGCGACCCTCTCCATACCTTCCTCCCCTAGCTCCGCTCCTTCTCGTCGGCGTCGCCCGCTACAGCAAGCTTCATCTAAACGACGCCATCTCCCATACACCCACAACGGCCTCATCCTCCAGCCGTCCCTCCCCATAGCACCTCGCTCCCTGTCTTCCTCGGGCAAAGGGGAGTAGTGGGAACTGCCCTGGAACAATATACAAATCAGTGAAGGTGTTTGGTTCCATTGAAATCACCCGTGTTCTGTTGTGAATTAATAGCACTAATATGGCCACCTGATGCATTTAGCCATTGAACAACATGGCAGCGGTGCAGTAATGAGGCTGCTGGTTGAAAGAGATGTATCTTATCTTGATCAGAGAATGAAGGTAGTTGTGCATGCGATGGCTGGTAAACATGGGGGAAGATTTGCTGATACATTTCTTAAAGGTGACGAATTTGTTAGTAATTTCTTATAAAGATTTGCTGATACATTTCTTAAAGGTGAGGAATTGGTCGGTAATTTTCTATACATTTGCTAATAAGGTAACACTGGTTGGTGCATTCCTATTGCCACCTTGGATTGAATATGTGTTCATTTTTTATGCAGCCTTTGGTTTTCTAGAAACATATTTTGGGCAACATAATGACATTATAATTCAAATGGTAAATATTTATCAGCAATCTATCTTATGTAGTCTATTTGCATCACTTAGTATTTGCCTTATTGTTACTGACGATTTACACTGATACAGATAAAAGAACTTCAGAGGCAACCAGAGTAATCCAAACCATATGTTCAGAGGCTAAGGTACAACTTCATGATCATATACATATGTTCATATCATAAAATTTGTGCATTGCCTAGAAAAGTATTTTGATCTTGCATAGGGTTACAATCAACAAACCTGCCACAAAGAGATCCATGGAGCGGTTCTTGTTCCAAGTGAAGGCACTCCTACACAACTGCTTTGAATGGGTAAAAATTCTGCAGTCTAATTTCTAATTTCTTCGCAGCTATTTATGCCTAGCCTAGATATTAAGCAAATGCAGATGTATACCAACCATCTCACTCTACATGTGTGATTGTATATTTGTATGAACTTGTTCCTCTAATGGCTCAGTTCTGTGCTAGGCAATTTGAAGCACAAGGAGTTGCAAGGGCATGGGCTGCGTTCTCAAGTGTATTCTCTTCTGATCTTTAGTTATTTACATAGGTATCTTTATAAATTACTTATGTGATTGCGCCTATGACTCTTGCGTATTTTAAATAGAGTTGTCTGGCGTCTATGTCATGTCTAGATGGTTTGTATTTATCATAAAAAATGATGCCGATCAATCTGATTAACAAACAAGAAACATGCCACTAATAGCACTTATTTGAACTTTACACAGTTATGGATACATGTTTGTTCAAGATTGTTTTCTTATAAACGGAGCTCTTCTGTCATTATCACCAGAATAATGCTTAGACAGCAGTGACAAATAATGCTTAGACAGCAGTTCAGCAGCTTCTTCTTTTCCTTGCTGCTAAGTTTTGAATTTTGTGAACTGACTACCCTCTCTAGCCTCTGTTTTTTTTCTAATCTTTTTTTTTATCTATTGCCTCTTTAGTTAAAAAAATAAGGATGGCTATGTTAGCTTCATGCTTCCCTAAAAAAACTAAATGATATTTTTTTATACATGTAGGGTTCAGGAAGCATATTGTTTTGTCAGACTAAATACGACACGGTGTAGAGTGACAAAGCATTGCACCGAAATATGTTTCCATTGGAGAATAAATCAGGGGCGGCTACAAATCATTTTTTATGCTTAGAAGCATTTCAAGTTCAAATCTCCATATGTGGTAATCTTGGCCTCTATTAAAGATCGTATTGTAGCTGTCAAACAGGTGGTACCTCTTATATTCATGGTATGAACTGCTAACAAAGGTAGAAGATGTTTTGTTTCATGTTGATGAGGACATCACCAGCGTGGATACGATTAGTGTAACCACTGCTCCTCCTTCCTCTCCGACTACTCCAACGACTACTGACGCCGCTCCATCTTTGCCGTCTACGATCGATGCAGCGAGATCTTCATCGCCAGGAGGCCTTAATCCTAAAGTCCACTCTTTCATGCCTTTTCTAAAGAAGCGGCGCAACAAGTCCAAAACTCGAGAGGCCTCAACGAATAAAGGAAAGCCCATATGGAAGCCCAAGACGCCAAAAACTCCGGTTTGGCCATCCAGCAGCACGTCAACTTCAAACGGGCATAACTCGGGTTCCCGACCTCCGATTTGAGCGTGTGACCACTCGTTGGAAAGCTTAGGAGATAAGATTTCCAATAGATCCAGCCCCACATCTAACTTTGTCTAGGAGCGTTGAAAAAATGAAGAACAATGTTTCAGGTCAGAAACTCATGATGCTGCGTCACCATATTTTTGGGCCTAGGCCCATGTATCACTAGGGTTTGGTGGTGGCTCCCCCGTGGGCCCCTATTACCCCTAGCCACCGCTATATATGTGGCCGTCGGTTCTCTTCTATTCTTAGGTTTTGTTGTGTTTTGGTTGACCCCGTGTGCATCTGTCCTCGTATTCGCGTGTGTCGACTAGACCACCTGTGACGAGAAACAGAACATCGCTCTTTCATGAGTTGATTTATCAGTTATCATCTTGTTCTTACTTGTTCTCGATTGCTAGCAGGTTCAAGGATCAATCGTGCTTTGTTCGGTTGATCAACTCGTGTGGTGACATTGCGATTGTTCGGTTGCTGATCCCGTTGATTAGTAGCGTCGTCACTACACCAAATCAACGTATCGTTCTCAACAGAAGATCGAGCCGACCTATGTGCGCATCACATGTCTTCTAAAAAGAACCGTACTATATGTCCATTTTTGTTGAAGATGTAACGGGAGTTGGTATTATCGCAAAAGGTTTTTTAATTTTATTTGCTTCTTCAATTCTCTTATTGGGTCTATTTGATTTACCTTAAATTAAAATTAAAACCTATTGCTCATATTTGTTATTTTGTACAAGCTATAGGAAGCAATGCTTTGTAGTTATTTTTTAGACTTTTACTAGTACTCCTAAAAACTCCAAAAATTAACTATATTTTTAGCCTTTGCATGTCTGTTTTGGAGAGCTTTTAACTTATTTGCTTAAAAGCTATCTCACATTTTTAGCCCAATGAAAAATAATTAATATTGGATTCCATCACTCTCTGCTTTTGTTTTGTTTTCTTATTATGCAACATTAACCACGGCGTGCCGGGGCGCACCTACCATTTTAGTTGTCAAAATCCATAAACCGCTTGGTAGTGTTACTTGACCAGCGAAACCAAACCCTAGTACAGATCCTAAATTGCTTGGAGAAAATGGTTTACGTCTTGAAATATGAATATAAGGTAGGCTCCCAAAATTTCAAAAAAATAACACATTTGGTTGAGTTACTCTCCATCGCAATGTTTGATGCTTTTGCCAATCTGCAGATAGGGCCGACGGACGCATATTATAGAAGATCGATGGTTTTGTGCCGAGTTGCTATGTAGAGTTAATCTCCATGGAGATGTCAAATACTTTTGTTGATCTACAGATGTAGTCGATGAAGGCAGATTAGTATAGAACGGTGGAGAAGTTGAATTGGAATGATCGTGCATCATCTCTAACAAGGAAAAAGGGTGCCTTTCAGAACATGCAAAAACAATTCTTAATATGATACTAATGGAAGCACCACACCATGCAAACTATAAACCGCACCATGCAAACTATAAATGCTTGATTCAAACGAGAGGAGTGCAAGTCGCTCTTAATATTAATTTAAGTAGATGTTGGCTTAATGGATGGTGTTGCATTGTAATAGTTTTTTCTATGCTTATAAACTTCGGTGAAGGATCTAATAGAAATTCTATTGTTTTAAAAAAAAACATATTTGGCTTCTCAATCGTTTCCTAACGAGCAATTGTTGTCCTCTCGTGGAGCAACACGCGATGTGAGCATACGTACGGTTTCCAAAATTAAGGACCAATTATACTGTTTCTTGCGATTCTGGTTATGAACGCGTATTTCTCATGTACGGGGCATGTATGGTTTACTTCCGAAGCACACTCATTTCATTTCTAATGTTCACAGGCTTTTTAATTGGTGTTTATATTCTGACAAAACTTTTCCCAAGTGGATTTGCAACTATCTATCAACGATGCCATTATGAGCCTTTTTCGGGGATTTTTCACCTTATAGGCATCGGTGATAGATAGATGCAAAACTAGTGGCATATATAACAATATCGACTTTGTAATGGCAGATCTAAAATAAACGAACTTTGTAATGGCACGTATGAAAAAAATCCTTCCCAATTAGTTCAAGTACCTAACACACAATTGTTGATTTAACACAATTGCACTATAACTCTATCAAAATTATGTATTATTAAGTATAATTTTAGTTTTACCACCGTGCAATTTTAGATTGAAACAAACATGGTGACTTGAATCGTAGGAAGTGAAAAGTATGTGAGCACTTGTATTAAGCAAATCTATATAATAATAAAGTATAGAAAATCAATAATTAATAAACAACAATTACATATTAAAATTCTACTTGGTAAAAATATAATTTTAGTATTAATAGAGTGCAATTTTCTAATGACCGATCCTTAAGAAAATTTTGAAACGTCTGACAATTAGCAATCTGTTAGTTCAAAACATTTTTTTTTAAGGCAGATGACGGCCAGACTGCCGGTCTGACTGGCTGACTGGGCCTTCCTCGCAGCCGAAACGGACAGTTATGGGCTGGGATGATGAGCCCATGAGGCCACCAGCACAAAGGGCCAGCACCCTAGCATCCCAAAAATTAATACTCGTACCTGTTTTTAGAAAACGAATTCTTACGAGTCAACATCCACCCAAACTTGTTCGTGAATTCTCCGGTCAAATCTTACCAGAAGTTTTTTTTAAAAAAAGGATGCCATATCATTCCAAGTATTGCTTCCAACTTACATCTAAGACCTTGAAAGAAAAATTACAAACATAGCTTTGAATGCAACAGTTGAAAGGTCTTTCCAATCTCACCTGGGCTGAGAAGACGAATAAGAAAAAGAAACGCATTGCTACCAACCCCATCTTCGTCGGCCAGCACCACAAAGTGCAACGGAAGAACAGACTAACACCAAAGTGTGAAAGGTAATGGCCATCAGTAAAATTTGAGTTGTCCGACGGTGCATCTTTTTTATCGGTTATAGAAGATATACCAACGGGGCTTACATTAACTAATGGTTAATGAAAATACCTCGATTGTTTTAAGAAATCATCAACGGGGTACAACATTTACTACGTGTGTGCAAGACAAACCCTTCGCCATTGCAGACAGTGGAGTAGTCAGGATTTTATGATTGGTTGGGCCGACTTTCAAAAAGTTTCTATGTGACATGCCAACATATAAGATATAATATCCGAAAACCAATTAAGGAAAACACAAAGATAATAATAAGGTTTTACAATAATTTGAATGTTACCTAGGCATACAATTTCCCATCAACATCACAAATGATTTCAAAAATTCCATTGGGCATGAATCCTAAATTTTCTAACACTAACACTAGCAGTAAATCCATTACTAAATCCTAACCATAGCTTTTAACATTCAAAATTAAAATCTATTTTCTAACCCTAAGATTTAAGAATTGGGGATGGGGATGGGGATGGGGATTGCTACTCACTGTCTTGGGTGGGCGGGCGGCGGCCGACAGGGGCGGACGGCGCGCGATCGGCGGCTGCGGACAACGCGCAAATCAAACACTCAACTATCATACGACATTTGATGAAGGCGATTCTGTAGAAAGAACGTAAAATCCACCAAGATCTATAACTTTGTAGTTGACAAATGTTTTCATTTAAAGTCATCTAGATACTAAAATAACTTTTGTGTATCACATATTTCTAATTTAATGTGAAAAGTTGTTCAAAATTGAATACTATGATGCATACGAGTTTGTGAGGTGGGTCGTAGATATGAAAAAAAAATTCTTTCAATATTTTGCACCAAAACAATTGTACCTATGCTTGTCAAAAATAAACGATGGTTTCAATACCCGAAAGGAATATAAAAAACTCTCACATGTCTATGTAGCGATTGTTATGAAAACCCTCACTAAACTAATAGTAGAGTATACCAACGATAAATCTCACGAATGGCCGACCATGTGTGGCCAAGGGAAGTTTCCCGGTGTACGCAACATAGATGACTCCTTTCGTGTCGATTACAAAACCGACATAGCTTGCTCTCTTTTTGTGGTTCAAAAAGTACAGTGACTCATTTTGAACCTGCATAAATGGGTCTTTTTAGTGTGATGAGGAGATTTAGAACCTCTCAAAGTTTAGATTAGCATACAACTAATTTCAACATATTAAGTTTATTAATTCAGTTCTACCACTTCGAACATGCTCATGGACCATGATGCTTGGCATGGAAAACACGTTCATGAGCTATGACATTTATCTCTAAAAACCCAACTTAATAATTAACATATACACGGAGTTATATACGCATGCATATGTGCCAGCGAATACAGCAAATCTCTACATGTACCTGCAACTCCATGCAGACGTGCAAAATTCTCTCTCTTCGCTGAAGGACTTTGCCTACCGGAAATGTCACACTCGGGGCCAGCACGGGAGCTAGCGGCGGGCGGCGGCACAAGGGGAAACCGCTCACCTCAGGCTAAACTAAGACCATCTCCATGAGAGTCCCTTCGGGGACCAAATTCTCTTCACAAAAAATTTTGATACTCTAACAGAATCTCGTCGGAAAAAAAATTCTTCCTGCATTTTCTTTAAAATGATATTCTCTTCGTTTTCTTAGCAAATTTCTTTGAAGGGATACTGTTGGAGATGATAGGAAATGAAGGAAATGAATGTGGGGAAAAGAATGCGAAAAAAATGAAATGAAGAGAATATGATCAAAGATGGTTTAATGCATATATGGAATATAGCGAGACCGGCGCACATCCCCATTGGTGGATAAGGACGAGCTAGCCGGCCGGCGTCTATCGTCTCGTAAGAAAGAAAGGTCGAGCTCGCCGGCGGCACCCGGTGGGAGCCACAGGTTCCTCATCGCCTCGATCCTAGCTAGCTAACCCGCGTTCTCCTCTCTCTCTCTCTCACTAATTCCATTGTGATGGATCATGTGAGCGGATGGCTACGTGGCTGGCTCCGCTCCTCTCTCAGCCGGGAGATATTTTCCGATCAGCGCCGGACATGCATGTGGCCTAGGAATCTTTTTCTCGCTGATAACGGGATCGCGCGCGCCTTCCCTGAGCCGACGCACGTCTGTATTGCCCATCAACCTCGCTGCATATATTTGCGTGCAAAAAGAGTGCATGCATGGAGCTGCAGGTAAAATGCATGCATTGGTTAGCCCAAAATTAACATGCAAAGCTAAGAATCTTCAGCGGCCTCGCTAGGCACAATTTCAAGCAACGGAATGAATAACGTGGTCGGGAAATAACTATAGGTATCAGCTTTACATTGGGGGAAAGGAATATTCTTACTAGTCAAACTAGCAGCAAAGGGGGTCATTTAATGGTCAAACTAATGGTCAGAGGTTTTAAACTGACGGCAGTGACAAAAACAATACGTGATTCGATGCAGACGAAGCATGGGACGATCGACGGATATAGATCATTGGAGTTGAACAATTCAGACAGACGGGCTAGATTATTCTTATTCAATGGGCTATCATTGGCAAGAAACGACTAGAAGCGGTGATCAGGTCCGTTGAAGATTGAGAGGGCGAGCTCCGCCACCACGCAACTTATTTGTTTCATGTGAAGCCCGAACAATCCCCTCTTTCTCCAATATTAGAATAAACACGAGCGATTTATACTGGTTTAGGCCTCCTGTGTTGGGATAATGTCACGACTCCGGTTTCACCAGGATCCACCCACAATCGATTGGTAGTCCCATATATCAATTATAGCAACTTGTGAGTGATAATTTGTTGAACATCATAACACAACCAAAATAACTAAGAAAATATTATAATATGCAAAACTAATTGTAACACAACTACTTATTACAATAGTTTAATTGTAAATGACATCATATTGTCCATAGTATATCTAAGTGTAGAAATTAAAATAAGCAGCGGAAATAAAGGTATGATGATGCTCTGATCTGACCCTTGAGCGTCAACTAATCCTGATTGAAGTTCAAGACAAAATCCTATTGATCCTGAATAAAGATCGGACCTATTTCTTCTCCTAAATACAAATTTATCTGTGGTATGCATAGTGAGTACAAGGCTATCCAGTAAGAATCCTTATAATGATGTAAGGATGATAACAAGGACAGAGTGGACATTTTGCATAAACATCTACACTAGTCAAATTATTACTATTGTTGTAAAACAGTTTTGTATAGCAATTAATAGTGATAAAGATTTCCCAAGAAAAAACGCACATGTTCAATCTGTTTATCGGGATTTTTTACATGCATCACTCTTGGTTGCAGTAGATGTCGATTTTGACACTTGACTAGTCCGTATAGGAAGGCCAAACCTATTAACGGGGTCATGAAACTTGCCACGGGGATTTACGATCTCATCGAGAATAAAGTCGACGAGTTGATCTTGCACTGCTCTGACCCACTTCGGCGAGAGTTCTGGACCTCGTTCATCTATATGGCTGCTAATGGCTCCAGTTTGGCTGTGTAAGAACTCACATACATAGTAGCCACATAAATTTGTGTCGGGCGGCTGACGCAATATCTGTGGACAATAAAGATAACAGGGTGAGATGGGTACATGAAAAGTTATAAGCTACAAAACTAAAAAGCTAACATTAATTACCTTAGAGGATCGTACAACACCAAATTGTTGTCTAAATTCTCCCTCAATCATCGCACGGAACCTTTCGAATGCACTACACACATGATTACGAACTTTTAATGATTAGAATTTATTTAAATTGAAAGGAAATAGAATTGAGGCAGTATTGAAAGTAACACGAATACCGGTTCAGCAAGTCGATCATGCTTTGGTACCGGCTAACTAGATGCCTTAAAGAGTCAAAAATTGTGATCTAGCTCGATAATCACAAGGATCCAGTGATAACTATACATAAAAATATATATCAATGTATCTAATTAATTAGTTGTAACATTGTGCTATGAAAAAGGATTAGAACGAGTCAGTGCGAAATCGCATACTCATAGTTCCATGGTAGATATATCTGTGAATGAAAATTTTAACCCGTTATAGCATCGTGAACCGTGTTCTCTGTGATTGTTGGCGAGTCCATGAGCATTTTCTAGTTGACTTTCAATGGGTCGATGAATCCTCTGTCAAATATTTTCTTCCTTCTAAATCTTTGTATCTCCATTCTGCATAAGATGGATATTTAGTTAATTGTGCTAGCAAGATAGTATAACACGAGGGATTTCTGCAAACAAAACACTTACAGAACTCAACAGCTCATCAGGCCCACATCAAGGTCGTCGGTCTGGTAGAGTTCGTACATCACCTCCCATTCGATAAAAAATGAACCTTCCCAGTGGAAAAAATCTTCTTGCATGTATTTGACAGCGAACGCAACTAGACCATTGTTGTACGCTTCCAAATACCAATCATGGAATTGACGTATCTTTGTTGGTAGCTGGACAAGGTCCTCCCGCTTAACCAAATCCCCACCCTTAGAGAATTTCCATCTTGTCACTTCTGCATACTCGATATCCTTTTAGCCCATTTCTTGCTGTAGAGCAAGCCCAATTTCTTTGAAGAATTTTTTCATCTCCTTGACCTTCTGCTTAACTGACTTCTCATCTGCCTTGTTCCTTTTCTTGCCCTTTGACAATGTCCGCTCGTAGTCTGATACAAGAGGTTTGGCTTTTGAATCCTTCAGATTTTTAATTGTTGCCATGGATCTGTACCATTCATCGGTAAAGGGCTGAATCTTCTTGGGAGGTGATTTTTTTAAATGTGCAGCAACATGATCTCTTACTTCCTCATCGAGCTCCTCTACTGTATTTTCGTACGACAACTTTGGAAGTGGTGCCAGCTTCTTAAGAAGCGGAGCTAGCTCCTTGGGAGCTGGTTGCCGAGCAGTCTTTCTTGATTTGGCTATCACCTTCTTGGCAGCTACTGGCCGAGGAGGTGATGGACTTCGACTTACATCAGGTTGTTCTGCAGGAGATGCTGGGGGTGAATCGCTGATATTTGCAGGTGTCTGCGGGGTTGGGCTTCTTCTGCCATGGTCCTGGAGGTTTCTCCGTGGAGAGGATACGTTCACGTTATGTCCAAAGATAATGAACCTTTTGCGCCATAGGACGAAACTGTGTAGCGCCTGGTTTTTTCCTTCCTTTGTTTTACCTAGACGATTTTGATGTTTTCGGATGAACGTAAAGAAGAAATGTAAAAAACAAATTCTATAAAAGATAAAGATGAAGGTTGTAGAAAACAAATTAATGATATTTTGTAAATAAAAACCCGGATTAAAAATCTATCTACTTATCTACTTATATATATACAAAGCAGAGTTAAATGTAGCCACCATGTTAATCCTAAAATCCTAAAAATTCCCACAATAATAAAAAAATATTAAAAAATTTCACGCTAATAAAAAAAATCTACATGGTTGAATATGGATAATAATATATAAATCTAGCGGTCAATATTAATCTTTATAACAAACTATTAAACCTGATTTACGAGGCTACCTCCGGGTTGCTCCAGGTGGCACAACCCGGGGCAGCCACGTCACCCCCGAGAAAAGCAGATAATTCTAGAAAATCCCAAAAATCTAAAAAATACAACAAAAAAGTTCATGCTGAGGAACATAAATGAATTTAAGTATTAGAAATGTTAAATTCTATAAATGAATTAAGAAATAATAGAAAAATTTTAGAAAAATAATAAATAGTTTAAAAAATCTAAAAAATTCAAAATGTACTTGTGCCTTACGAAACTAACGTCACGCGCCATGAATGTGTAAACATCGCTAGTTGAATACATGGCTACTACTGCAATACGAATGTAAAATTTCATTGGTAGAACTGGTGTGCTTGGAGCGGGGATTAAATATGTAAGTGGAGGAAAGTAAAGTTTTTTTGACAAATACTTCCTAGTTGGTGGGACCACCGCTGTTTATTCTTGTGAGATACTCCACTAGTGCATGGACTAAGCAGGGAAGGCATTCAAACCATCGACTAAGCACACATGATTGGGTTTGACTCTGGGTCGACGTGAATCTTTAGGAATCCATACAACAGAGAAAAAAGTGCGTGCGAAATCATGTAATCTGATGAAACTTCGATGTAACCTGATGAAACTTGGATGAAACCTGTTGAAACTTGATGAAACTTGAATTGGCCTGATGAAACTTGAAGAAACTTGGATAAAACCTGTTGAAACTTGATGAAACTTGATAGTTCGGCAAAGTTTAACAAGTATGAAACCCAAGTTTTGGTAGGCGAAACACAAGTTTCACCAGGTAAGTTTGTGGATTTATATGGCAACATACATCTTGTTTTGTTCGTAAAAATACGAGGAACACTTTGGTGCAAACGGTTTGTGGATTAGAGCAACTGGTCAAAATTTATGGCAACTCAAAAGAAAAATGCTTGTGGGACCCACCTTGCATGCTGCAGTTGCCCCAGTCCCCCCACTGTACGTGCAGTGTCGCTGCGGGCGTCTGGCGCTAGCGCGCGTGGCCAGATGCCCGCACAGTAGCGTTTCCGTTTTGTAAATCAAATGATATAATACTTTGCGGTCATTTTTGCGTTGTTCAAAACAGAGCCATCGGAATCCAACCAGTTTTTGTAGGGAAAGCGGCTCCCTATACCCTCAGCGTGTGGTTTGGAGGTTGATGCTTAGAAGCAAAGTTCAACCAATGGCTCTTTGCCATGTTGGCCTTTGGTATTTGAAGGACATTGTAGAGTGAATGGTGCCTATAGTGAAGAGAATTTTAGGGATGGTGATGCTTAGCTTTTTTATGATAGGTTTAAGCAGGTGGGTGTTGATGTTTAACTAGTCAACATGTGGGGTGCACACTTCCCGTAAGGCATTATCGTCTCTAGTAGCCATATTCCTGTTCAAACGATGTGAAACACAATATACACACCCTCTTTGCTATTTGGGATTGGAGAAGGTTAGGGAGACCGGGGCTTGCAAAACCACCGGTTACCTGTGGTTAGCTACCGGTTAACCTGGCTCCGGCTGGTTAGCAAAACCATCGGTTCGAACCGTTTGAAATTCATCCAAATAAAATTTGAAATGAAAATATGTATAGAATTTGTAAAATTTGTATTAATTATTCTAAGAATTTTGGCTTAAATAAAATAAAAAAATTCAATTTTTTCTCATAAGTTCATATGATTTTATGTAAAAAAAAAATAAAGATTGTAGCTATTCACCCCAAGCCGCAGCTAACCGCAAAAAAACACAGCTAACCAGGCCAAATTTTGGCAAATTTCAAATACGCGTTCATGCACCAAACTGTGATAAAACCACGGCTAACTAGCTCCGTGCCATTGAGGATTTTCTTTCCAAAAATGGTTTCGTAAACCCTGAGAGAAAATTCGATACAAGAGGATGCTCAAGAAAAGGATGTTGGGGGCAGGTACGTAGTTGCGGTTGGAGGAGGTTAGATGGTGTGGGCATGAACACCATACACTTTTATGTGCTCATATAGGTTTGGTGGTAGCTAGATTTCAAAAATTAGTGTTGCCATGCAAATTGGTACAAATTTAAAAGACAAATATTAAAAGTTTCTAAAGCTAGGTAAAATTTCTTTATAATTATATTCTCACTGTTTTTCTATATTTGACCATGAACTTGGTAGTATTTGTTTTAAGGTCCATTTTAAGTTAAACTCTTAGTAAAATTGGTCAAACTATTTCTTTAAAATAGATTAAATAAGTGCAACCAATCAAATTCATTGATTAGAAATAGCACGGCCATCTCAATGCACTTGCTCACTTAAATCCATATTGTTTAGTCTACGTATAATAGTGACCGTGAACAAATACAGCAAAACCGTTCCTCAGGTAATTTCCATTCAAAGACAACTGGATCATTCGAGACGGGACCCAAAAACCGCTGGGCAGACCACAGCTGGCCGCGGCGGTTTCTGTGAACGAACTAATGGTCCCAGGGGAGGCGAGGTGGGATGAAACTCTGGTGAGAGCAAACCTTTACCACTGTGATGCGGAGGATGTGCTTAAGACTAGAATCCATCGCTTCAGTACAACTGATACGCCGGCTTGGCAACATTCCAAATCAGGGAGATTTTCTGTGAGATCAGCTTACCACTTGATAAACTCAGGCAGAGGAAGTAGAGAACAGCCTCATCATCAAAGGGGGGAGAGCTCGCGCGCGATACCCAGCACGCAGTAGAAGGAGTTGTGGTCCCTTGACTTACCAGTCAGACAGAAATTGCTTCTATGGATGATAGCGAGGAAAAATCTCCCCATAGACCACAACCTTCGCAAAAGAGCAATCGCAAGGAACCCGTCGTGCATACATTGCCACAGACCAGAGAGCCCAAGACATGTTTTCTTGGATTGCCCGGTTGCGCAGGTGATCTGGGTAGGACTAGGAGCAATAGAGGCTCTAGAAAATCGGAAAACTCACTTCGTGGAGGAATGGATGTCGCAGGAGTTGCTGAAAATGGAGGCGTCGATGCAGCTGGTGTTCTCAAGTGGATTGATGGAGATCTAGAGGTTGCGGAACGAGGTTCGCTTCCAGGGGGAACCCTCCGATCTGAACCGGGCGGTCGCGCGAGCAAAAGTGGCAGTGGATACCTGGGAGAAGCTGAAGCCCAAGAGTGCACCTCACGAGCCGCCTGGTAACACCCGACAGGAGGAGGAAGAGCAGAACCTATAGGGGTTTTCAGGCTTTCGAATCATGGTGGATGCGGCATGGAAAGGGGAGGAGGAATCATCCTCTATTGCGGCAGTCGCAGTCGATTCAGACGGGCGGGTAGTGGCAGCGGAGGTCAAGGTCGACGAACACTTCGGCGACCCAGAAGAAGCTGAAGCGCATGCTATCATTCTTGGGCTGGAGCTTGGAAAGGAACTGGGCGCTCCGCAGCCAGCGGTAGTGTCGGATTGTAAGGCTTTAGTGGAGAAAGTGAAGAACAGAGAAGAAGACCGAGGTAGATGGGGAGACATCATTGAAAAGTTGAAGGTGGAATGCAGCAGGGGGCTTTTGTTGGACTTCCTACCTCGCAGGTTGATTAAGTTAGCTCACAAGTTAGCACAATGGGGTAGGGTGTCCAAAATCTCAGCTCGTTGGCTCGGGGGGCTGCTATCTTGTGGCCAGCCAAACTCGAGCCTGCCAATTGTAACTCCGCCTGTGTGGCTTAATCTCGCTTAATGAAAGTTTCGCATTTTCCTCAAAAAAAGGTCCACGACACCTATCTGACTCTGGATCCAATTGGCCTGGCACCCGGCCTGACAAAACAAGTTCAATATTTCAACATGCAAATCTTTATTCCTAGTTTGCCCGACACGATGTGTGAATGTGACGTTCAATGCGAATCTGCCATAACTGCATGCATGCACGCACGCATGCGTGAATGCGTGATCAGTAGCCGTGGACAAGAGGCGGGATGCTCTGCATACAATAAATGCCGTGCTGTCGTAGCCGCCTGCTACGCACGTCCTGCTGCCTTGTCGCGTCCCATCGGTGGCAGGTGGGGCCCAGAGTCCCGCCGACCCTGCCAGCTGCTCACGTGGTCGCCGATGCGGAGTGGGGCCTGATCGCCCGCCTGCCCGCCAATCCGCCACGTATCCTGGTCGCCGAACTGCTGTATGTCCTGGTCGCCGAACTGCTGTATGTCTTGGTCGCCGAGCTGCTCGCCCGGCGCGCCGCATGTCCTGGGCGAGGCGGTGCTCGCCCGCATGGTGGGCCCGGTCGCCCGCCTGGTACGGAGGGCTCGCCCGCGTGCTGGGGCCTGGTCGCCCGCCTGGCACGAGAAGGGCTCGCCCGGTCTCCCGGTGCGCGGGTCTGGTCGCCCACCTGCTCGCCGAGAGCGCTGCGCCTTGGGGCCCAGTTCCGAGCGATGGGGCCCGCGTGCCCGCCAGTCCACTCGGAACCAGACCCGGTCTTCTTGGTCCTTCTGGATGACACCGTCTTCTACCCCCTTCTGGAGGATGTGGAGAGGACACCCCGGTACCTTATGTACCGACAGAAGCCCCCAGGCCCCTTGGGGCGCAATCCGAGCTCGACGCATTGCCGATGCTTGGAGCGTCTAACTAAACATCATTTGTATGGTGACTACTTTTTTTTTTGAGGGATGTATGGTGACTACTTGTACGTTTTGAAATGGAATTACC
The DNA here is from genome assembly GCA_005191435.1 of Raddia distichophylla. Lineage (NCBI taxonomy): Eukaryota > Viridiplantae > Streptophyta > Magnoliopsida > Poales > Poaceae > Raddia > Raddia distichophylla. Next base: position 3,201,511 of record SPJY01007168.1, on the reverse strand, counting down.
ATAGGAGGACCGGTTTTCTAGGTCGGTACTAGAAGAAGAAACAGGACACACATATAATCTCGTGACATTAGACATGATATGCAATCCTTTAAAATCTTGACTCAAATCGGTATCACTACCGGTTTGTTGTTCAAACCAGTATTGATGCCTCGTCACTACCGATTATAGATAATCGGTAGAGATGTGCTGATAGTATATAATGCCCACTTCTTTTGTAGTGAATAATGCACTCCACATGATGTTATTATGGATTGTCTAAGTAACTTATATGCAATTTGACAACTAAAGAAATCTCATATGTGTTGATTGAAGAATTTATATAGCATTGGTATTGGGATGTATTAACTCTTAAGTTTATCTTAATGGTGCTTAGTTAGCTAGTTATGAAATTGGCAACTTAGCATTTTATTTATAAGGATGAGGGAAATGAAGGAGCGTAATATAGATTATCTAATTACTTAAAGGCAGTCTATAATTGATTTCAAGGTGCATGTACACTTACAAGTGCCCATATTAATTTTACAAAACATGCTATAGCTAGTCCATTAGAGATATTGTCTATACGTTAACTATAGATAAATGTCCATTTATTATAGCTATTAGCCAGTGGTTGGCAATACCATCGAAGATACTCTAAAGGTTTGTTTGGAAGCCTACTTTCCCTCGGGGATTCGACCAAATTCCAAGATAAGTTGGTCCCATGGCTAGCTTCCATGGGTCAATCTACATGGGCATTTGGATGAGACGTGGGAAGAGGAAATATCACCCTATCCTAGCCAAAACATGAGGCTAAATAAATCACCTCTGAGCGGGTGGAGAATTTTTCACACTCACTTGCCAAGTGAAGCAAAATTGAAGAGAAAAATTAAGTAACATATAGTAAATTGCGAACTCAAATGGCAAAATGGTCCTATTTGAGCGTCGGCTTGACTAATGGAAAAGGACAACAATTGCTGACAAGATAATATTTAAATGATTGCATGACATACAGGAGAGACGACTAAACGATGGCACATATGACTATAAAACCCTTTATAGCGACATACTAAAATTTACCCTATTTTTTATAACACTAAGAGCATCACCAATAATCTCTAAATTTGGATCTCTCTATCCCCTTCTCCAGACCACTATTCATTCTCTATATTTTCATCCTCAGACTCTATCCTTCTCGATCCTCGAAAGGAAGGATAGAGAGTCAAAAATTCGAAGAGAGAATCTCTAAATTTAGGGACTATAATAAAAAGCCTTCATTATGAATTGATATAGGGAGCGATGATCTTTAAATATACATGAAATCTTCTGAATTGAATATTACGAATTGAATGTTGAGCAAACCTCGAATATCATGAAAATATGAAACATGTATAGCACAATTGAATATGAGTTATGTGATGAGAAGTTTTATGAAGCATGCCAACCCCACATTCGTTTATACTTATGTAATGTATAAATTGAATGAAATAAATATTTGACACGCTAAAAGGATGTTTGGTTGCCTGCATCCAGGAGTTTTGCATCTAGATATACAAAAGTCGAGCGTTTTTGTTGCATTCTCACCCATCTGGATAGGACCTCCAGATGCAATTACCCTCTCCGTGCCAGGCTCTAGAGATACGACCAAATTGAGCGTTTCCCCAAAACTAGGCTCGTGGGATGCCGTCGATTGCAAACCCCTAATGCACCCAACCAAAGATCTTCTTGACGGCGTGTTCTTCACCGAACCACAGCGAAGCACACCCCTATCAGATTTCTACTCTGCTAGCCAATCAGCCCGAGTTCGATCCGATTCGAGCGTCGGGTACGGCGAGGAGCGACACGCAGAGATTACCCAGGCTCGGAGCCCCTGACGGGTAATAGTCCTACTCCTGCCGAGCCTTAGCTCTTTTCGTGTTGTGGTTATCTGGCAAAATGGTTACAGAATGCTTCCTCTTCTCCTCTCCTTTCTCTCTCTTCTCCTTTTATACATGCCGCGAGTTGGCGGAGAGAGCAAAGGGGGTGGTAGTACACTGATAAGACTAGAGAGACAAGACCGGAGAGACGAAAACGTGCTGCTGCTGCTGCGCCGAGAGGCGCCGTCCATGCGCGCCTCGCAAGTGGCCTCTGACTCATGTGAACACGCCCGTAAAAGAACAGGCGGGGCCCAGTTCCCACCGCCTGACGCGGGCGGCCAGCCTGATGACGGTAAGCTCTCTCTCTGCCGGTCAGTTCCGCAGAGCCACAGTGACAGTTCGTCAGACCTGCAGAGGTCACTGTGGCGGCAATCATCTCTTCCTCGGTCTATCCGCGCGTGATGTCGCATTTAATGCACCTGTCCTTCGCAGCGGGGGGAAGCCTTTGCCCAGAAGACTCCTCTCTGGACGCTTCCTGCCTCGCGGGCCCCACCTGACAGTGAGGGGGCCTCTTGCGCGCTGAGGAGCTCGCCCACGCACTGGGGCCTGGTCGTCCGCTTGACGCGTGGGGCCCTCGCTTGGCGCGCTGAGGAGCTCGCCCACACGCTAGGGCCTGATCGCCCGCCTGACGCGTGGGGCCCTCGCTTGGCGCGCTGAGGAGCTCGCCCACGCGCTAGGGCCTGATCGCCCGCCTGACGCGTGGGGCCCTCGCTTGGCGCGCTGAGGAGCTCGCCCACGCGCTGGGGCCTGATCGCCCGCCTGACGCGTGGGGCCCTCCCTTGGCGCACTGAGGAGCTCGCCCACGCGCTGGGGCTTGGTCGCCCACCTGACGCGTAGGGCCCTCGCTTGGTTTTTCTTTAAGACTCTTAATACCCCGGTACTTATTGTACCGACAGTAGCCCCCTGGGTCCACCATGATGCGTGTACCGTCGCGCCGATATCTCATCACTTCTCGCGCGATGGGAGACAAATCATGGGGGGCCCACCACCTGCGGCAGCCGCCTGCTTGATCTTCCTCCTACGCACGATTTTCTTTGGGAAACTGCGCCGCTTTTCGCTGGAAACCGAAGCGCACGGGGCATAATGGCGCCGCGCACGCGCGAATGGGGACAGAATCCAAACCGTCGTCCCCGCCTATTTTACCTATAAATGCTTCACTTCTTTTGCGCCGCGATGAGTTCTTTTGCACGCCAAATCCTCAAACTGCCATCCGCCTTTCTCGCCGCCGCTGTAGAGCTTTTTCGCCAACGCCACCGCCGTCTTCCCATGGCTCCGAAGCGTAGCAAGGGTCGCCGCGGGGATGCCACTCCGGCCGCCACCTCGACGCCAGCCGCGCCGCCCGAGGCAGCTTTGCCCGCCTCCGTTGCTGATGAGGAGACGGTATCGCGGCTACAGCGGCATGTGCCGCCATCTGCCGCCCAGTTCCGCGCCAGCACCATGGTGCCAAGCCCCCGCCACGGAGAGGTCATCACCTTCACCTGGGCTGTTCTGGCGGGGCTTGTCCCGCCGTACTCGGAGTTTTCTTAGCGGTGCTTGCCTTCTACGAGATCCAAGCGGCACACCTTCCCCCAATTCCATCGTGATGCTGGCCATCTTCGCTCACCTCTGCGAAATGTTCGTGGGGGTGATGCCAAGTCTCCTGCTTTGGCGCCGGCTCTTCACACTGCATGTAAGCTCGCGCTCGAGCGGGTCTGTGGGGAGCTGCTACTTCTCACTCCGTGACTCCACCGCCTTCATCCCGCTCGCGCTCAAGTACAACTGGAAGGACTGGGCGCGGCAATGGTTGTACGTGGAGGACTCCAGCGGCTGCGACGAAGTCGTCTTCCCTGAGGGCTTCGCGGAATCCCTCGCCTGCTGGGGGTCTCTGCCCGACGATGCGGCGGAGACGGAGGCGATGCTGGCGCGCATTGCTGACCTGCGCCACAATGGGCTCACCGGAACCCACGTGGTGGCAGACTTTTTGCGGCGCCGCCTCTGCCCGCGTGGCAGTACTATGGCAATGACGATGGGACCCGCATCGTCCCCAGAGGCAAGTGCTCTTGCTCTCTTTTGGATCTTCTGATCTTGTGGGACACTTTTTCTTTTTTCTTGATTTCTTGCTAATCCGCTATTTTTCCTTTCTCTTCTGGTTGTCCAGCCGCTGGGAACGTTTCAGAGGAGGTGCTCCGCCAATGGCTGGCGGGGCTCCTGCCTGTGCCAACCGGCGACGCCCTTCTGCCTGCGAGCATCCGCCCCCTCTGCGACTGGGACCCACGGGAGCGCAACCCGTACTTGCGTGCGCTGCCCCCCATGGAAGTTTCTGGTCCCGCGGTTCAGGTGGTCTAGCGACCCCTGCAAATCCGCGATCAACCTTCGGCGACCATAGAAGCTCCTGCGGCCGCCGCACTTTCTGTGGCCGTCGCGCTTCCCGCCCCGACCGACGCCGATCGCGCGCTCGGGAAGGGCCGCCTCATCCTTTCCGAAGACGACGACGAGGGGTAGACGAGCCCAAAAAGGCCTCGCCCCGCGAGCCCTGGGCTTCCTTCAGCTTCATTGGTCCCCTCCAGTGTGGGTCCGTCTCCTGGTGAGAGCGTGGCGACTCCTCCGGAGCCGACGCCACCTGCGCCGGCTTCTTCTGCCCCAGCACCTCCTGTGCCGGTGTCTGTTTCGATAGCGCCGCCCAAGATGATTCCGCCGCCGCCTCCCCCTCCCTTATCGGGAGGAGGATCGGCTGCGCCGGTCCCGCGGCTGAGCGGTCTAAGGCTGCCCCCCTCCGCTTTTGCCTTCGGAGGGCGCCGCTTCAGGTAACTTTCTGTGTGCATGTATTTTCACGTTAGGGTTAGCATGCTGCATGTTTTTTTGCATACCTGAACCCTTTTTTTGTTTTTCTTCGTGGGACAGGTCGGGTCCTGGGGCTTCGAGCTCCGACCCGCGCGATCCGCCTGCCCCCGTCTTGCTCCCGATCCCTTTGACGGAGATGGTGCCTCCTGCTGTGGAGAACGTCGCGGCGCCGACGTCGAGGGTGGAGCACCTTTCGGCCGCCGCTGCGGCCGACACCGACGCCGTCTCTGCCATTGCCGCCGACATCGGGCACTCCTTCGAAGCGCTCCACGCCCTTGCCCACACCTAGGCTGTGCGGGCAGGCGCTCTGGCTTCGGTGACGCAAGCTGTCAGCAAGCTGTGGCGGGTCCTTGACCGGGAGGTTGCTGCGAAGGAGATGGCGACCCGCGAGGTTGCGGCCGCGCAAGCCGCCGCCGCCTCTGCCGCCAAGGAAACCACAAACCTCCGCGCGGCGCATTCTGAACACCTTCGGGTTCTGACCGCCATGCTACGAACTGCTTACCGCGGATTCGCGGATGTCTTGGGCCCGCTGGGAGTTACTCTTTACCCCCCGCTGGAGGAGACGGCTGCGCAGTACGCTGGCGCGGTTGGGCGCGCTGCCGAGGCCCTTGGCGACCTGCCGGTGGTGATGCGGACGCGAGCGATCGAGGATGGTCGCCGCGGCGCCTTTGAAGCAGCGCGGTTCATTTTGGGCAACTGCCTTGCCCAGAATGCTGTGTTTGATCTTGATGCCGCCACTGGGGAGCCCCCGCGCCAGCTGGACCAAGACGAACAGTCTCGCGTCGAAGTTGCTGCCGACCGAGTGTCCATGATGGGCGGTGCTGCGCCGGCGGAGAGCGACGACAATGAGGAGTGATTGGTTTCCTTTGCCGCTTGTCTTGTACGTAAGACCTGTTGATGCAAACATTTGCTTTTCCTAACATAAGTCTTGTTTAAACTTTATGCAATCTTTTAATTGCAAGAGAAAAAAGGACTTAGGCAACCGGTCGCCGAAAGCTTTAGACAGAACGTTCTGTTGAAAGCGAGCGTTTTTCCTTAGGCACCTGGTTACTTCAACCCTTACGGCCTCTCCGCAAACCGACTTGAACATTGCGTGGCAAGGACTTGGCTTCAGGAAGTGGTCTAAGACACCGGTGTCGTCGTTGGCGCAGAGGCCCAGGCCGAGCAGACACACTAGGCTAAAACACGCCTTCCGTCTGCCTTGCCTCGCTCAGCACAAGTTCAAGCGTTCGCCTTTGCTACTAAGGGGCCATTAGCCTTGAGTACTTTCTCGCTACAGGTTTTCAACAGAATGTTTTATAACAGACTTTTTAAGACGAAACAGAATGCTCACAGAGAGGTAGAACTTATCTTTATATTGCAGATGGCATTATAGATCGTAGCCCCCGAGGCGAGCGGTGAAGGGGGAAGACCTTGCCGCTCGACTCCAAGGGAAGGCCAAAAAGCTCCTGAAACAGCTACCTACGGGTAGAACTTCCTCAGCTGCTCAACGTTTCAGGTGTTCGCCAATTCGCGACATCCTCGAAGGCGAGCCTGATTGAGCCTGGGCGAGATACTAAGACCACCTTGAAGGGTCCCTCCCACGGGGGAGACAGCTTGTTGCGACCTGCGTGCGCCTGAACTCTGCACCGGACGAGGTCGCCCACTGCCAGTGTTCTTTCGCACAACCTTCTTTCCTGATAACGGCGCAGGGATTGCTGATATCTGGCGGCCCGGATCGCCGCTCTGTCTCTGATCTCCTCTAGGAGATTTACTTCATCCTGACGCCGGTCAGGGTCACCGTCTTAGCTGTAAGCCGCCACCCTTGGGGATCCGAAGGCGAGCTCCGACGGGAGCACTGCTTCAGAGCCATACACCAGGAAGAAAGGGGTCTCGCCAGTAGCTCTGTTGGGAGTCGTCCGCAGATCCCAAAGTACAGTGGGGACTTCTTCTGCCCAGCGCTTGCCACGCTTTTTCAAGCGATCGAACGCTCTTGTCTTGAGTCCTTTAAGCACTTCTGCGTTTGTCCGCTCCACCTGCCCATTGCTCTTCGGATGCGCGACGGAGGCGAAGCACAGCTTGGTACCCAGTTCTTCACACCAATCATGAAAGTCAGCACTCTTGAACTGAGCGCCGTTGTCGGTGATGTTCCTGCTGGCAATGTCGAACCGGACGAAGATGCTTCTCATGAACTTTATGGCTGCAGCGGAGGTGATCGCCGGGACAGGCGAAGCTTCCACCCACTTCGTGAACTTGTCTACGGCGACGAACAGATGCGTATATCCCCCGGTCGCCCGCGGGAACGGGCCTAGGATGTCCAACCCCCAGACCGCGAACGGCCAAGAGAGCGGAATAGTTTGCAGCGCCTGGGCTGGTCGGTGAATCTGCTTAGCATGAAACTGGCACGCTTCGCATCTCCTCACCAGCTCGAAGGCATCCTGAAAGGCAGTAGGCCAATAGAAACCGTGGCAAATCCAGCCGGCTGCATCACCGTGGTGTAGATCTGTAGAAACTCGTCGGGGTTGGTGGAGCCATCGTACTTCTCGATGGGGGCCAGCCGGAACTTCTCTGGCCACTGAACTCGGCGCAGCTCCTTCGAAAAGGTGCGGCAACCGACATCTAGAGCCTCCTGCTCCTGCACGCGCCCCCCGTCCCGCCGCCCCCGACGCCCAGACGGCGTCGAAGAAGCACCGCCCTCATCGGCGGAGGCGGAATCGCGGGAGCACCCCTCCTGGTCTCCGCGGGCGGCGGCGATAGCGCGGTCGCGCTGTCGATCGTGCCGCCGACGGAGCTTGTCACGTAGGTATTCTCCGTGCCGTAGATGGCGGTCCTCCAAGTGGCTCCGGAGGTCCGGACCACCGCCGCGCCTGTCCTGCCGAATCGCTGAAGGAGCCGCCTGGCTCCTGCCATCCTGGCCCCGCTCCCTTCCGCCAAGAGTTCCGCGGGAGGGGTGCGGGGAAACCAAGGGACGGGACGAAGCGGAAACACCGGTTCCCGTGCCCCCTGAAGCTTGCATAGTTGCCGCGGCGGCTTCGACGTAGCGGGCCAAACTGGCCAACCACGGCGCCGCCGGGGAGTCCGGAGTTACCGGAACCGGCGGGTTGTCCAGTAGAGCCCTGGCCGCATAGAGGTTCTGTGCCAGAGAGCACTCCTCCATGGCCAGGCGTCGCCTAGCCAGACTGGGACGGCTGCTCTCCGCCAAGGTGCTGACCCTCGGTGGAAGGCTGCCACCCGGCTGCTCCACCGCCGTTGCCGCGGCCGCTGCCGCCGCCGCGGCCCTGGCGGCCACTTCCTTATCCGCCGCCGTCTGCTGATCCGCCATTGCTACCTGAGAAAAGGTCGGAGAACTCGGACTGATGCTAGCGCCCCCTACCTGGCGCGCCACTGACGGCGTGTTCTTCACCGAACCACAGTGAAGCACACCCTATCAGATTTCTACTCAGCTAGCCGATCAGCCCGAGTTCGATCCGATTCGAGCGTCGGGCACGGCGAGGAGCGACACGCAGTGATTACCCAAGTTCAGACCCCCTGACGGGTAATAGTCCTACTCCTGCCGAGCCTTAGCCCTTTTCGTGTTGTGGTTATCTGGAAAATGGTTACAGAATGCTTCCTCTTCTCCTCTCCTTTCTCTCTCTTCTTCTTTTATACATGCCGCGAGTTGGCGGAGAGAGCAAAGGGGGTGGTAGTACACTGATAAGACTAGAGAGACAAGACCGGAGGGACGAAAACGTGCTGCTGCTGCGCCGAGAGGCGCCGTCCATGCGCGCCTCGCAAGTGGCCTCTGACTCATGTGAACACGCCTGTAAAAGAACAGGCGGGGCCCAGTTCCCACCGCCTGACGCGGGCGGCCAGCCTGATGACGGTAAGCTCTCTCTCTGCCGGTCAGTTCCGCAGAGCCACAGTGACAGTTCGTCAGACCAGCAGAGGTCACGTGGCGGTAATCATCTCTTCCTCGGTCCAGCCGCGCGTGATGTCGTATTTAATGCACCTGTCCTTCGCAGCGGGGGAAAGCCTTTGCCCAGAAGACTCCTCTCTAGACGCTTCCTGCCGCGCGAGCCCCACCTGACAGTGAGGGGGCCTCTTGCGCGCTGAGGAGCTCGCGCACGCGCTGGGGCCTGGTCGCCCGCCTGACGCGTGGGGCCCTCGCTTGGCGCGCTGAGGAGCTCGCCCACACGCTGGGGCCTGATCGCCCGCCTAACGCTTGGGGCCCTCACTTGGCGCGCTGAGGAGCTCGTCCACGCGCTGGGGCTTGGTCGCCCGCCTGACGCGTGGGGCCCTCGCTTGGTTTTTCTTTAAGACTCTTAATACCCCGGTACTTATTGTTCCGACACTTCTCTTCTCAGCCTATTTCAGTTTGTGCAAACAACCAAACAACATTTCTTTCATCCCATTAACTTGCATCCTAACAGCCTGGCTTAGCTGGTACGACCCAGGCTCACTTGAGAAGGCAAACAAACAACCTATAAGTCATGTTTTAATTTATTAACAAAAGTCACTACTTGCATCCCCTTTTAAGAGATGCGTAAAAAAATGGAATAATGAAGCTTAAAGAAGTTTAGAACTCAGGGGGAGATATTGCATGTACTCGGAATTAAAACTTAGGGTAGAAGCCTGAGTGCCCAGCTTGATCAAGAAGATAATATACAATGTTGGGTCGTTTGTACTCTTTTTCCCTTAGTGAATTTTTCTTTGCAGTTCCTCACGTAAAGTTTTTAACGAGGCAAATTGTGCAAACAACAAGCGTATGCTATGTATTCTTTCTCCAAAATTTTTTCCACTATTTTTTATGGAGTTTTGATGAGGCATATGCATCTCCCTGGCAAGGCCCATGAAGGACCAAGATGTAGCCTAGAGGGGGTGAATAGGTTTTACAAATTTTTAACAAATATTAAGCACAACAGAAAACAATATCGTATGTTCCAATGTTTATATCGGATAGTCCGGTATCTGATATAGAATCAGACTATCCGATATTGTTGAAACTAGAGTTTGAAGCCCTTTTACAATATCAAGGATGCCACCTGCACCAAATAGGATTAGAGAGCAATAAACAAATAGAGCAAGAGAAATAAACCCAAATTCACAAGGAGACTCGAAAAAGATGTTCCCAAAGTTTGGATCTTTGAGTAGATCCTGCGTCTCTGTTGAGACCCATGTGGAGGGTACCCCGGTTTGATGATGAATATGTGTGAGAAGATGTAATTTGAAGTGTTTTGAAGAATGTTAAATGGTGCTTTTGTGGAAATTGCCGTGGAATTGGAACCGGACCATTGTGCTGAGCTTGGGCGCTTAGGCTAGGAATTGTTTTGATCGGACATGGATAGGTGGAATTTGTTAAACTGACACATGGTGTGTTGGGGCTTCCTAATTGTGATGTCATGAATTATTGTGTTGATAATTTTGTGATGGACTAACCTTGCAGGTGAGGTAAGGTGTGTTGGTTTCGTGTGTGTTCACCTTAGTGATGCAGGTATCGACGGGTACATGGCTGACGCTTCGCGGGGACAGCTGGAGGCTGGTGCGTCCGGAGGCGTGCAGGCGACCGGGTTCGATGACCTGGCGGTCACATGAGGTGGTGCACTCGAGAAGCTTAGCCATGGCAAGGAATCCAAGGCAGCTGGAGGCTGCGGCGTCGGTAACCTGGTGGCGAAGCTGGTTCTGACCGGTGGGCCCAGGCATGGGCTGGCGACCGAGAAGTTGCGAAGATATTTCTCGAAGGAATATGTGGAGAATATTCTCTCTCGGGAGTGTGTCTTGTAGTGTGTTTGTTGTAAACCACTCATCCTCAAATGAAGGGTGGAGATGGACTCTAGGGTGTAGGGCATCTCACCCTTGGGCTATAAATAGAGGGGAGGGGAGCACCTCCTCCTCATCCCCCTTAGAGCTGAAAATTTCAGAAATAGAGATGGTGAGTTGGGTGTGTAAGGGTGGCACTTAGAGTGCTTGTGACCACATAGAGTATGGTTTGTAATCCCCAACTTTTATACAATGAAATCTCTCATCCTCATGATCTTATGTTGATTTGCTCCAAGTTCTTCTTTCTTTTGTTTTCCTCTTTTAGAGCTCTTATTTGAAGATGAGTCTTGGTGATTTCTTGCTGGTTCTTGATGGTCTATGATGCCTTGAGGTTGCTAATATGATTTACCACACTCTTTGCAACCATATGAGAGGTAAGAGATCAAGTTCTTGACTTGTTGCAAATTTGTCCAGAAACTTTTATCCGCGCAGCAGTCAGTAAAAGATTTTTAGAAAAATCTAGAAAAATCATTTTGGAATTCCAATTGAAAAAGATGCGTGACTCATATACCCATCTGTGGTAAAAATTTGAAGTCCATTGGTTTCTCCATTTGGGAGCTATGAATTGAAAACCGAGCCCCAAACTTTCTGCTCGAAGTTCTTCATAGCTCGTGTGTTTGATTTTCCATATTTTCTGTGCATGGATTCTTCAGGATATTTTTGGTGGAATGCTTCACAACTCATGGTTGCATAGGGAGAAAATGTTTCACAATTTTTGAAGCAATAGAAAGCCATCATCTCTTTGCTTCAATTAGAAACAAACTCTGAAGATTTTGCTTTTGCTTTCCAGAAAGCAGTTTGTGTTGTTTGAATTTTCATATTTTTTCTGTAAGGAGTTTTAAGGATATTTTTGGTGGAGTGCTTCATGACACATTGACACATAGGAATAAAAATTCCTATGATTTTTAGAGCAGCTTAAAGCCACGAACCTCCTGCTCCATGAGAGGACAAGTTCTGAAAGAATCTGCTTTTACTTTTTGAAAGTTGCTTTGAGGTTTTGTCATGATCTCTTTTCAAAAGCAAGATTTGAATTGATTCCTCTTGTTTGTACACTTGACAACTAGGATTGTGGCTCTAAAATCCCCATATATTCATATGGATATCATCCATACAAGTCATGGATACACATAGTTGTCATGTTGTCCATTGCGGTTTGATCTCCGACACGAAGTAGTTTTTGTGGAATGCTTAGAGGGGCTGCATGTGCAAAAAGAAAGCGTAAAAATTGATTGGCATCTGTTCACCCCCTCTAGCCGCCTAGCTTGGGTCTTCAATCTCCGTTGAGACGGCTTAGTCACACTTGAGCCGGGGTCCCTCTTGACCCTTTGTCTCCTGGGTTGCACCAAGCACTCTCGATTTCACTCTTTGAATCATTCCCTTTCAGAGGCGATTTCGGCCTTCACAAATGGTCCCTAGCCACCACACCAAGTCTTAGTGGCTCAAGTGTGACTTCTAGCCGTATAGGAGCCCTCAAACTTCAAGAGTAACAAATCCGGCGGAAACCCAATTTGGAGATAGGAACAAGTGCTCAAAGATAAATCTTGATCAACACAAAGCACTTAGAATTAGCTTATCCACTCTCACAAGGATGCAATCAATGAGATTTGAAGTGGGAGAAAAAGGGAAGGTGGGAACTAGGGTTTGCAATAAGTGCTCAGCTTAGTTGAAGTGTGAAAGGCAACCCTAGCCCGAAGAGGGAGGAGGGGAATAAATACCCCACCCACCAACTAGCCTTTTGATGCTGACATATATCTGATAATCCGATGTTACATATCGGATAGTCCGATATGAAAGTGAGTGAAACTCGAAACAATGGCTATTTTTGTGGTTTATGGAATGATTCTAAAGATGTTCAAATAAGAATCAATCAAAAATGAGTCAAATCATATCGGATAGTACAATAATATTATCGGATAGTCTGATATTTTTAAAATTTGAAGACAGTGAGGAGTCAATTGGACCAAGCATCGGATAGTCCGATATACATCGGAACATTCTGGGAAAAATATCGGATAGTCCAATATTTTTGCGAGTTCAATACATAGATGGGTCAATAGGATTAGGGATTTGAACATTCCGATATACATCGGATATTATGATACAACATCGAATAGTCCGATATGTTTTTTTGTAGAACACCCTTACATTTGATTGGTGGATAGAATATGTCAAGATTCATCTATCATGAGCACTTAGACCATGCAGAAATGGTTTTTTTGGTCGCATCCCTCTTAATAATATGGCTTGTCCTTATATTCAAATTAAAACTAAAAGATTTAGGTCTAACCACTACACACCGTCTTCTCCTTTTGTCTTTAAATACTCTGTTAGCTTTCGATATTCTTTTCATAAGACTAAAATCTGTCCATAAACACATTGAACACATTAGTTCTTTAATTGCCCGTCATTAATCACCAAAACCCACATAGGGCCTAGATGCACTTTCAGTCTAGCTGGAGTATACATTTGTGGCTTATCAAACCAAAGAAAATGAAAAAGTAACATCAGAGACTCAACTTGCTATGGTTGACGGACATGACCTCATACTCATGTAAAGTATTCCAAATTTGCCCCTTGATCTTATTGCAACCACACCTCGAATGAAAAAAGAAGAGAGATCCCAACATATGGCATTGAAACATAATCGGCAACATTAACCAACATGCTTATCCGAGCCTCGTCCTAGCAATGTCGATGCGTTGGGACCTACCACGACCATTATAGCCTCTGCACGTGGCCTCTTCACACTGCTTGGCGCGTTGCCCCATGGCTCCTACCATGCGCAAAGACATCCGTGAAAATGAATGTACATGGAATCCACTTGGACCCTCTTGAAATGTAAAGACATCCGTGCAAAATGAGTTTTCAGAAAAAAACCAATGAAAACAATACTTATGCATTATGAAGATGTCGGATGTAAGAAAAACAAAATAAAGCAATTATTTCACTTTGAATCTAGGGCTTAGCAGACTGTTTTTTAGCAGCTCTGAACTTTTGTCTTTTCTGTCTTATAGAATGATGAGAGATTGCATAAACAACTCATTGGGGTATAACATTATCATGATTACTTTTTTCGAAGAAAAAAAAGTCCATTTTACATATCTGAGCTATCAACAAAGTCCAATTAACCCTGTAAACTATAAAAAGGTCCATTTCACATACCTCAATTATCAAAATCAGAACAAATATAAACATATGGTGATTTTAAAGTTGGTTTTGCTTTTTTCCAATTGAAATAAAACCATTTTACAACCTCAAATTATTATTAAAATTCAAAATAAGTACAATGAACCTCCTTAACATCAAAGAAAATCATAAACAAATGGATATTTTTCAATCAAAATTTTTAATACTCTTTTATAGTTTTAAGGTTCATTCATATTTTTAAAAATTAATTCAGAAGTAAATCGAATTGTGGTATCTTTCTTATCATTACTTAAAAAAATTTATTTCAGAAGTGTATGATGGAGTTATTCAAATTATAAATGGCAAAATCATCTTCAAAACCATCATATGTTGATGTTTGCTCCGGTTTTCATAGTTGAGATATGTGAAATAGACCATTTTATATTTTGGTGGGTTAAGTGGTATTCGTCGATAGTTTATGTAAAATGGACTTATTCCGTTTTCAAATCTCGAAGATTTTGTGTGACCGCAATTGCCACAGGGAATTAATAAAAAAAACCTTACATTATGAAGAGAATAATGAAATCACTGCATCTCTGGATCGCATCCAGTCGGATATTTGAAACCCACCTTAGCCCTTACCAATCGGTTAGGATTTTTGGTGCTCATTACCGCTTTCTTGAAGTTATTGAGTTACTCTTACACAAGGAACGATGCATTAACAAAAAAGATCTCCTAGATAATTTAAATTAATGAATATTTTCTCGAATCATCATGTGAAGTCCATTGCAATGGACAATGCTACTAAATTTGTTATAAAGGCATTTGCTTATGGGAATTGAAGAAGAACTCTTGGAGATCAGCCAATCAGGAAAATGCATCAAGAAGAGGAGCCAGTTGGAATCTAGCAATTGGAGATTAGACTACTAGCGATGCACTGCTAGTTTTGAATATTTCGTTGTACAAATTAACATATGAAAGTATCGATCAAAATGTGTGCATACATTGGTGATAAGATTTAAAGGAATTTTCACCCGTAATGAAAAATTAGCGGATTAGAGCAAATAAAAGTGCATCACGCATCACATGAAGAAATGATCATATAATATATATTATTAAAAAAATCATGAATAGAGCGGCAACTAATATCAATATTTAACTATGGAAGACGCCGGTGCTGCGTAGAGTGGTACATAAGGCCATCTCCAATGCAGGTGCTTAGACAAGCGTTTAAAGAAAAAACCGGGTTTTTTTTGCCATGTAGGATAGAGAAGGTGCTTGCATGGGTGCTTAGAGAGGGGTATGGATGCTTAATTAAGCACCATGCTGAGAGAGGTGTTTAGAGAGTACCTAAGCACCCATATAAGCTTCTATGCATTGAAAATAAGTTTTTCTATATAAAAACTTAGTGACGTGGCAGCACCCTCTCTCCTTAAACACCTGCTATAAGCGTTTTGCATTGAGGATGGTCTAAGGCAGCTGACACGATGCGCAATGCTTGGTGCGGACAAAAGAAAGGAGCGAGGGGCAAAAAGGTAAATCGGGTGAGACAGCAGCATCGCTCGCCCACCGATTCTTGGGTCGTTCTGCTCTCTTCCAGATAAAGCGAAAGCCGAGCCCCACCCCTTTCTTCTTCTTCTACTCTGGTCACTTCTCCTCCCTCTCTCTCGGTCTCTCTCTAAAAGTTGCGCTCCTGCTTGATTCCAGGAACAGACATTGCTGGCTGGTAAGGCGATCCCCTGTCTCCTCCCGATTCTTGCTTTTGTTTTGACGTTGATTTGAGTTCCATTCTCTGGGATTCTCCTCGCTGTTTGGTGAGCGGCTTCCGGTTTCATGGATTCTTTCTTTTCCACTTCTTTTTTTCCTTCCATTTTCTTGAGACCCGGATGTCATTCTTGTTCATCCTGTTGGGGGATTTTTGTTTCTTTGGGTGACATGTTGGTATTAGGTTGTAGCTTCCGTTTGGGCGGCTTGCTTGGTCGTTGATCGCGCTACTGACGCGTTGTGGTTTTCTGAAATGGATATTCGCTGAAATATGAATTCGTGGTGTTGGGAAATATATACGACGAGGCAAAATAATCGACACTGTATTGTGGGAGAAATGGAGTTTGATAGGCGTGATGTAGTTGTACCAATTTTGATGTTCTTGAGAAGAAAGGAAGATGCTGCTTTTGTTATGCTGCTGCAGGAGGTGTCCTAGGTTCAGAAATGAACTATTGATCAGAGATCCTAGAGCACAACTGATCTTATTTCTGAAACCCAAATGTTGGTTGGTTGGTAGGTTAGGAGCAACTGATGGAGAGCTGACTGTAATATCCACGCAAAGCAGGATCTACTAACTGCTTTAATGCCTTTCACTTTAACTGCTATGCTATGGTTGCAGTCAATTAATTTTTTGACAGTGGAGGCTACATGTAGAAATTATTATTCATCGGAGTTTCCACTCCGAGACTTGGTTTACTGCAAACATTGTGATAAAAATTCTTAATTCACGGTTTTCATGTTTATCGCGTAGGGCAGACTGATGGCGATGGAAGGACCGGTTCTATGTCGTCCTGTAATGCAAGCAAAGCTACCTGCTGCACTAATCAGCAACTCGCTGACCAAATCTGGGCAGCTTGGAACTGCATTCTTGGGTGCTGTTTCTAAGTACAGGAACATTACTAGACTCCTTTCTCCAATATCTCAGTCATCTGCAAAGAATTTTGGCCCTATTTGCTGTAGCTTCAGCTCATCCTCTGATGGTAATGGATATATGGCTGGAAAGTTCAATGAGAATGATGAAGATTATGTTAATTCAAGTGTGCTAGAAGCAGGTAGTCCCTACATACATTGGTTATTTGTTTTATTATCATTTATATTCAATAATGGCATAATCTTTATTCAACCATCACTTTAAACATCTTTCCATTGAGAAGGACTGTTTAATGTTTCTATTTCTTCATCGCATTACTAGAGCATTAACAGCAGAAAGAAATGCCTACATATTTTCTTCTCACTACAATTTTCATTCTATTTGGAGTCATATCTAATTTGACTGCCAGGAAATTCCACTATTTGTACGCATATGCAAAATGTTAGCTGTAAAAATATGCTAGGCTGAAAATTCAGGTTGAAAAGGACATGAATTGGGGAGCTATCCACCTGAGCTGATCAGCTGGGTGGTGTGCTGGCCTGCTGGGTTCAGCCATTCTGGGGATGGATTCACATGTAATGGTATCGGTAATGATTTAAAGCATAGGGTTGTATCCTATCCTTAATCCCCATGCCTGTCCATTATCAACGCTGTAAGCCTGTACTATATAACGGTGTTACAAATGAAAATATCTGATACCTACCGAGTTTGATTGTATTGGGGGACAGTCTTGACCACTTCGCTTTCTAAATAAGTAAATTTACACATCTTGAGAAAATAGCACCTATATGAAGTTTGATAAATGATAACGTAGATCTTGACTCAACTCATATGCTGTGCTAATTTACTTCAGGGCCAATCATTGTTTGTTACGTACTCTTTGTCTTGTCACCTTATGTAATTCTTCTCTAAACACCTTGAGAAAATGGTACCAACACAAGGTTTGACGAGTATATCATGACTTTTTTGAAGTGTTAATTTTCTTCCTTTTCTCCCTTGGTCATTCAGTCATATTGTAGAGAGTTAGCAAGAGGGCGATAGAACAGATAATATATCAATATTATTGTTTAGCTGCCATTTGTCTTATCACTTCATGTTAATTCTAGTATTATTGGTAGTATCGTAGTGTTATACTGTTGTGTCGTATCATATTATGCTTTTATCATATATATGTTAATGTGGAAAAGACATACGTTCAGGGTTAAAACTTAAAAGTATCTTTGTAATAAAGGCATTATGAACTCTTACCAAACGTGAGTTCCACTTAATGAAAAAATGGTGATAGTCCATTTTATAATTTTTTCAAAAGTAGTATTCTGGCTGTGCCTATCCCTTGGTAACTGTTTTTGACGGAACCTTGTTATTTGTGTTCACTATTCCAGTTGAGGTGAGAAGTGGGTCAGATGGATATGTAATCAAGATGCGAGATGGGAAAAACTTGCGATGTGTGCATAACAATTCTCAAGGGAGAAATATTCCAGAGAGTGCTCCACAACCGGCTATTGTTTTGAGAATTGAAGATGGAAGTGAAACTTTACTTCCAATCATTGTTTGTATGTATAACTCTTAATTTTTTCAGGAAATTTGAAGTTAAAAGTTATTGATTTTAATATGTGTGCATGTACTTTTTCCAGTGGAGATGCCAAGTGTACTGCTGATGGCTGCTATTCGCAATGTCCACATTGTAATACCCTCTGGTTGTTACTGTTTACTCATTTGTTCTGATTGATACATTCAGTGACCTTTTTTTAATTATAGGCAAGACCTACCATATATCAAGTTGTGAAGGAGATGATCGATAAAATGGGTTACGAGGTATGCTTATTTGCAAACCATATATAGTAGATACATTGAGTTGGTCCCAAAATTTCACACAATATCATTCTTCATTTATTCTTCTTTCTTGATGGTGGGTATCCATTTTAGGTGAAACTTGTTCGGATAAATAAAAGAATTCAAGAAGCATACTGTGCTGAACTGTATCTAACAAAGGTACAGAAATAGTTAAATAGTTTTTTTAAGGAATGTGATTCATGTTTAATGGGTACAATACTTTTCTTTTAATTTCTAAAGTAGAACTCACCTGTATTGCAGATTGGAGATCACACAGAAAATATCACTTTTGATCTTCGACCTTCAGATGCTATCAACATTGCTGTTCGCTGCAAGGTATTATTATTATGCATGTTGAAGGTTTATAATGCTTCCTTTTAAGCCTGTCTCACCAGAATATGGGAATTCATTAAGTTGTACTCTGAATTTCGCTCTTGCTGACCCATATTTTTAGTCTCTAATATGGTTCTTTCAGATTATATCAGTAAGCTTACTTTTTTTAGGTGCTATTTTTTTTGACTTATCTGCTTATTTGCTCATTTGCTTATCTATTTTTTCAAAAGACAAACACCTTGTTTTTATTAGCAAATGATCCACTTCATTTAACTTGCTTTTAGAGTCTTTAGACCCACTTTTGAGATTAAAGAAAAACTGGCTCGAAAAACTAAAGCATTTGTGTTTTCCAAACGATTAAGCAAATGAGCAAATAATGTGGTTTATTTCTTTTTTGTAATAGTCACCATGAAGCTGCATGCTTAATGCTACTTCCTAACTTGACCATGAAATTGTTAGTTCATTGGATAGTTAATGGTGGTTAGAAATATGCATAAGATAATAAGATATTAATGGTGCCAATGAAACTGCAACACTGAAAGTTAATGATATTTGCCGCAGTTTTGTGATCCTGAATCGGTGGCAACCATGCTCTTCTGAGTTTACATATAGGATGTGTACAAATAATGTGGTCAACATGATTATAGCTGCATTTAATTTCAACCCATATTTATGCTCTATTTATTCCATTGTCCTTGATACAAACAGGTTCCCATACAAGTTCATAGAAGTCTTGCATACAGTGATGGCATAAGATCAGTTGAGCCAGCAAGAATTGCGGTTGCAGCTGGCATGTCTGATGGTTTGTTGTTTACAGAACTTGACAGGTATTATTTTGGGAGTCTAATTCTGTTTGTCCTTGAGTGAGTGCAATCAAATAGTGCTGCAGTACCTGTAAACGGTGTTTCTTAGATTTTGAATCTCCTGGCAACAAAAAATGAGTTATACAATCAGAGGCCTTTGAGAGAAGTGGTTTAATGCTGTTCTGTAAGGGCAAAGAGTTACTGATGAACTGATGATTGTCTCCCTTATGTCCAATCCTGTGGTCCCTTGGGGAGATTTTAGTTTAATTTTACTATTTGGGATACAGAATAGAGAACTCATCCATTGACCTGTATGTGTATTCTTCTTATACTTAGTTTTTCTTTTTAGACCTGATGGGCAACCCTGTGTTGAGGCTCAAGAGTTTGGATTAGTGCGGAACATGCTCATTGCAGCCGTTGAAGAAAGATACAAAGATGCCGGTAATGATAAGACTGTTCTTATGGCCTTATTCTGTTACGTCAATGCTTGTACTATCTGACAAGGGCTTCATGTAGTGTCATCTCCTCAAGATTTGTAGTGCTAAACAAACATCATCATTTGTCATGGAACAGAACAAAAAAAAGATTATTTAAATTTTGGACATAAAGCAGCAGAAGCAGATGAAATTTTTGTCATGGAAAATAACTAGCTTTGTTTGAAATTTGGCCAGAAGAGTTATTTGTGCTGAACGCTGATTGATTTACCACTTTGTTTGTGCAGCAACATGGAGGGACAAACTGATGCAGATGAGGTCTAGGCGGAAGAACTGGGCCTGAAAGAATGGTTGTCAACTCATGCCCTATTTCCGTTCATTCCTTTTGCAGAATCATAATTGTTTTTCCCCTTAAACAGTTTGGACGGTGTAAATAAAGATAACGTCCTGCTGAATGTTAGCATCTATTACAGATTGCTAATGCTGGCTATGGTTCTATGTAACTAGATGTATATATGGCCCGAAAACTGGCTCCTGTAAATTCAGACCAAGTTTCAGAGTAAGCACTAATCAATTTATGTTGTATTGTCGTATCGTCGTGTTTGTAGGTGCATTAGGAATTTGTTCTTGATCTTTAAATTAAAATCAAACAGTTGACCAAAAGTTATCCGGCACATCAAGTCCAGCTAAACTATTTGCATGTAATCAGGTGATGATCCTTGGCCCAAACGAGGGTGGGCAACTGCAATTTGGGCTGGCAGTAATAAGTATATGTCCGATGCTAGCTTCAAAACCTAGTCCCATTTTCAAATTTCACTATTTACATACTTTACACAGCCAGCGGTGGAGGACGGATGAAAAATAAAGTATGGCGGACTTGAGGAACGCATTCAATACAATCACATATAAAAAAAAATTAAGACAAGAAGATTATCGAAAAGTACCTCGAATGAAGTTTATAAAATGTAGAGGATACATGAAATGAACAATTACAAAAATAACCTGTCAAACAAAGATCAAAGATAAATTAGTAGTTAAACATTTGGGGATAAGTAATATAAAAGATAGAAGTGGATTGTAAGTTATGAAGTTATACCGATAAGATAATGCAATTAGTTATGTCTAGTAGACTTACGCAATTGCATCTGCCTATCTTTCTTTTTTTGAAATACCTTTTTAATATTTTTAAGGTCAAGTCCTTTAAATATCTTCCGTTCAATGTAGACCACCATTAAGTCATTAAGCCAACCATCGGACATCTTGTTGCGCAACTCGGTTTTGATGATCTTCATCGCTGAAAAAGCCCTTTCAACTGATGCAGTCGCTACTGGCAGTAGCATTGCCAACTCAATGAGACGATAGACCAATGGAAATACAATATGCCTCTCAAGTTCAACCATTCTTGTTGCTAGGCTTGCTAGATCATGACAAATTTTAAACTCCTCAAGTCTTCGCACATGAATAATGAATGTTTGTAGTTGATCTTTTATTAACTTTCGATCATTAAAAGAAAAATCATCCAAATATATCTCCGTAAGGCGAGTAAGCTTATTGACATCAAACTTAGAGAATGAGTCTCTTGGATCAAGACAAGCAAAGCAAACAAGCAATTTCGAGGATACCTCATTGAAGCGATGATCAAACTCTGTGGTAATAGCATCTATAGCAGCATAGAAGGTATCAACACGGAAATGATGGCCTTGAGTGATATTGTTTCTCTCCCCTTTTTTTGATCGGCCAAATCTTGGTACTACATCATCTATATTTGGAATTGGGATATCATTCTCTTACAAAATGCTTTGGCTTCTTCCAATAAAGGCTCCCAACCTTTATGTCTCAAATTAATCAAACGTGTTCTCACATCAACAACTAAAGACATGGACTGAACAACATTTTGATCCTTTCTTTGCAATAGAAGAGATAAC
Source organism: Raddia distichophylla (assembly GCA_005191435.1). Classification (NCBI taxonomy): domain Eukaryota; kingdom Viridiplantae; phylum Streptophyta; class Magnoliopsida; order Poales; family Poaceae; genus Raddia; species Raddia distichophylla. Next base: position 3,179,935 of record SPJY01007168.1, on the reverse strand, counting down.
TCATTTGTAATACGAAGGATTTGCAACATCATCTTCATGATAAAAACAAAGCTAAATGACTCCATGATAGGAACCAAACCTTTCGCCCTTGATGGATTACGCTCATCTTCTTGCACAATTACTAGAACTTCTACCACTGCATCCCACATTGATTCAATACGAAGTAAGGTCTTATAATGAGATCCCATCTTGTATCTCCAGGTCTAGCCAATGATGTTGCTTGGTGTTTTTCTTTACCTAATAAAATTTCTCCACTCTTCAACTTAGCCAAAAAATTCCTGCGATGCTTATCAAGCAATAAATCCTTCCTCTTGCAAGATGCACCAGTGCTATTCACAATCAAGTTGACATATTCAAAAAAATTCTCAATAGATGAACAACATTTTGAGACCGAAACAACAACCAGCTGCAATTGGTGAGCAAAACAATGGATATAGAAAGCATAGAGGTTCTCATCACGAACTAACTTCTGAACACCATTGAATTCACCTCTTATATTAGAAGCTCCGTCGTACCCTTGTCCTCGTATTCTTGCAATAGCTAAACCATGGTCACTAAGAACCTCAACCAATGCTGTCTTTAATGCTTCTGATGTACATTCCTTGACATGCTTGATACCCAAAAATCTTTCAACCACTTGACCCTTTTTGTTGACAAACCTACACAAGCAATAATACAATAATTGTAACACAGCCCTAGAATTGGGGGTTGGGCCAGCGGCTAGCATTAGACATGCTCTAAATTAAGTCTTAGAGCTGGACTAGGGGTAATTTCGGGAATTTCATTTTGTGACAAAGCATGCTGGATGTAGGGAATGTGTCAAGGGCTTTGGTGCCGCTGATATGGCATGCGTATGTGTACTCATTGTGATTCTTCTTCACACGACCTATCATGTGGCCAGAGCCTGAAGATATTGGATTGTATCATCGCAGCAATCTGCTGAAAAGGCATTTATACATGCACATCTGTCGTCACGTATTTACCATGTTTAGATTAAAGATGTAAGTTTGACCAAAGACATGGGAAATCTTCCTTCAATAACCGATTTTGTGCATGGTTATCATAAAAACAAGAGAGAAAACATGGCATCGGAATAGAGACCGAGCTCAATGTTCAGTTATCATGAATGGGATATTCATTTCCCTAGGTACATGCGGCTCTACATATGTGACCATGCACAAGGATGTTCATTTCCCTAGCTACATGCGGCTCTATATGTTTGTCATCACTTAATGTGGCGCTTCGTTCTCTTCTCACATGTCCTATATGTAAAAAGAAATCCTCACAATGATTTACAAGCAACCGCATCTCTCACCTCTTAGTTATCTCCTCCATCCTGGTTGAGCCAGCCACCATCTATGGCCTGTAGGCCTCTCTATTACCACCCAAGCCGCTTGCACTACAGGAATCCGACGTATTTACGTCGGCTAGCCTAAAAGCCGACGTAAATTGCCTAAAAGCCGATGTAAATAGCCTAAATGCCGATGTAAATAAGCCGACGTAAATACAGCGACGTAAATAACTATATTTACGTCGACGGCCGACGTAAATAACAGTTATTTACGTCGGCCCCACGGCCAACGTAAAAATTTCTCGTCGGGTAGGGTCGTCGCCGTGCCTCGCATATTTACATCGGCCTTGGCCGACGTAAATATATTTCTACTATTTACGTCGGCCCTGGCCGACGTAAATACGGGCTCTACACGGCACACCAATGCGCCACGTGGCATCACACGTATTTATGTCGGCCAGCATGGCCGACGCAAATACATGCTCGGCACGGCACGAGAAAGTGCCACGTGGCTCTTACGGTATTTACGTCGGCCAGGCTGGCCGATGTAAATACTGGAGCATTCCAACAGCCCAATTTTTCCAGCAACCCTAATTTTCAAATTTTCATTCCACATTCCACATTTCCAATCCACATTCAACATTTCCAATCGACATTTCAACACATTCCAATCCACATGTTCGCATAATTCAACACGTTCGCATAATAGTCATTATGAACTCTTACCAAAAGTGAGTTCCACTTAATGAAAAAAATGGTGATAGTCCATTTTATAATTTTTTCAAAAGTAGTATTCTGGCTGTGCCTTCCCTTGGTAACTGTTTTTGAAGGAAACCTTGTTATTTGTGTTCACTATTCCAGTTGAGGTGAGAAGTGGGTCAGATGGATATGTAATCAAGATGCGAGATGGGAAAAACTTGCGATGTGTGCATAACAATTCTCAAGGGAGAAATATTCCAGAGAGTGCTCCACAACCGGCTATTGTTTTGAGAATTGAAGATGGAAGTGAAACTTTACTTCCAATCATTGTTTGTACGTATAACTCTTAATTTTTTCAGGAAATTTAAAGTTAAAAGTTATTGATTTTAATATGTGTGCATGTACTTTTTTCAGTGGAGATGCCAAGTGTACTGCTGATGGCTGCTATTCGCAATGTCCACATTGTAATACCCTCTGGTTTTTAGTGTTTACTCATTTGTTCTGATTGATACATTCAGTGACCTTTTTTTTTAATTATAGGCAAGACCTACCATATATCAAGTTGTGAAGGAGATGATCGATAAAATGGGTTACGAGGTATGCTTATTTGCAAACCATATATAGTAGATACATTGAGTTGGTCCCAAAATTTCACACAATATCATTCTTCATTTATTCTTCTTTCTTGATGGCGGGTATCCGTTTTAGGTGAAACTTGTTCGGATAAACAAAAGAATTCAAGAAGCATACTGTGCTGAACTGTATCTAACAAAGGTACAGAAATAGTTAAATAGTTTTTTTAAGGAATGTGATTCATGTTTAATGGGTACAATACTTTTCTTTTAATTTCTAAAGTAGAACTCACCTGTATTGCAGATTGGAGATCACACAGAAAATATCACTTTTGATCTTCGACCTTCAGATGCTATCAACATTGCTGTTCGCTGCAAGGTATTATTATTATGCATGTTGAAGGTTTATAATGCTTCCTTTTAAGCCTGTCTCACCAGAATATGGGAATTCATTAAGTTGTACTCTGAATTTCGCTCTTGCTGACCCATATTTTTAGTCTCTAATATGGTTCTTTCAGATTATATCAGTAAGCTTACTTTTTTTAGGTGCTATTTTTTTTGACTTATCTGCTTATTTGCTCATTTGCTTATCTATTTTTTCAAAAGACAAACACCTTGTTTTTGTTAGCAAGACCCACTTCATTTAAATTGTTTTTAGAGTCTTTAGACCCACTTTTGAGATTAAAGAAAAACTGGCTCGAAAAACTAAAGCATTTGTGTTTTCCAAACGATTAAAGCAACATTAAGCAAATGAGCAAATAATGTGGTTTATTTCATTTTTGTAATAGTCACCATGAAGCTGCATGCTTAATAGTTAATGCTACTTCCTAACTTGACTAAAACTGTTAGTTCATAGGATAATTAATGGTGGTTAGAAACATGCATAAGATATTAATGGTGCCAATGAAACTGCAACACTGAAAGTTAATGATATTTACTGCAGTTTTGTGATCCTGAATCAGTGGCAACCATGCTCTTCTGAGTATACATATAGGATGTGAACAAATAATGTGGTCAACATGATTATAGCTGCATTTAATTTCAACTGTAGAATGAACTGCACCCATATTTATGCTCTATTTATTCCATTGTCCTTGATACAAACAGGTTCCCATACAAGTTCATAGAAGTCTTGCATACAGTGATGGCATAAGATCAGTTGAGCCAGCAAGAATTGCGGTTGCAGCTGGCATGTCTGATGGTTTGTTGTTTACAGAACTTGACAGGTATTATTTTGGGAGTCTAATTCTGTTTGTCCTTGAGTGAGTGCAATCAAATAGTGCTGCAGTACCTGTAAACGGTGTTTCTTAGATTTTGAATCTCCTGGCAACAAAAAATGAGTTATACAGTCAGAGGCCTTTGAGAGAAGTGGTTTAATGCTGTTCTGCAAGGGCAAAGAGTTACTGATGAACTGATAATTTTCTCCCTTATATATCCAATCTGTGGTCCCTTCAGGAGATTTTAGTTTAATTTTACTATTTGGGATCCAGAATAGAGAACTCATCCATTGACCTGTATGTGTAATTGTGTATTCTTCTTGTACTTTGTTTTTTCTTTTTAGACCTGATGGGCAACCCTGTGTTGAGGCTCAAGAGTTTGGATTAGTGCGGAACATGCTCATTGCAGCCGTTGAAGAAAGATACAAAGATGCCGGTAATGATAGACTGTTCTTATGGCCTTATTCTGTTACGTCAATGCTTGTACTATCTGACAAGGGCTTCATGTAGTGCTATCTCCTCAAGATTTGTAGTGCTAAACAAATATCATCATTTGTCATGGAACAGAAAAAAAAGATTATTTAAATTTTGGACATAAAGCAGCAGAAGCAGATGAAATTTTTATCATGGAAAATAACTAGCTTTTTTGAAATTTGGCCGCAAGAATTATTTGTGCTGAACGCTGATTGATTTACCACTTTGTTTGTGCAGCAACATGGAGGAACAAACTGATGCAGATGAGGTCTAAGCGGAAGAACTGGGCCTGAAAGAATGGTCGTCAACTCATGCCCTATTTCCGTTCATTCCTTTTGCAGAATCATAATTGTTTTTCCACTTAAACAGTTTGGACGGTGTAAATAAAGATAACGTCCTGCTGAATGTTAGCATCTATTACAGATTGCTAATGCTGGCTATGGTTCTATGTAACTAGATGTATATATGGCCCGAAAAATCTCTCCTGTAAATTCAGACCAAGTTTCAGAGTAAGAACTAATCAATTTATGTTGTATTGTCGTATCATCGTGTTTGTAGGAGCATTAGGCATTTCTTTAAATTAAAATTAAACAGTTGACAAAAAGTTGTCCGGCACATCAAGTCCAGCTAGACTGTTTGCATGTAACCAGGCGATGATCCTTGGGAACATATGCTGTGCAATCACGCTTACGGTGTAATTACCGTGCAATCGAACTATGAAAAGTTATAAAAAATTCTGAAAAAATTTGTACATGTACTGTAGTGTTTACTCTACCTATGCATGAAGTTTTAAAGAAAAAATCATTATATATTAAGAGTTATAAAAAAAAGAAAAAAACCGATAGCTTTTTTTTTTTTGAGACGAAGACCACTTTTTCATTCCTGAAGCTTCCGCGAAATTACAACCAAGTCCAAGAACAAATTTAAAATTACATTAAATTCACTAACGGACCTGATCGAACAACACAGAATAAAACTTCCCCTTCTCACTACGCCGGCATCGAAGAAAAACGTCATGGCCGACATCGACGAGTTCCGGAGCGACTCATCCAAGCAGTGGATTGAAAAGCCCTTAGCAGTAAGCATCGTCTTCGCACCAAAATCTAACAAAACCTGGATAAAAGAGCACAACTCCACAAGAAACAAACCAACGCCGATGATAACCAACAACATCAACTTCGACGAAGACGACGGAGTCTCCACCAACTGACCAAACCCTACTCTTCTTACCAATGCCCCCATCCCCTTATCAGATCCAAAAAATCCAAGAAGAAGACGAGAACACCGAAGTCTCAAACAAACTATAACTACTACGAGAAGAACCAAGAGCCCAAGAGGTCTCACCTGCCAGCCCCGTCAGAAAGCCTGACCCGAAGCAAGCAGCCACCAAGAAGCTCTGAAACCTTCTCACCTCTTTATTTCAACCTCTAAAACTAAACCTAAACCTACTGCTGTACAACCCCCGGGCCAAGATCCTGGTCTCCCCTACCTCAACGCCGGCCAGGAGGCCGCCGGAGGCAGAGGAGACCGACGGATCTGGCCGGGAGGCGAGCTCAGACCGAGCGCTCTGCTCACGCGAAAGGCTGAGGACGAGAGGCTGAAGTCTCTGGAAGCTAATAGCTGGCTCCTTGTTCGCTTCAAAAAACCGATAGCTTTGATAAATTCAAAATTGATAGAATTTTATTTTTTTGTAACTTTCAATATAGAATGAATTTGAATTTGAAATTTTATCCAGAGATAGAGTAAGTTGAAGAGTACATGTACAAATTTTTTCAGAATTTTTTACAACTTTTGATAGTTCGATTGCACGATGATTGCACCGTAAGTGTGATTGCACAGCATATGTTTCCCATGATCCTTAGCCCAAACGAGGGTGGGCAACTGCAATTTGGGCTGGCAGCAGTAAGTGTATGTCCAGTGCTAGCTTCAAAACCTACTCCCATTTTCAAATTTCACTACTTACATACTTTTCACAGCCCTAGAATTGGGGGTTGGGCCAAGCGTTTGGGGCTAGCATTAGACATGCTCTAACATTCATCCTTAGGGACTAGGGGTAATTTCAGGAATTTCATTTTGTGACAAAGCATGCTGGATGTGGGGAATGTGTCAAGGGCTTTGGTGCTACTGATATGGCATGCATATGTGTACTCATTGTGATTCTTCTTCGCACGACCTATATCATGTGGTCAGAGACTGAAGACATTGGATTGTATCATCGCAGCAATCTGCTTAAAAGGCATTTATACATGCACATCTGTCGTCACGTATTTACCAATGTTCAGATTAAAGATGTAAGTTTGATCAACGACATGGGAAATCTTCCTTCAATAACTGATTGTGTGTATGATTATCATAAAAACAAGAGAAAAAACATGGCATCGGAACAGAGACCGTGCTCAATGTTCAATTATAATGAATGGGATATTCATATAAGCGTTTGATAACACCAAAGCATATGAGTCAACATGCTGGCCATCCATGACAATCTTAGATCTAAGAACCATATAGACGTACCAGTCGAGACTATACGCTGATGGCACCATAAAAGATAACAATCTCACAGCGTTTCGGAGTGGGTCTGTCCGACTACCCGTGTTCTTCAACATGTGTCCATACTATTGGTTTGGTATCTCCATATCTATGGTATGTGAAACAATACCATCAATCAATACGTATTCTGATCAAATTATAACCGCTCCTCTTAATGATATGGATCAGGGACCTGTTTAGAATAATGTCACTTAACAATATGTTTCACAATCAAGTCATACCCATTTGACAAAGTCATGACATTTATTCTATAAACCGATAAACAATGTTATCATGTGTGCATGAACAAAGACGTGGTACAATCATCACTATGATTGATCTAGGACATATCTTTTCAAGGAGATGTTTATTTATTTTAGTTTTATTATTTTTCTAACTGAAATGCCACCTCACCATCCACCTCGGCAAAACCACCCAAAAAAACACTATGGGGGGTATATCTGCACCTTTCTCACTGTTTTGCAGGGTAGAATATCTGGTTTCGTAGTTCGAGTGGTATGTAAACGAAGAGTCATAGTTTTGGGTATAGTACAGATAAAAATGTTATGGATATCCGAATCCGCCTAGGAGGATATAGTACAGATAAAGATAATATCCAATATATATTATCTGATCTTCATCATAGTTTTAGAGGATGAATGTCTAACGCTTATAACGGCTAGATGTATATGGTTCTATTTTTTCCTTGACTATAAGCCATGAAGTTGATGAACAAAGAGATAACTAAATATGTTTTTATATGCTTATTTTCTAGTATATATTGTCGCATATTATCCGAGAGAGAGTACCTGTGTTCAATCCGTATTTGTAATCGATATTATTCGTATCTGTATTTGTATCCGTTACTATGCGTGTCCGAATCTATATCCGATAAAACTATATGGATCAAATACAATATGATTGGTTTTCGATCCATATCCGATCTGTCTCATCCCTAGTTGTGCTTAGCGAAGCACTTGCAAGTGCGCGCCTAAGTGATGACCAATAGCTCGGCGGCTCGGCTAGTGGTCACAAGCAGTAGTGTCATGGTGTAATAGCCCAATTTGGAACAAATTCAAAATTCGCTTGAATTTAAAAAATTCACGCTGACATGAGGGCCATATCCCTCTTTTTCTCTCTCTTCCTCTCTCTCTTTCCTTTTCTCTGCCGTGTGGCCCTGCCCGCCGCTCTGCTCTGCTCTGCTTTAACTCCGCCGCGCGCCGTGCCCGTCACGCTAGCGCCATGCCACTCTCTGCCGTGTCGCGCCGACGTCCCGTCACCGCGCCGCTCGCTCCCCCGCCGCGCTGCGTGAGCCATTGGAACAACATCGTCGCCCTGCGCCTATAAAACAGAGGATCACCCCGCTGGTCTCATTTGTCCCCACTTCCCCCAATTTCCCCCGCGCCGGCACCGTAGACATTCCCGTCGATTCCGTGTGCCTAAGGCCAATTCCTTTTGGCGTGGGCTACTAGGCCTTACCCTAACCATTTTGCCTCGCCTAATTTCAGCGGAGCCAACCGGTGGAGCTGTGGCATCGACACCCCTGTTTCGGCCACCGTCGGGTTCTTCGCCGCCAGCCGCCTTCGAGCCCGATCTTCTTCGGCGCAACCCATGGTGAGCACGCCCGTGACCCCTCTTGCTCACGGTCCATGCTCATAGCCTGTAGATCCGTAGCTTGGCGAGACAACTCCGGTGAGCCCTCGGCTCTGCCGCCACCGTCGCGCCATCGTGTCCGTCCATCTCCGGCCTTGGCGCGTGCGTCGTAGGATCGCTAGGAGACATAGATGTCGAAGCTTGAACGCGCATGGCCAGTAGATGGCTGCAGCGCCACCAGGTCGTCTGCCGTCGCCGCCGGCCACGTCGACAGTCTGAGGAAGATGTTGACGGAGAGACGTTGATTCTGTGCCAAGATTCGCGTGTCCGTTCGTTAGACGGTTCGCCGACATGCGGGCCCCTCCATCCAGAAAAACTCTTCGCCTGCGCTGGATCAAACTCATGGCGTTGCATCTCTGCTATGTGGGCCCTAGCCCCACCAGGCAGGTTAAGTGGAAGCACCCGTGGGCGCAACACAAGTCCCGTGCGTTAGCGCCTCACAAAAATATGCCTTCGGCGTAGCCCCCCGCAGGCTAGCGCGGGCGCGCGAGCGCGTGGGCCGTGGGCCGCATCTGTGGCTGGGCCGGCTGTTGCCTAGGTTGGCCTGAGGAATTATAATCAATTTCCATGAATTTATTCGATTAGTTAAATACAGAAATTCGTTTTTGAATTGTTTAAAATAGCTAGAGGCTCCCAAAAATTCTAGAAAAATTCGGGTAAATAATTTGGGCCATTCCTGATTTTATAAAATTATGACAACAACCACATTAATGGAATAATGGTACTATTTAATAAAATGAAAAGATTTCTTATATCGAAAATGATTAAACTAGAGTTAAGGTGAATTTAGTAATTATAAATAATGAGTCCGACCTTATAAAATCATAAGAAATTAGAGTAAGGTAAGCAGGAGCACTAATAATTATAGAAAACTATAAAAATATTATTCTTGCCAAATTTGATTATTAGAGAATTAATTTCCTAAATCTCCACAAAATTTAATAAATACTTTATTAAGCCCAATGAGTGTGGACATTAAAAAATGCATTAAAATACCTTATAATCTAGAATTAGACTTTGTATTTTGGACCACTTAGAAAAGATGAACTCCGATAATCTTAACCTCGTATGTAGGTCGTATTTCGACGTGCCGTCATCGTATGTCGCTTTAAAACCCTAAATACTCGATTACTATTACAATCGTATGAAAGCGTATTTTGGGGTATAGCTAGGCTATTATGTGATGATATTATTATTATTTGAATCGTACCTTAGGACATGCATGGCATATCATACGAGATTTAGAATCATTAATCGATCTTATACAATAGTGTCAAGGGAAAGCCTAGGTCACGTGCATGCATCATGCTTTCTGATTTGCATCTGTGAGTAATTATTGGATTGTATGTGTGTGTTTAGACATAGGCGATCCCGAGGGAATGTTCGGAGATGCTGAGGAGGACCTTCCACCCGAGCAAGGCGAGTTAAGACTTACCCGTATTAACATCGAAATATATTCATTGCCTATTACCCAGTTTTTCCTAAACTAAATTGTTTAGTGTATCAAAAAGCATGCTTATTAAACATGCCTAATTGTTAATCATGTAATATTTATACATGCCTGTCTTTGGATTATTTGTCCCTTATGACTGCCTTGATTGTCATAATCCTTGGTAACCTAAGAGTAGTTTGGTAACAACTTTAACCCAACCTATTGGGTAAAACCTGCTTAGACTTTCTTAGGATTAACAAATCTTCTGCCAAATAGCCATGGAACGGTGAACCGATATTCACCGGTCATCTATTCTTTCATTACAATTGTTATGACTTGAGACAGTTAGGGCGGGTAGATGCATGATGGGCTGTATGTGATTGAGGGCATGGATATGTGCGGTGTCGGTCTGGTTTGGTCAGTGGGTCTGGATAGACTGGATGAGTTGTTGGCTGGGATTAAAGTGGTGGAGACTAGATGGTCGGGAGGTTGCCCCTAGATGACATCCTGATGGATGATTAAAGCACATGGTGCCTGGTGCTAGGTTTAGCCAGGGCTTAACCAGGAGGAGTGCGGAAGAACACGCGTAGCGGGCTGATAGCTGGCATCTGGAGGATGGTTTCAACACAACGCGTGGCCATCGCATGGAGTACGTGTTTTGGATCGCCAATTGTGAGCGCTCTGCAGAGGCCTTCTGGGACCACTCCCGATAGGGACTGGCATGGGTCGTCACCGGATGTGATGAAGGCCACACTTTCCCAGGATGACGCTAGGCCAGCGTGGGTTATCAACCCCCTAGGCCGAGGCGGGCAGTCTATGGCAATTGTGGTCCACAATGGGATTGCCAATCCCGGAAGGATGGCGGATCTAGGAAATGTTGGGGGCAACAAGAAGTTTGATGTGATGAAGTATAAAGTCGAGTGATTGTTGGTCGAGGGTTAGTCTGTTTAGGGTTGGTCGAAAGGGAATGTTGATCAGTTGGGCATGGGATGCATGGTTATAATGTTAAACTCTTGAGATAAAGTTTACTAATATCTATTTTTAGATAGGGTAATTTTAAACTCATTTAAAATCTGGCTTTACGCAAATAAAATAACCCCCTTCCTCAAATAATGCCTTCTATACACTAAGTGCATTAAAGGAAGTATTAACTAGCCAGCATCTGGATGACGCCGGCCTCACCTATTTACATTCTTTTGGACGATGGGATCGAGGTGGATCCTTACGAGTGCCAGGAAGATGACGGACAGGACTTCGGTGGGCCGGATATGTCTTATGGGATGCTCCAGTCGCTTGTCCGACACTTAGCCGGCAGGACATTCTTTTGTGTACATATTTTGGAATAGCTACAAACTTTGAACTACGTTTTGCATAAAAGGGCTGGTGATAATCGCCTTTCTAAATTCGAAATTCGCCTGAGGGTGTAACTTGGTATGTAATATTCAGGAATTTTAATTAATCGATGTATGCTTATATCGACTAAATGATCTTCCGTACTAGTGTACTGATCCAAGAACAAGTGCATTAGATTCCGACTCTTATGGTAAGTTAAAATTGAGGGTTGACACATGGTGGAAAGCCGGCTCAATCGTGATGAAGAGAGGATGAGAAGGATAGGTGAGAAAAAAAGTCCAATTTTTTTAATAAAATTTTAGTCATTCTTTTTCAAAACGACATGTCAAGGGTGAGTGGGTATAAGCATGAATCTTGAATATTATCATATTGTTGCAAACGTGTACGGAGGTACATATACGTTGAGAAAATCCGCTGTGTTCCATGATCAATCTCACAGGTAGATATAAACGAACAAGTCATACAATTTTGTTGGGAATACAACAGATGTTGGCAAGGGTGAGAAAGGGTCGAATATGGTTGGATAGCAGGCCGTCACATATCCTCTCCTAGTTAATTATTTTTCTCCAGATGCAAATATAGATACGGACAGTGAGAAATGTGGTAGGATGTGAATATAGGTATTTACAAATGGGAAAAATAGATATTAAATATTATACAAATGAATACAATACAATAATAGAAACTTGACGGATATTCATTGGAGGATAGGTTCTGTGGCACGATGATGGAGGAGGCGGGTGCTGGCGTGCCGCGTCGCTGCAACATGTGCTCGAGTAGGTAGTCAACGTCATAGCGGTCCAACTACGTGTAAGCGTGTTATCAACTACATGGCTCTTTAATTTGCCTTGGGTACATTTTTTTTAGGTTTCCGTAGTTTTAAAATATTTTATAGGCAAAAAAAATACGAAATTATTTATTACTAGTCAATTTCTAGCTTCAGAAAGGTTTTAAGTATTTTAATAATTCATTAACTCATTGCTCGATTTAGTATTTTTACTAAATTTACATATTATTTAATACTTACACAAAAAAGTTTCATAATTTTCCAAGGTCATTTACTATTTTCTAAAAATCCTACAGTTGCACTAAAATTGCAATAAAAAGATAATCATAATGGTTGAGCTAAATGAATAAGCTGACTAATATGTTTAAGTCACTTTGAACACGCTGTTAAGTTTCAGCCACTACGTTCATAGGCTAGGTGAGCATCCACAACTGTTGTCCACTTTGTCCCAGTAGCGAACCAAGCAAAAGAGAGAACCAGTAGCTATCCTTACTTGGAATTTCTTAATTTTATTTATTTTTTATATTTTTAAATTAAATAAATAATTTTTTTTGTTAAAATTAAATAAATAGACTCCTCCTGTTGATTGATCGGGGAAAAAAATATAATCTGCTATTCCGCTTAGTGATAATATGAATTTTTGCGAAATCATTTGGTGAGCAATAGCCGCAACGGCTACAACGCAAATCCATTGTTTGAATCGACGAGTTTCCACCGCCCACCAATTGGCATGGCAGGATTCGGCAGTGCAAAAATCCTCCAATTGGAATGCAGGATTTGGAGGCGGGGAAATCCCATCGTTCCAACTGGCGGGTTATCCGCAGCATAAAAACCGCATGCTGTTGTTGGCGATTCTTATGCCTATTTTAGAATTAATCCGCAAGCGCACGGATATCGCAGTAGCTTTCACCCCGGAGTATTCCAAATGTATCGATTTCTCACGAAGAACAAGAAGAGTCTAGTTTCTAGTCTTGACTTGGCCGGATAGATATGGTGGAATGACGAAAGTGGGGTAAGATATTTCGGGTCGACAGGTTGAGGATAATTCACACACAATTTCTACTCTGTATCGGAGCTTGGCCGATTCACTACCACCCGCTATCAGTTAAGAACACTGATTGGTTTCGAGGATCTCGCGCGTTTCACCTGCGGGTATGCATCTACGAAGCAAACCGTCAGCACAGACTCGATACAGATAGGGCTCATTCCAAATATGAGTCCTACTATCACGGATCAGCTTATTCTTATCCTCTCCTGGTGGTATAAACCCCGCTACCAAGTACACTATGTTAGCGTACCAAGGGTCGGTAGTCGAAACTGCAAGCAGGGTGTGATCCTGTAGGTAGTCATCTGAAGGCAGGTTTGTGGTTTCCTTGACTTTCATTCGGGAAAGGTGGTCAGCCATAGAGTTTTCTACTCCTTTCTCGTCCTTAATTTCTAGGTCAAATTCTTGGAGTAGAAAGATCCAACGGATTAGTCGGGGTTACGCGTCTTTCTTGGTAATAAGGTATTTTAGGGCCGCATGGTCCATATAAACTATCATCTTTGTTCCTACCAAGTCGGAATTTCTTTACCGCAAAGACTACGGCTAGAAGTTCCTTCTCTGTGGTGGCACAATTGAGCTATGGGCCGGTTAAGGTTTTGCTAGCATACGCAATGGCGTAATGCTTTCTATCCTTACACTGGCCTAAGACTGCTCTTACCGCGATGTCGCTCGCATCACACATGATCTCAAAGGGCAGCTTCCAATCTGGTGGCTGAATTCCGAGCGCAGAGACTAGAGCTTGCTTTAAGTTTTTGAAAGCAATGAGACAATCTTCGTCAAAGATGAAAGTAGCTTCTTTCGTCAGCAAGTTAGTTAAGGGACGAGCGACTTGAGAAAAGTTTTTTATAAATCTTTTGTAGAAACCCGCATGACCCAAGAAGCTACGAATTCCCTTAACGTTTATTGATGGCGGTAACCTCTCGATTACCTCGACCTTGGCTCTATCTACCTCAATCCCTCGTTCAGAAACAAGATGGCCGAGGACAATTCCTTCTCTCACCATGAAGTGACATTTTTTCCAGTTTAAAACTAAGTCCACTTTTCGGCATCTTTTTAAGACCATCTCTAAGTTTTTCAGATAGTCATCAAACGAAGTCCCATAGACAGAGAAGTCGTCCATGAAAACTTCCATGATCTTTTCGATCATGTCAGAAAAGATGGCCATCATGCACCTTTGGAAGGATGCAGGGGCATTGCGAAGCCTGAACGACATGCGTCAATAGGCGAAGGTGCCATAAGGGCATGTGAAGGTGGTCTTACTCTGGTCATCAGGATGCATAGGAATTTGATGATAAACAGAGTAGCTATCCAGATAGCAAAAGAATGAGTGGTTGGCCAGACGTTCTAGCATTTCATCTATGAAAGGCAGGGGAAATAGTCTTTCCTAGTGGCTTTGTTAAGCTTGCGGTAGTCCACACACATACTCCATCCAGTGACAGTGCGTTGAGGGATGAGTTCGTCTCTCTTATTTTGCACTACCGTCATGGTTCCATTCTTTGGAACTACTTGAACAAGGCTAACCCTCTCGCTATCTGATACCGGGTAAATTATCCCGGCGTGAAGGAGTTTCGAAACATCCTTCTTAACCACTTCTCTCATCGCATTGTTAAGCCTACACTGGTGCTCCCGCGTGGGTTTATGGTCCGTTTCTATTGGAATGCGATGAGTGCACAGACTCGGGCTTATCCCCTTGAGGTCCTTAAGTGAATAACCTAAGAGCGAGCTGTACTTCTCTAAAGTGGAGAGAAGCCGGAGACATTCGTCCTCAGTCGGCAAATCACTGATGATAGCCGGCTGGTTTCGGTTGTTGTTTAGGAAGACATGCTTAAGCCCAGGAGGAAGTGGTTTTGGCTCGTTAGGCGAGGAAGGAGGTTCCTTAGTCCTATTTAGTTGAAAATATTCATTTGAATCTTCCTCTTGAACAAAATCTGGAACGTCTTCCTCCAGACCCCGAGGGTAGACTATCTCGAAGAGAGTAGCAGTCATAGCCTCTTCTAACGGATCCGGCAGTGGCTCGGCTTCTATAGGATGATTGATGGATCGCGCGAAGCTCACTAAGAGGTATTTGTTGCCGACTATCAAGCCGACAGATTCTCCCCTTTCCATATTTTGGAATAACTCCCTTACGGGCTGCCCGATCAGGATACGAGAGTGATACGGGTCGGGGACATCGAAGACATGGAAATATAGCGTGATGTTATGCTCATCTAAGGTCACCTCGACACCTATGAGGATTACCTCATCTTGTATAATATGGCCAAGTAGCCATCTGACTTTCTTTTGAGAAGGAGAAAGGGCATGATCCGACGGGATCCTTGATGCCACCTATTTTGAGATGCAGTTCACACCCAGACTAAGATCATAGGGAACACTTCTAAAATCTATGCCATGAGTTTTCACTGAGCAAAACTTTTTGAAAGGAAACAGCGTAACTATCTCCCTCGAGTTATCTATTTCATCGGTTATCTCTTGACTCAAAATAGCAGCCAGAGTTAGAAGGTTTTCCTATTGTGCCAGGTGCTCCTCACGAATCGGAACATTTGGCTTAAGGCCTTCGGAATTGCCGACTTTCTATTGGCAGCGTAGAAGCATTTCTAAAGTTGTCGAGAATTCCTCTTCGAAGGCGTAAGATGTCAAGAATGGGACAAGTTCGTTCACTGGTTCAGGGTCTTGGACACAGGGAAATGTGGCTTCGGTAGTTTCTATGATTCTAGAAGAATCGGATTGGGTTGGAAGGTTTGACTCGGTAGGGTTGTCTAAGGTTTGGGATTACCCGAAGGTTCAAACTCTAGGTCCGAAAGTTCATCAAAGGTGCCAATGAAAGGAGTATTGTATTGCAATTTGCACAGGATTTCTTTCCCTTCGTTAACGGTCTTGTAAATAAAGGATCCTTCGGAAACTATGTTTAAGAACGTGGCACTCATCGGGTTCAACCCCTCGACAAAGTGTTGCATGAGCATGGGCTCAGGAACACACAGGTCGGGTCCCGAACTGGCCAACTGGGTAAATCGCACCTACGCTGCACCCACGGTTTCACTCTCATACTGACGGAAGTTCAAGACTTCCTTTCACAATTCTATGAGTTTTGGGAGAGGAAAGAACGCGAAGCATAATTTATCTTGGAGAGCTTTGCAACTACCGTTAAGGTTTCCTACGGTCATGAACCACGATTTGGCTGATCCCATAAGGGAGAATGGAAACAATTTCCATTTCAGCGTTTGTCGAGAAGAGTTGATCAAATTCACGGAGATGGCTATAAGGGTTCTCTCCTTCTGATTCGAAAAGGATTTCTCCCGGACCATAGCTATGAGGTATAGGCGGAACTCAAAGCTAGGTGTATGGATAGGATGAGACGATGATGGAGGCTCTAAGTACGTGGCCTTAAGAGCCGAAAACTGATAGATAGACGTGTTGTCCATATGGAGGTACACGGACAAGCAAGGTTCGAAACTAGAACAGCTACCGTCCCTTGGCAACGGCGAAAGAAAACTTGTTGGTGATTCTTATGCCTATTAGAATTAATCCCCAAGCGCACGGATATCATAGTAGCTTTCACCCAGTATTCCAAAGGTATCGATTTTCCATGAAGAACGAGAAGAGTCTAGTTTCTAGTCTTGACTTCGCCGCATGGATATGTTGGAATGACAAAAGTTTGGTCGAGAGGTTCTACTAAAGGTTCACACTAGTCAAAGGTGTAAGGATAATTCACACATAATTTCTACTCTGTATTGGAGCTCGGCCGATTCATTACCACCCTCAATCAGTTAAGAACACCGGATGGTTATGATCACCCCCGATTGGGCTCGACTGGGCTAAGACTAACGAGGCGGATTCCACAAACTACGGCGCTAATAGCAGGGCTGTCAGCACCTACTACCTACCGCTCGGCCGTTGAATCATGTGTCTACTGGGTACTAATAGTCTAGACACCATGTCTATTCCTAGCAGTACTACGTACCAAGGACGTCATGCGATACGCGCTCCCACTAAACCCAACACTTATATCTATTGTGTCCCCCAAGCATAGAGATTTAGTACTCAAGGTCTAGCACGAGCCTAATACCAACAGAGAGATAATGTATACGAAATAAACTTTCTTTATAAATAAAGGATGGTATTAAGTGTTACCGATAGAAGACGAAGCAGAAGTCACACCCGAGTTCAGCTCTGGAGCTCTAGCGGAGGGATGCCGACACGACGGCTTCTCCTCATCACTAACTCTCCTCTGTCACCTACTCTACTTGATAAATGGGCAGCGTAGCGCTGCTTTGTGTTCTTCTCGCACTTTCCTGTGATTTGCAAATGAGGAGAGGAGTTCCTTTTATAGCCAACCGCAGCGAGTGAGGGTGTGCCACGTGTAGGGATACATGTATTCTTTTCCCCAGCCGAAGGAGAATCCGAAGTGGATTCAAAGGGGGTCGGTCGGCCAAACCGGTCGGTTGACCGGGCTTCGGTCGATCCCAACCCTGGGTTTCACATGGGATCCCTCATTGACAGTGTAGATCATCCCCTTGAGGCGGTTTTGGCAGTTGAGGCCGGTACAATTGAGTTACTTGAGAGCCAAGTGATCCTCTCCAATGCAATGTCATCCCTAGGATCAAAACGGCTTGATGTGAACTGTTTGGATGGTCTCCTTTTGTGCTTTTAGAATACTTGGAGGGAGGGCAACCCTGGCTTGGATCAAGTGCCGGTCGACCGGTCAGGGTCGTTCGACCGACCGAAAGTTTTCCTCGGCTTGGGTGCATTTTTGCTCAGTAGGTCCCTCGAGACACAAACTTACCAAAACTTGTGGAACTTTGATAATCTGCACATTTTTAGTCCATGTTCCTTCATTTGGGAGCTATGTTGATGGTCGGAAGTGTATGAAAAGTTGTCAAAATTGGCCGTCAACAGCTGCCCTTGCCGGTCACTATGGCCATTTGGGACTCGAGTGAGAATAGAGAAAGGGAGGGAGATAACGATAGAAAGGAAGAGAGGGAGGGTGAGAAGGAGATAAAGGAATAGATAGAGGTAGATGGGGGAGGAGGGAGAGGGGGAGAGAGGGAGGGAAGTATAGGAAGGAAGAGGGTCGTCTCCCTCGGATGGCCTACGTGGTAATTTCTTTTGCAAATATAATTTATAAATAATGAAAACAATGTAGGCTAGCCATGAAAACTGGTAATGTAGTTTGTAATACAACTTAATTCATGTTAGTTGAAGAACTGAGGTTAAATGATAGGTAGACATGTGATAGTATATTTGTAGGTAGATCTAGGATGTCATTTATTTGTAATCTCCCAATTTCATTCTAATTTGGTGGTATCGACTACGTAAGTCACTGTAGAGAAAATAATAGAACCACTTAACTCATCAAGCATATCGTCTAACCTAGAAATATGATGACGATACCTCATTTTGTTGATGGCTTGACAATGAACACACATTCGTCAACTACCATCTTTCTTAGGAACTAACAGAACATGGACAAAATAAGGATTAAGGTTTTCTCGTGCGTACCCACGGTACAAAAGCTCTTGAACTTTTTGTTAACTTTCCTTAGTCTCCTTCAGATTAGATCTATAGGAAGTACGGTTTGGCAAGGCCGCTCCAGGTATCTAGTCAATCTGGTGCTCAATTCCTCAAATAGGTGGCAACATCGGGGGTATCTCAGAGGGAAACACATCACCATACTCGTGCAAAGGTTAGTAATAGCAGGTGGCAAAGCGATAGGACTATCATCAAATAAAAACGTCTATTTGAAAACCAAGACATAGCATGACACATCATTTTAATTTCAACAAGCTCAAATTTCGTGGCAAGAAGAATACCACCCTTCAATTTAATTCCTTATGCTCTAGAGCTTGCACATTCTTATGTTTCGTAGGTGGAATAAAAGTTTTAACTCCTCGCTGATTTTCAGATTCTAAAGTGTTTTCATTCTTGTCATTTTCATCTCTCTCCCTATCGAAGTGTACAATTTCAGTTGGAGTCACAGGAAGTACGCTGACTTTCTTTTCTTTGTGCATAAATGTGTAGTTATTACTTCTGCCATGATGAGTTGCATCAGTGTCATAATCCCAACGTCGACCTAATAAAAGTGAATATGCTTGTGTAGCATCTAGGCCCCCAATTTTTATTGAAAAGATTACTAAAGGGTTTTGATGATGATGACATCAATTAAGCTCAATTGGGCTCATTTCAGAGCAATTAGGCTCATATTATGAGTTTTCTCCTTGATGGTGCGGCACAAGCTCAAAGACAAGATTAAGGACATTTTTGCTAGTTAACGCTTGGGAGTTGTATCAAGCCTGTATCTATGTTTTATTTGTTCTTTGCATTACTATTAAGGAGGGTTCCACATTATTACTCCTTTGGATAATATTTTTCTCAATCTTATAAAAATAACTTGGAGCAACCAAATCATAAAAATTTAGCCATATTTCTTTCCAGAGATATTCTTGTAAGCGCCGGACAAGATCTTTATTCCTATCTTTCAGTCCAGTGTTCCACCAGAGAAATCAAAATTAACGCCGAACAAGCCTTGCCTTAGCCTTTGTCCTTGGTCCGGCGCTTCTCCAAAGCTTTTCTTGTTCACGCCGGACAGTCCTACGTGAACATTCTCGCAATCCAATGCCTCATTCTTCCATCCAGTGAGATTGCAGTTCGTGCCAGACAAGTCTGCCACCAATTAAAATTCCCAAGTTCAGCGCGCAGACAATACCCCGTTTGCTTCGGGCAGTCTATTGTGTGAAGGATTCACTCTGAATTTCTGTTTGCCGCAAATTGAAATTTCTCAACTTCAAATTTCCTACCGTTAAAATATGTCCGTTGCTGAAGCAATTCTTACGGTGCTTTTGCAAAAGTATTTTGTCCTCTTATTAATGGCTAAGATTGCCGTCAAACGGCTATTATCTGCATCTTAGCCTATAAAAGGGCACAAAACCTCTCTTTCAACTGTTGGGCCTTAGAATACTATTCTCACACCTATTAGCCAGTTCTTAAGCCTAGTTCATCAGCTACACCATATTTCCACTAAAAACGTCCAAAATCCCATTTCTCCCAAATTATCCAAATATGATTGAGAGTGTGTCATCCACTTGGGTGATGATATGAAGCTTATTACTCTTGGATTACCAATTCTAGACGGCTTGGTGGTGATTTCTTGAAGAGCTTACCATGGTGTTTGTGGGAGCCTTCAAGATGATTTGCGAATGCTAGGTGCTTACCTATTGGAGTGGTGAAAAGCAATCAAGAGTGGAATGAGGCTGCGGGATCAAGCGGGAGCCGGTCCTTGGTGAAGGGCTTACCTCAACGGGGAGTAGGAGGAGGACTTCGAACCTCGATGAAAAAATAGCTATGTCCCTCTCTTACGTTTTGCATTTAATTTCAGCTATTTACTTTCAGCACTTGTTCTTTACTTTGTTCTTCCGCTGAGTATGCAATATTTGCCAAGTATAGGACTTGCTAGCTAGTTTCGGTAACGAATTGCTGAAGACCTGAATTTTATTTAAAATTTTGAAAGTTGCCTATTAACCCCCTCTAGGCCAACGAGATCCTTTCAGCTCGCATAGGCATTACATCACAATCAACAATATCATAGTATGACGCAATAAAAATTGCACTCCTGCGGTTGTGTTACCTTAACATTACCGTTATTGTTGAATCATTAAACAAGATAAGGTTGAGGATGCACTTGTATGGTCAAGCCAATTTTTTTAAACAGGTCTGAACTCACCAAGTTGTTGCAGCTTCCACCATCAATTATAGTTTGAACACATCGGTTGTTAATGGCAAGGATTGTCATCAATCACCAAAAAGGATAAGTTTGAAAGTGTATATAGGCCCCTAAGCTTGTTTTGATGATTAAAGACAAAATGATTTATGGACTAATGTTTAAGTGAGACAATGAGCAAACCTAATCTACATGATGACAATATTAGGAGCATTGTAAAAAGTAATGAAACTCAGTTTTCCTTAGAGTTGTATTTCATAATTTTTAATTTTAATCGTAAGTACAGTCATACTATTAAGTGGAATGTTACGAAAAATAACTTTTAAAAGTCTTAAATGCTCAATGGCTGAAGTATAACCTAGGAGAGGGAAACACATCACATCCTAATATCAAAACACATGGATTTACACTACCAGGAATAGGACTATCTGGAATTTCAAGAATTGGCACTCTCTTTTTAAATTCCCAAATATTCATCGGAGTGTGTATCCGATATTGGTGGATATGGAATGTTCGAAATTTCCAGATTCGGTGCACTCTCTTTCTCCTAAATTTATTTTATTTTCATCAGACTATCCGATCATTTGGATTGGAGTATCCGATACCTAGAAGATCATAATATCCAACAATTTAACATTTTGAGTTCTCTGTCTTGTGGGTACATTTGATATCAGAGCGTTCAGCCTCTATACCAAAGTGTCCGATGTGTGTAGATAGCTACCCCAGCGGATAGCCCGCCCCTCACATATTTAAACTCTTCTCTTACCATCCAACTAGGGTTAGCACTTCACTCTCATCAATACTCAACTCTAGCAACATCGAGAGCTTTAAAATTCCTCCCACCCCCAATTCTCATGCTCTAAGCTTTGGGTAGGTTTGGAGAAATGAGCTCGAGTGTTCTTACGAGGTAGTTTCATTCATTGAGCACTCGATTCATCTCTAAACTTGTTCTTCGTCGAATTTATTACTATCGAAGGTTGAGAACTCATAGGTGGTTAGGCGTCATCTCGAGGCACCGGAGCTTTGTGTGGTGTGCAAAGCAAGTTTGTAAGGATTGATTCCGCCTCTGGAAAACAAGTAATGAAATAGTAAAGCCGAGAGGTCTTGGTGCGACCTCGATGAGGGAAAGAGTTAAAAGAAAACCGGGCTCAAGTGAGGCCAAGCCTACCTCAATAGACAAGAAGGATCACATCAAGGATTTGAATTTTGAGAACAAATTTCATCGCGTCTCCACTTGACCTTTTGGTTTCCCCTTATTTTGCTCTTTAGCTTAATTTGCTTTAAGTTGAGCTTGTGTTTGCGGTTGCCTAGCACATTCGTGTGCTATTATTTTCTCTTGTGTTGTGGATATACTTTTAGTGTAGTCGGCAACTCGCATTGTAAGGCGCTTTCAATATTCAACCCTAACTCTATTTGCAGGTCGAACTGTCCAATCATTTTCATTTCATACTCCTATATCCATCAGACCATCGGCTGTGTACGTGGAACTGAACTGTCCGGGATGAAAAGCTTCATTGTGATTTTTGGGTTGAATAATTTGTGCCTGTTCACCCCCTTTATGTGACATCTCAATCCTATAATCCCTCCAAAAGTGTTCACGACTATCTGCCTAACACTTGACCACCTACACCCCATCGGGTATAAGTTAGTGTTTGTTCGAAAGAGAGATAAAAATAATAAAGTCGTAAGGCATAAAGAAAGGTTAGAAGCTCAAGGATTCACAGAAAGACTAAGTATTGACTACGATGAAACCTACTTCCCAATCATGGGCGGAATTACCTTTCGATATCTCATCTCATTATCAGTAAATTTGTACTTGAAAATGAAACTAATGGATGTTGGGACTGCATACCTTTATGGTAACCTAGACTCAGAGATCTACATGAAGGTATAGAAAGTTACACCAATCCCGAGTTTAGGGGGGAAGCATTAAGTATGGACTTAAGCAATCAGGATGGATTAAGCGATTAAGTAGGATGTGGTATAATCACCTTATTGATTTCCTTCTGATAAGGGTATGTTCGAGTGCATATGAAATTTAGGGTCTATCTGAGTCATATGAAGTTTAGGGTGTTCACCAAATTTTACATGTTCGAGCCATGTAAAAGTTAGGGTGTTGGCCAAGTTTTACATGTCCGGGTCATGTGAAACTTAGGGTGTTAGCCAAATTTTTCATGTCCGATTCATCTCAAACTACCTAGGCCTCACGGTCCTAGTCACATGAAACATGAACTAAAGGGGTCCACATATTTCCCTTCCTGTTGATGGGGGCACAAGACGTCCTGATCTTCTGGTGAGACTCACGGAGATAATTTCAATTTGGTCAAAGATACAACCTTGATGATCCGACTACCAACCTTGCAAGAATGACAACCCGACGATCGCTAAACCACCAAACATGCTTGTTATCAACCACGACAAGGACGCAATTGACCTGACCATGAATGCCATTTTCATCCAAACGATTGAAGAACAAGCAAGAAATAAGATAAACACAATCTCAAATTGCAAATAGGGACGAAGCACATGATACAAAGGTAAGGTTTTGTTTCTCGTGTTGGATGGTCTAGTCAACACACACAACACTATGGATGCACACTGGGTCTATCAAAACACAACAAAACCTAAGTATAAACAATGACGGCTACACAATATATAAGAGGAGGGGAGGCTAGCTAGGAGGGAGTGTTAGAAACCCTAGGGGTTTCTGTGCCTCGGCCCGACACGCTTACAAGGCTGGATTTGACCTAACAGAGTGATGTATCACATTGTTTCGATGTTCTCGTTGTTCTAGAATGAATTTTAAAATGGGACCAAATCCCTTAGAAAGCTTATCATCTTTCCATAAAGTGGTAGAATATAAAAAATGAACACCGTATGTAGCATGGGCATCCATTTGAAGTTCTCCTACGTGTAGACGGTCGAACCTAAATCATGTATGAATTGGGATTTCTTTTGGACCGGCCTTGGAGTGACGTGACCTTTATGACCTATGTGAGTGGATAAATGCGCCATCAAGAGTGGATGGCGGCAAAAGTGGTGGTCGAAGTGATGGAGATGATGGCACCACGTCTGATGGCAGAGTAGACCACCTGTGTGCTCGACCTAGCAAAGAAGGGGGTCGATGAAGCCATGCCGATGAAGCCATCATAGTATACATAGACATTGACAAACTAGAGGATGGCGTAAATTGTTGCCAACAATTCATGACCATAGTGGAAGTGGGAATAAAGTGACAATCACATCCATGTGGGTGATGTCCTCATCACCTGTGGCCAACTAGGGTGAGTCAGAATCGCATGAAGTTACAATCTAACAAAGATCTCCTCACCTAAGAACATGTGCAGGCTGTAAAATAAAGTTCTAGGGATAGATTGTCTAGTGGAAGGAAGGAATCCTTTAGAATGTAGGGCATGTTTGGTTTGTAGCCTTGGATTGCCTTACCAATGCAATGGTCATGACCAATTCAGGGCATGATCTTTCAATGGTAAAATTTGAGCTGTTTGGTTTGTAGCCAATGGAAAAAGACCAATGACCAATAAAAAATATTTAAAATTTTTTAAAAAATTGAAAGATATTTAAAATGGGTTGTTTATGATTTTAGATGAATTATGGAGTTTGTTTCATCTAATTTGGAAACTGTACGAAATTTATAGAGAATCACAAAGTCTAATATCAAATAAAAAGAAGATGACACTTTGTTGCTTCCCTGCTGTTTCACCTGATAGCTTCGGTCGCATGTGACTGCTGGCGGGCCCTTGTTGTTGGCGCGCGCCGTGGAATGGCAGAGGCGGCCGATTTTTGCACCATTGTCGTCGCTCCCAACACAGCACAATTCCAATTGGCGAGCCAAATTTGTCCAGGGCGTGCCATTGAACGGTGACGAACCGAACGGTGGCCAAAATATCATGCCAACCAATTTTTTGGCATGGCAAGTGAGGGTCGCGAACCAAACAGGCCCGTAGTGTAAAGTGTGAAGGAATTTTAAAGTGATGGATATAGTGCGCAGTAAATAGCGTTATAAAGTGTGCATTTGCAATTTCACCTAGAGATTAATATAGATCATTGCACGCACCCACAAACAAAACAACACTTAAAAATCCAGGGACGTACAAACAAAGCAACACTTAAAAATCAGTAATTTTTGGTGTCCAACTCATATGAAACTACCTGTGCCTTGTTCTCCTAGTCATATGAAACTATCTGGGTCTAGAGAAGGGACTTAGAGAAGGTTATCATGCCACCATTTCCATTGTGTGCACAACGGAAATCTGAAATAAAAAACAAGCAGGAAGCTCCTCCAGAAAGAATTGATCCCCTCTGCATGTTCACAATTCAACATCCGAAAAGAAATGATCCTCTAGAAAGAACTGCGCCACGTTCAGCCAACGCCGAAATTTTGAGCTAAAGGGGCAGGTGATCTGCCATTTCATTAAGTAGAAGAGAACAGCACTGTACAAAAGAGAAGAGAAACAGGGGGGGGGGGGGGGGGGCGACCAGCACCGCCAACAACGCGAGGGATGCAAGGCTACAAACAACACAACGCTGTCAGCAACAGGGCAGACGCCCAATCACGACAAGACCGTGATCACCACCGCCGAACGAGATGCACGGACGAAGACTCTCGTCACCACCGCACGGCATGCGCGGACGAGAACCGCCACCGCCGAGTGGGATGCACGGAAGAAGACCACCGCCACCACCGGTCAGGATGCGTGACCACAACGAGCCACCAGAGGGCGCCTACACCATAAGACAAACGAAGGGAAGACACAGCTGCCACCACCAAGCGAGGTCACCCAAGACACCACCTCTGCTGAGCCGAGCCTGCTGAAGCCTTAAAGACGAAGCCTTCAACAAGGGAATGACGCCAAGCATGCCGCCATCGTCTGATCAGAAGAATCGGGTTTGCACCCCAAGGCTTCAACAGGAAGGGGGACGCACACGACGATGCCTCCAACGAGGGGAGCGGCACCAAGATCGATGTCGCCATCGCCGACCCGAACGGGCTATGTTTTCACCTGGCGAGCCTCCCGAGGTCACTCAGACAATAGGTAAGTGCGCAGGCGAAGACGAGCCACCAACCAAACCAAGCCCCCACGAAGCCCGCGCCGAGCACCAAGGGCACCACAGCCACAAGGGCACCGGCTGACGAATCAGCCACGCCATAGCACTGCGCCGCCGCCGAAAACCCAAGACGCCACGCCAACGAAGAAGACCATCGTGTTCCAGCCACCGCCACCCAGGCAAGCCTCCTCAACGCCACGCCGGTTCCACAAGGAGAGATGGGAACAACACACGGCATGGGGAGAATGACCTGTAAGGGCGGCGACCCTCACCGCCACGCCCACGATGCCAACGATGTAACACGCACGTACCTTGAGGCTGAGGGAGTAGAGCGCGAGCGAGTCGAGCGTGGTGACATTGAGGTGGAGGACAGCGAGCCAGAGCGCCTGCAGGCCGGCGACCGACTTGAGCAGTAGCCCCGGCCACCGCAGCGCCAAGACTCCTCACGCAGGCGTGCGCCACTCGCGGGCGCTGCGCCAAGACCTGCTTCGGGAGGAGGAGAGAGAGGGTAGGGGGAGGAGGAGGGGGCCGCCGCCGCCGCCGCCAGCCGGCGGCGGCGGCGCTAGGGTTTGGGGGGCTCGGGGTAGGGAGGTGAGTCGCCCCCGAGCCGCCTCCCAGGGACAGCGCGAGGGCCTGGACAAGAGATTTTTGATCCCAATGCCAAAATTTTGATCTGCGAGAAAGGAAAGATCATTCCATAGGTTTTCTCATAATACCAGAAAGGTGTTCTCTATTCATTCGAGCCATATGACAAAATCCAAATCTATGCATTAATTCTTGGAACAGTGATGTCATTCAGCCTCCATCACCTCGTGTCATTTGTCGTGACAAGCTCCCACCTCTCCAACGAATGAGGTTTGGACCACCTCTCTTGCATCCGTACGTACTTAGCTAGTTTTTTTGTTGCGCAATGAACAAATGTGTATTTTTTTTGTTGCGCATTGAACAAATGTGTATATTTTTTGTTGATGGAATGGTCTGACTCGAGGACCACAAAAAATTTCGAGTCCTCACTGGAACGTAAGCCGGAACTTATCTTCACATTCATATTTATTTTCCTGCATATTTCCACTGCATATTTGACTTTTACCCATGCATTTACCATTCAGATATTAAAAAAAATCAGAGATTGAGGGGCCAGCCGACCCCATCTTCGCTGGCCGACCGCCCCTTTGCACCTCCACCTCACACCAACTACTCTACATGCTTAGCTAGGTATCTAGCCACTCAAGTACCGTAGATAACTGGGTTTTCGCTGCATCCTGCATACATTCATCGCCTATAAATTGAGGATGCAGCAGTTGAGATCAATAAATACTCAAGCAGTGATTGCATGATCTCATGTCTGCTCTCTTATCTCTTTGCATTAGCTCATTAACTATTGCATTGATGCTAATGACTTTGTGACTTAAACAAAATAATATTTTTGTGCAGGCAGTTAAGTAACGGTATCAAATATGGTTTATTTTATCATGTTTCTTACCTAAATATATTATTTTTCTCTTTATTTGTAATAGTTCTCTACTTAGGCGGGTGGAATTTTCCAAATGATTAAAATGGGCGGAATTTTTCCAAATGAATAAAATGGGTAGAATTTAATAAATGACAATGGGTATCTTTATTACATTAACTAAAGCTTATTTATTTCTCTTCATTTCTATCACAATAAGATGGACTTTACCCAGGATGAGAATTGATCAGTTATTAAATCTTGGATGGAAATTTCTTTTACCTATTTCCCTGGGCAATCTCTTATTAACAACTTCTTCCCAACTTGTTTCCCTATAAATAAGACATTACAATAATATAAGCTCCGCAAGGAATACTAATCGTTGGACGACTAACTGCCAGCTATTGGACCGCTAACCTTTAATCCTCACTCTTTATTTCCTTCGGGAATTTGTGGTCTAACCCCTTTTGCAGAAATGTCGTGGTACGGTAAGATTGGCAAAACCCCGTCAAAGGGTGCCAAGGGCGTTCACAAAAGATTTAGCTCTTCCAGCTCGGAATGGACTTACACTCCGACCGAGGTCCTGGATAGAGGCTCAAGTGAAGACATGTCAATGGACTCCCATTTCTCTGGGCATCACGGCTAGCAACCTGACTCAGCCGAACCATCTGGGGCTGATCAAAACCTCAAGATCAGAGTGTTAACGTCGGAAGAGCAGATCATCCTCCAAATCAACCATGAGCAACTTATATTCGAGGCGCTCAAGGGACGGACTTTTCTGCATATGCGGTTTTTTGACCCGATGTTGCTAATTAAGACCGGCCTTCTGGACAACTTTCCGGACGCCTTTTAAGCAGTCAACTGGAACAATTTTGTTCCCATCATGGAAAAAGGTTCACGTCTTCTGACCCTTGAGTTTCTCAGTACTCTTTGCATTCTTGATAGTAAAACTAGATACGCGTTTAGATTTTTCAATGAAACCTTTGAGTGCTCATTGCAAGATTTAACTAGACATCTAGGTTTCTCCATGAGATGTAGAGTCATTCCTGATTGGCAAAAAGGCTTTAAACGTGATGATTTTTGGTTAGGCATTTCCGGCAAGGATTACACAATCACACCTCGCATGAATGAAATTCATAATACTACTCTTAGATTCATGCATTGGTGGCTGGCTATGGTTATTAATTCTAGACATGATATGCGTACTGTGCGCTTGGATGAACCGCAATACCTATTTGCTATGCTTAATAAGAAACCTATAATCACATAGCAAATATGTATTACACTAGCTAGAAATGAGAAACTTGAGAGGTGACATAGATTGCACTTGTCTTGTCATCCGCGTTGTGGAAAGTTTGAGGATTTTAGGGAATGCCGAAGTGGCCTTTTTAGAAGAGCCATTCCCATTAGTAGGGAAGGACCACTTCACCCAAGGAAACATATTGAGGGTAGATGAGTTCAAAGTCTACTACATGAGATTTCCGGGGACCACGGTTGACGTCCGTTTGCCTAATTTAAGGCTTGGCCTCTACACCGCTTGGAATCTGACCCTCAACTTTAGTACCTTAGAACCCCCGCGTCACAGCATTTTTGGACCAGTAACTCATAGTCGCGCATGCCGCTAGCTTGAGTTTAAACAGCCCAAGCACAGCGAGCCCCACAACGATCCGTGGATGGGGACCGCCACATGGCCTCACCAGTTTTACCCTAATGCCGGGTGGGATCAATGGAACCCACCTGCCAATGGGTACGCACCACAAAGATTCGAGGGATAGGGAACCCATCATCACGAAGATGGGAGCTCTTGCCAACACGAAGCTGGAGGGTCACAATACCAGCATGATTAAGGTCCCTCTGTAGGATGGGAATGGCCGTCATCGGCCCGATACCCTTCCTATTTTGAGCCCTTTGCACAAGATATCCACACAGTAGGAGAGAGAGTGGACAAGTTGGTAGATGACATGGGCAACGTTCGTCAAACACTTGCCCGACACACTAGGTACCACGAGGAGACGAACGTAAACCTTCGAGCCAACACTGATGCGGTGTTGACTGGTGCCAAAGCTTTCACAGCATGGTTCCAACAAATGGGTTTTGACCCACCGGCTCAATAAGGTATGCCCCATCTACTCTCCCACTAGCTTCCCTGTTACCATTGATGTTGTTGTGCTGTTTGAAGCCTTGCCAAATTTCTGTTTTTTGCCCCACCTTACCAAACTTGCCCTGTCTTACCTGTCGTCCTGCCATAAAAAAATTGAGTTTGCTTTGTGCACTTGTCATATGCATGAAATAAAAAAAATTCTATAAAAATTTCCAAAAACCAAAAAGACCAAAAACATTTCCCTTCAAATAAAAGAATAAATGTTGATCTTTACCCAAGGAGATGATGAAAAATTGCTCTATCTTATTCTCTAAATACTGGGTTCACAATTTAGTACTCTTGTTTAGTTTAACATTTATTGGTATAAGTTGTAATTCTGCCTAGTCTTTATCTTGTAGGCGCTGACATTTTTTATCCAAGTTTAAGTTATTGTGAGATATGATACAATTAAGACTAGAGCTTAGTTGCTCATACCTTTAGTAAGGAAAAGTCTCTGAAAGATTTTATTTAAAAAATATATAAACATACCTTGAGAAATGTTCCTCATTGGGATTTTCTTCCTACCAAAACCAAAAGTACTAAAAAATATTAAAGATTATAATTTAGGCACTTATGGCTGTGTTGAGTTTTGTCAAAACTTGTGACCTTAAGGAGTAGTAACTCTTCAAAGCTGGTCATTTCCTTTCGCGTATCCCTTTGATTTCTAGCCTTATTCATATCTGGCAGTGCTAAATTCCATCTTGAAATAAAGCATCCATTCCGCCGGGTATTCCTCCACTTACAAAAATAAGCCAAAAATCTTCGTTGTGTCCACTTTATACATACCTATGCAGTCTATTAAAGACTTCAAATTTATCAGAAGACATCCCTAAATCTCTTTGAAAATTGAGAGGCTAAAAAAAAGGAGAAAATTTGGGAGAAAATGATCTCCCCGAAAAAAGTAAAAAAAGAGAGAACTGATCTTAAACTCTAGAAAATTCTACCTCTCCAAAAATATTTCTAAAACAGGAATTTGCTAGACTGTGTTCTAAAATACAACATCCGATGCGATGGACTCATTAGTACCTCATATCCTTGCACTTGTGTTCCGTCATTCCTTTGTCGTTAGTCCATTCTCTCCCTCACCCCTAAACATTATTTCTCTAATGACCGGAATGCGAAGCAGCATGATCTTCATTAGGTCCAATTCTAGCAGCCTAAGTAGGCAATTCTAGCCCTACCTTGAGCTCCACATAAACCTTTAGAATATAGGAATTAGAATTGGTCTTAGGTCTTCGTGAGGATGAGTAAAATACCATTTGAGCGATCCGAGAGTACCAATAGAGGAACTAAAATTTTTAAACTGCTGAGACCTATTTTGAATGAGGTTAAGCTAACAATGCTCTTTCTTGGTTGTTCTATTTTCCAACCTCTTATGACGAGTTGACATTTTTTTAATCCTTACAGGTACAAGTACAAGGTTGTGATACACTTGTACGAGTTTATGTTAACAAATAATGACAGTATTATCTTGTGCACTTAACACTTATTGAATAATGATATTGACGCAATCCTGATCAACCGGTTACAATTCTGAGCTCTTGCTCGAGGACGAGCAAAAGTTCAAGTTCGGGGGTGTGTAGACAGTCGTTAAAGTCCAGTTTCACATGCCGACATACGCCAACATTCCGGTAATTTGGGGGAAAATCAAGATTTATTTTTGCATTTCATTTAAACTAATAAATTTCCACAAGTTTTGGTGAAAATTTGTACTCAGGAATAAAGTGGAGACAAACCGGAGCTGAACCGGACATAGGAGCTAGTCGGCCAACCTACCCTAGGTTGCCCGACCTGGCCTCTGCACCGAAACGGCTCCAACTTCTCCCAGTCGCCAAGAAATGCAACAAGGAATAATTTCAAGTGTCATTATGCATCGGTTTGATCAAATGGTTATAGTTGCTTCACACTTCGGTGACTTGGCTCTTAAGAAAGCCAATTCTACCGGCTCTAACTGCCATAACTGACGTGGGGGATTGATCTACACAGTCAAAGAAGCATCCCAGGCGAAAACGAGGGCCAGGATCAAATGAAGGTGGGTCGGCCGACCGCCTTGGATCCCCTCTCAGATTCTCCTTTGGCTAGTGTGGAGGTGACACTTGTCCCGTGATGTGGAAACCCCCCCATTGGCTACGGATGGATCTAAATGGACCCCCTCACCCCACTTGAGACAAACCACACCACATTCCTCTCACTTGGAGTCACTCTTCACTTGTTAGAGTAGTTAGTTTGCGAGTTAGAGTTGACTTGAGCTAAAGCTAGGAAGTTCTGGAATTATCTTCGGGAATTCGGGTAATAGCTCTTGTATCTTTTCCCTTCTGTAAGACTTTACTTTTATAATACAAGTGCCTTTCTTTATCTGAGCAGAGCATATTTACACTAAGTGGGAAGTGTGAATTATTAGAGCGGTTGATTAAGTTCATCTGGTTTCGAGTCTGGGTTCATTTTCATATGCTTAGAATAGCCTAAGTATTGAACTTGGATCGTCTTCCTAGGATCCGGGGAGGAGTGATCGGATTTAATAACAGACGTGGTATCTGAGATTATCTCTGACTTGGTTTACACCCATTCCAACATACTTTGTGCTAGGTGGTAGGTGGTGACAGTCCTATCCATCCGAGATTTATCTCATGTGTAATCCACCGTGTTAGGAATTGGACCAGTAGGGCCCAATCGGGGGTGCTCATCACTATTCGGTGTTTTTAACTGATAGTGGGTGGTAGTGAATCGGCCGAGTTTCGATGAAGTTCTTAAAACAAACCTCCAAATTCATATCTGCTAGCTCAACCTGATAATTGATTGCACTATTAAGGAACTTTATACTCTTCTCGTTGTCCTCCCAACTAACTGCCTAATTTATCTTTTTATACTCCTTTGTGGGTGTGTGTCACCGGTCTTGTTATCTTATTATTATCCTTACCCCCATTAACTAGCTGGCTGGTATCTTAAATAATATAGATATTAGAATTATCCTTCTCCCTCGTTCCCTGTGGATTCGATACTCTTGAATACTCCCGGGTGAAAACTACAAGCGATATCCACCCGCTTGTGGATTATTTCTAATAGCGTAAAAATCGCCAACACCGGCGCGGCGTAGTTGTTCCGCTCCTCTCCTCCGAACTTGGGACAGTCATGCTTAATGTGTTTGAGACCACCACAGCCGAAGCACCTTATGATGCCTCTTCTCTGACTGGCCACTCGCCTGTAAACATGTGAGAACTTTCTGGCCAACAAGGTAACCTGCTCCTCTGGAATCTTCTCCATCTAATCATTGGATAGCTCATAGAGGGCATAAAAAGACAAACTGGCAACATCAGAAGAACCACGAACAGAGGGGTCAGCTATTAAGGTTGTGGATGAGGAACTGGGATCTTTCGGAAGATGCTCAAGTTCGTGCGTCTTGAGACTAGCATAGAGCGCTTCCATGGTCAGCGTCGAGAGATCGGCTGCCTGTCGGATTGCAGTCACCTTCACATCCCAGACTTTAAGATCCAATGCGGAGATAAAGTGCTTGGTGATCTCTGAATTAGTATATTTGACTTCAACCAAACGGAGATCGGTAAGAATCTTGGTGAAGCGGGAGAAACATGAGTCAAGCGTTTCATCCGGCTTCTAAGTAAATTGATTATACTCTCATTTGTGTTGGTCTTGTCTCAGCACCTTAACCTGAGCCGTCCCATCATGGTAAGCTTTGAGGGTCATCCAGAATTTGTGGGCTGTTGTGATGTCCGACACCTGCTCGTACTCCGCTCGGCTAAGGCCTTGAATTAGATAATTTCGAGCTTTTGCATTAAGCTCCACATCGACTTGATTCGCAACCATCACCTCCATGGGTAACTCATATGGGTCCTTGATCTTAAACCATATATTGTAACCCTGAGCCATCACATATGTCTCCATCCTAGCCTTCCATTAGGAAAAATCAGCTCTAGAGAACACGGGTGATTTGGTGGAATACTTGTCCGCTATAGTTCAAATAGCAACAAGGATCGGCTTCAAAAATCGGTCAAGATTTGTAAAAAAGCACCAAACCAAATGCTCTGATACGAGTTGAAGATCCGAGCTAGGCGGATAGAAGGGGTGAATAGACGCCACAAATTTTCGACGCTACCGATTTCACCAAAATCCGAACGACTTCAACTATGTTTACCCATGACATGTTTGAATGAGAACCATGGAATAAGTGGGAATTTTGGAATCACAATCCTAAACCCTAGAGCTCATCTCCACCCTTCATTTGAGGATGAATGGTGTACAACTCACACACTACAAGACACACTCCTGAGAGGGAAAATTCTCCAAATATTCCTTCGAAAAATATCTTCGCACCTTTCTCGGGCGCCAGCCCACGCCTGGGCCCACCGTACAAATCAACTTCACCACCATGTAACCGACGCACAAGCCTCCAGCTGTCCCGGACTCCTTGCCATGGCGAAGCTTCTTGAGTACACCACCTCATGTGACCGTCAGATCATCGAACCCGGTCGCCTGCACGCCTCCGGACGCACCAGCCTCCAGCTGTCCCCGCAAAGCATCAGCCACGTATTCGTCGATACCTGCATCACAGAGGTAAACATAGACAAAACCAACACACCTTACCTCTCCTGCAAGGTTAGTCCATCTCAAAATTACCAACATCATAATCAATTCGAGACACCACAATTACCAAGCCCTAACACAACACGTGTTAGCTTAACAAATTCCACCGGACCACGTCCGTTCAAAACTATTACCTAGGGCAAGCTCAGCACAATGGTCCGGTTCCAATTTCACGACAATTTTCATAAATGCACTATGAAAAGTTTTTCAAAACATTTCAAATTCTATCTTGTCACATATATTCATCATAAAATCAGGGTACCCTCCACATGGATCTCAATAACTTCATTGATGACTTTAACAAATAAACTTGGTTCTATCTTATCAAAAAGAAATCTGATGTGTTTCAAGCTAGTCTTTCACAATTTCCCAAACCTTGTCAAAAGGAGATTTAACAGGAAGATCATAACCATGCAAACAGATTGGGGTGGTGAATATGAAAAATTAAATTCTTTTTTCCAACGCATAGGCTTCACTCATCATGTTTCATGTCCTCATGCTCATCAGCAAAACGGCGCAAAACGACTCAGCTGAGAGACGCCACATTGTTGAAGTAAGCTTAGCTCTTTTAGCTAATGCATCTATGCCCCTTAAATTTTTGGATGAAGCTTTTCTCACAGCCACACATCTCATTAATCTTCTACCAAGCAAAGTCATCAATTTTCAATCTCCTACGGAAAAACTTCCTCATATTGAGCTGCTTATATCTTCCCTTCGTATTTTTGGATGTGCATGCTAGCCAAATTTGAGACCTTACAATACTCGAAAGCTTGCTTTTTGATCAACACAGTGTGTATTTCTTGGTTACAGTGCTCTTCATAAAGGTTTCAAGTGGCTTGATCCTTCGTTTGGTCGTGTTTACATCTCACGGGACGTAGTCTTTGATGAATCTGTTTTCCCGTTTGCTCAATTTCATCCAAATGCCGGTGCCCAGTTACGGCGTGAAATTCTTCTCCTTCCCCCAAATTTATTAAACACAGGGGATGACAATTTTGCTGATCCTACAACTAATAACCATACTATAGTCCTGGTTCTCTTATAATTATGACTAATGATCAGGTTCCGGCTAACATCAATTCAGAAACTAACGAAGCAAATCCAGTAGAAGATGGTAATCATATCTTGCATGCTTCCTAGCCGTATATCACATGCTTCCTCTGGCGTAGATGTTCGTATTGGTTTGCCGGCTATTGAGAGCGCTGACGTCCAAGTCGATTCGGCTGCAGGGGGTAACAGTGGCAGTTGCAGCCCTGAGCCAGTGCACTCGTCGTCATCAGTGCATGAGTCTGAGTCAGTGCACGCATCGTCTTCTCCTACGATTGCCGATTCAGCAGAATTCTCCTTGCTGCCCACGCTTCTTGATTTAGCTGGGTCTTCTACGCAAACGCCGGCACCGGCTAGACCTGTGACAAGGTTACAACGAGGCATTACAAAACCTAAACAGTACACAGACGGGACAGTTAAGTATGGTTTTCTTAGTACAACTGGTGAACCAGCAAATTGGCAGGATGCTCTACAGGATTCGAATTGTAAAAAGGCCATGGACGACGAATACCAAGCACTTATGAAGAACAAGACATGGCACCTAGGACCAGTGCTCAACAAGGTAAAAATGTGATTGACTGCATGTGGGTATACATAATTAAAAAGAAAGCTGATGGTAGACATGTACAAAGCTCGGTTAGTGGCTAAAGGTTTCAAACAAAGATACAGAATTGATTACGAGGATACTTTTAGTCCTGTTGTAAAAGAGCTACTATTCTTCTTGTTTTAGCTATTGCAGTTTCAAGGGGCTGGTGTCTGAGGCAACCAGATGTTCCAAACGCGCTCTTGCATGGTGTTCTGGAAGAGGAGGTATATATGAATCACCCCCAGGTTATGAAGATAATCATACTCCACATCATGTGTGTAAGTTGGATAGAGCGATTTATGAATTAGAGCAAGTGCCAAGAGCATGCTACTCTCGGTTGTCAACAAAACTGCCAGAATATGGGTTTAAACCCTCAAGGTCTGACACATCCTTATTTATTTATAACAGATCAGACATAAGTCATAACTATATTTATGCTTATTTATGTGGATGATAGAATTGTTACAAGCTCTTGTTGTGAAGCAATATCGGCACTAATACATGATTTGAGAACTGTTTTAGCACTCAAGGATCTTGGAGATTTACAATTCTTCTTAGGAATTGAAGTCAAGAAGATACAAGATGGTGTACTGTTATGACAAGAAAAATATGCATCTGACTTGCTGAAACGTGTGGGCATGAAGGATTGCAAGCCATCACCAACACCGTTATCTATATCTGAAAAATTGTCTGCACATGAAGGATGCTCTTCGGGGGCAGAAGATAGCACAAAGTTAGTACAAAGTTCAGAAGTATTGTAGGAATAGGAGCACTTCAGTATTTAACGTTGAAGAGACCCGACTTAGCTTTTTCTGTTAATAAAGATTGTCAGTTTCTTCAAGCTCCTACCACAACACATTGGACGACTGTTAAAAGGATTCTGAGGTATGTTAAGAACACCTTAGGTGTTGGTTTAACAATTAAAAGATAATCATCTATGCAAATAAGTGCATTTTCGGCTGCAGACTGGGGACGTAATATAGATGATAGAAGATCTACAGGTGGTTTTGCTGTTTTCTTTGGATCTAACTTAATTTCAGAGTGCTAGAAAACAGGCCACTGTATCCAGATCTAGTACCAAAGCTGAGTACAAATCTAGCTAATGCTACGGCTGAGATAAGTTGTTTAGAATCTCTTTTGTCAGAACACGGAATTGTTCAACATGAGTCACCTATTCTATGGTGAGATAATATTGTAGCTACTTATTTATCAGCCAATCATGTGTTTCATGCACGCACTAAGCACATTGAGATTGATTATCATTTTGTAAGAGAAAGGGTTGCAAGAAGGAAGCTGGAGATTCGTTTTGCGTCATCAAAAGATCAAGTGGCTGATGGTTTCACAAAACCTTTTGTTAGTTCAGAATTTGGAAGAATTCAAGAACAATCTCAACTTTTCTAAGTTGTGATTCAGGGAGGCTGTTAAAGATAGATTATACTTGTAATTAATGGTTAAGGTAGAATTGAGTCGGTTTGTAATCTTATATAGATAGAATAGCTTGTTTTGGAACTTGATAGTATAGATGGCCAAATGGGCGGCACGACCCGACACCGCCCGAGCCCGCTGAAGCACGGCACAAAAAAGGGAGGCAGGCACGGCACGGTTAAGCATTCGTGCCGTGCTGGGCTGGCCCACGGGCTCAGGTCTCAACCCAAGCATGGCACGTTGAAGAGAAAATAGTGCCGTGCCGGCCCGTTCAGCCTGGCCAGCCCGCCGTGCTGTGCCGCCCCATCGGCCCAAGACTCCAAACACCTCAAAATGACTGTCAAGAGCTACACTATCCAGATTTTCAAACAAAAATGCACAGATTCAATACTTCATGTATTCAAGTTGCAAATCCAAATGTAGTAATGCAAAGAACAGACAAGTGAACAACCAACAATTCAAAATTTCAAAGACAGCGGACAAGACAATTTAACAAACTTGATATATTATTTTGGGCTGCATAGAGTTTTTGGCTGCCTCATTAAAAACCTTTGTAGGTAAAAACTCATACCTCATGAGAAAACCCTAAAAAGGAAAAAGAGTACAGCACTACAGCCCAAGTTAGTTCAAATGTCCTAAGGATTACAGTCTAGATCAGTCTAAGACTCACAGTACAGATTAGTTATAAAACATTACAGGACAGATTCACAAAGATAGTTCATAGTTTGATCTTCAGTCATGGTGCATCTCCAGGTTCAGTAGCTTCATCCAGATACAACTGCTCATATGAATCCTCCAGGTCCTTGTTCTCCACACAGTGCTGAGATCTTGCTTCACCCTGCTCCCAATCTTTCAGGCATGATAGCATCTCCACCATGTCATGTGCCAAACGGCGTCGCCGGTCCTCGATAACCCTGCCAGTAATACTGAAGGTAGACGCTGAAGAAATAGTGGACACAGGCACAAACACTACATCTTTAGCAAGTATAGACAGAATGGGATAGGTAAGCGTGTGCTCATGCCACCAGTTAAGAATGTTGAAGTCATCGTCGAAGTGGGAGACATTGTCGCTGTCAAGGTAAGATGACAACTCAGAACCTGCAGAGGCTGAAGATGGAACTAGTGGAACTTGAGCAGCAAAGGATGTAGTTGAAGTAGAGCCTGCAGAGGCTGAAGATGTCTCCTAGTCCCCAGGTCCAGAACCAAAACTAGATTCACTTGCACCAAAAATTAGGCCCCAGGCTATTTTCTTCTTACCAAAACCAGCAGCAAGCTGTGAACTTGTCAGCTGTCTCACTGCACCAAACTTAGATTCATATTTGAGAAATGTTCTATTCAACTCATTCCTAACCTCAGCTAAATAAGTTGAGTAATCTGTACCACTGAGATTAGATAAAAGCATAAGCACATTAGTGAATGCTCTCATCTTTGCTCTGGGATCAAGAATAAATGCAAAGGCATATCGGATTGGTATATTCCTCCAATACATTGGAAACTTAGTTTTCATGGGGACAGCAACCTCTCTCAGCAAAGTATCATTCTCATATGAATTAAGATGTCTAGCAATCTCAAGAATACGATGCAAGATCAATGGAGAAGTGGGATAGTAAATACCAGACAGAGCCACAGTGGAATCATAAAACATCTCTAAGAATTCTAGAACCTTTTCACCAACATACCAATGTGCAGCAGTGAGGAGGGTCTGGCCACCTCCATGCTGATGATAGTGACTGTGTATAAATACAGAAAAAGTGCTTCTGTATGGTATGAGATGCTTGAGCATAAGGTCGGTGGAGTTCCATCTGACATCCATGTCTAGTCCAAACTTATGAGGGCGTACCCCCATAGCTACACAATAGCTTTTGTATGCAGCAATACGTTGATTGGAAGAATTCAAGAAAGAAATTGCTATTCTAAAAGTATCAACATAAGGCTTCATGCGCTTCAAACCAGACTTAACTATAAAATTGATTATATGGCAAGCACAACGCTGATGCAGAACAACAGAGCCAACATAACCACAAATTGTAGGTCTGAGCTTATCAATGGCACTAGTGTTAGCAGAAGCATTGTCCAATGTAACAGAAAATATTTTGTCAGTCAAACCAAACTCAGCTATGACAGTGGCAACACGTTCAGCAATGTTCTCACTTGAATGTGATACATCAATCAACTAAAGCTCAATAACCTTTTTTTTCTAACTCCCGGTCAGAATTAACATAATGAGCAAGCACACTAAGGTAGTCTTCCTTAACATTCCCGGACCAAAATATCAAAAGTGAGAGCAACAGAAGAGACAGTCTTTTGCAAGTTTTCAATGAGATTACTGTGTCGTTGTGTGAAATATTTCTCCATATCTCTAGTGGTGGTTTGCCTAGAAACACTGGAAAATCTAGGATTATGAGAATGGCGAATGTATTCCTCAAACGCAGTAAACTCACCAAAGCAAAGAGGCAAATCCTCTCTAGCAATCAAGCGACAAAGTTCAACACGTGCTAACTCAGAACTATACTCCCATTGACGAACTGTGCCGTCGGGATTGAATTGAAGCATCGATTGAACCCTAGCCGAACGATCAGCTTTTAGTTTGCATCTATCACGATGCCTTTTCAAATGCCCAGTACCACCGGTAGAACGAGCAGACAATGTAGCCTTGCAAATATTGCACTTAGCACCATACCTGATCTTTTTGTCATTTTCAGTTCTGCACAGCTTCTCGTAATCATCCCACACATCTGAGGTAGAGGATCTGGTTCTGGTCCTCTTCTCACCGGCGGCGGCGGTGCCGGTGCTTGCGGACTGCGACAGACTCGTGGAGTTAGCGACAGCGGCGATGGCCGATGGGCCACCATCAGAGCCAGCATGAGCCAGGTTGATTGGCTCCGCAGCCACTGCACTGCTCCCGAACAAGTCCTCACTGCCCAAGTCGTCTCCGGCGTCCCCTTACAACCTCAAATCATGGTTGATGGAGGTCGGATTGAGCTCCTCCTCCATCGTCACCTCCTCGACACCGGGCCCGGCAGCTCCGGTAACTCAACGGCCACACATTTACGACAACAAAATAACAAATTAAGGAAAAGAACAAAGGGAATTAGAGGAAGCAAGTCAGAAACAATGAACAGAGCGAAACAATCAAAGAACAGACCGAATCAAAAGACAAACCTGTGAAACCAGAGCCCAGATCCGCCATTCCACCAATGCCGACGGTGAGCGAGACCAGATCTACAGTTCTACACTTCGGGGACGCATGGATCGAGAAGGAGAGGAACACATCTAGAAGAAGAGAGCCAGAGGGAAAAGGCGGTCAGGACGAGGCGATACGACAAGGAGACAGGAGAGGGGAGGAGACGATGAGTCGAGGTCTCGAGGAGGCGCGATGCAGCGGGTCGGCGGCGGTGCATTGCCGCCTTGGTGGCGTCGGCGACGGCGAGTCGAGGAGGCGCGGGCGCACGGTGCGGCAGCGTCGTCGTCGTCGTCGAGAGTGGGGAAGGCGAAGCGAGACTGCAAGAAAGAGAGAGAGCCGCGCCGCGGTGGGAATGGGGGGAAGGGGGGAGAAAAATGAGCAAGAGGCTTATACGTGTGGGAGGAGGCGCTAGGGTTTCTGGGGAACAGGGTGGGCCGTGGGGGGCTAGGGCCTCCGGGTTACGGCTGTGCGGGCCTAACCGTGCCTACCGCTAAAGCGGGCCATGCCCGTGCCGGCCCACGGGCACACGGTAGCGGGCCGGGCCGGCACGGGCACAACATTGATCGTGCCGTGTTGGGCTTGGGCCAGGCCAAAAATTCGTGCTTTCGTGCTGGTCCATTAGGCCCGGCCCATTTGGCCATCTATACTTGATACTTGATAGGACTCTGTACATCCACGGCAGGGAGATTTCTGCTAATATAAATACATGGTGCGGCCTGAGAAAAGGATTCAACGATTCTACCAAAATTTACATGGTATCAGAGCGATTCCTCTTCCATCGCATCCATGTTGACCTCGGTGTATTCCTCGTCTTCTCCTTGGTCTGCTCTAGGGATGAGTGTGGTCCGGTCCGAAATTTTGTAATTCCAAAATGGAACCGTATCCAGCTGAGCCAAAGGATCCGGTGATCCGGCCCTTTTTTCTTCGCACAACACAGCGGTCGCATACGCAGCTAACAGCCTAGCACCCAACGCCCACACGATGTCTCTGAGTCTCTCATCTCCGCCCCTGCCGCCGCCTCCCATGATGTGCGTTTCTTCCGCCACCTTAGCCTACATCGTCCCTTCCGTCTGCTTCGCCTGCTTCCTGGCTCTCACCGTCCCATCTCAGCGCCGCTGAGCTATCGACCTTGCTGACTGTTGAGTGTTGAGGGTCAGGAAAGGGCTTTGAAGCATCAACCTTGATGGCGAGATCTGCAGTCGCTTGCATGGTCCCTGCCTGCGCTCAATCCAGTGATGCAATTGGATTTTTTTTCTTCAGGTTCTGCCTTGACTAATCTGGTTGGTTTGTACTAATTTGGCTTGGTTGGTTGACTAATTTGGTTGGTTTGTATATTTCCAGCACAATCCCAAGCATTTGAAATTTTTAAATGATTGTGGACATGGAATGCATTTTTCGTCGTTGCTGATTCTTGAATGACTACAGATCTGATAGTTACTCTGTCTATTGTGGTAAAAGAAATGCTAATTTTGGTCATCCTTTAAAAGTGTATTCAAAATTTTCAATTGCTTCCTATCCTGTACAGTTGCAATGCAATATGCAGCAAGAAAAATGGTCCGATCGACGTCAGTTTCTTCAAGCTCCTACCACAACACATTGGACGACTGTTAAAAGGATTCTGAGGTATGTTAAGAACACCTTAGGTGTTGGTTTAACAATTAAAAGATAATCATCTATGCAAATAAGTGCATTTTCGGCTGCAGACTGGGGACGTAATATAGATGATAGAAGATCTACAGGTGGTTTTGCTGTTTTCTTTGGATCTAACTTAATTTCAGAGTGCTAGAAAACAGGCCACTGTATCCAGATCTAGTACCAAAGCTGAGTACAAATCTAGCTAATGCTACGGCTGAGATAAGTTGTTTAGAATCTCTTTTGTCAGAACACGGAATTGTTCAACATGAGTCACCTATTCTATGGTGAGATAATAGTGGAGCTACTTATTTATCAGCCAATCATGTGTTTCATGCACACACTAAGCATGTTGAGATTGATTATCATATTGTAAGAGAAAGGGTTGCAAGAAGGCAGCTAGAGATTTGTTTTGTGTCATCAAAAGATCAAGTGGCCGATGGCTTCACGAAACCTTTGTCAGTTCAGAATTTGGAACAATTCAAGCACAATCTCAACTTGTCTAAGTTGTGATTGAGGCCTTGAGGGAGGCTGTTAAAGATAGCTTATACCTGTAATGGTAAAGATAGAATTGAATCGGTTTGTAATCTTCTATAGATAGAATATATAGCTTGTTTTGGAACTTGATAGAACTCTGTACATCCACAGCAGGGAGATTTCTGCTAGTATAAATACAAGGTGCGGCCCGAGAAAAGGGTTCAACCGCTTCTACCAAGATTTACATGGTATCAGAGCGATTCCTCTTCCATCGATCGCATCCATGTTGACCTCGGTGTCCTCTCGTCTTCTCCTTTGTCTGCTCCTCTGGGTCCTCCAATCGCCGAGAAGATCACGCGGGAGAACTATATCTTATGGACGGCGCGCAATCTGTTCTAGTATTCCATATTCGAGCATGTATAAACTTGTTCAGCTTTCTAGGAATAATAATTCGCTCAATGCTTGTAGCTTAAAACAGCGTAGACTGCCTGCACCACAGTACAGGCAAGCACCACGTGACCCGCCACGAGCCCAAGCACGAGCCACGGGTTGCCCAAGTACTTCTGCCTGAGCAACGCCACCCAGCGCCACAGGCGGCTGCGGAAGCGCCTCTCCAGCGCCTGCCACACCGGCCTCAGGTAGTTGCACTCGGGGTCGTCGGCGTCGAACAGCGCCCCCTTGCAGAGCCCCGCGAACCACTGGGCGACCTCGCCGTGGTTGCCGAGCCCGTGCACTACGACGCCCCGCCTCGCCAGCAGCTCCACGTCCCTCGCCGTGCCGGCCAGCTGCGACGCGAAGACGCAGTACGCCGTGACGTGCCGCCCCGCCGCCTCCGGATTGCACTGCTCGAGGGCGATCAGGTTCCGCAGCAGCCGCCACGTCTGGCCATCGATATGGAGCTGGGGGATCTCCAGCGCGCCGCCGCCGCTGGACACCCTCACGTCCACGATGCTACGGACGGGCACGGGGCCCTCGGCGCTGATGGCCCGAGCCTTGAAC
Organism: Raddia distichophylla; assembly: GCA_005191435.1. NCBI lineage: Eukaryota > Viridiplantae > Streptophyta > Magnoliopsida > Poales > Poaceae > Raddia > Raddia distichophylla. The sequence goes on along the minus strand of SPJY01007168.1, from coordinate 3,136,572 downwards.
TTCACGCCGGCAAAGTAGTACTCCATCGCCGTGCGCCACCGCCCGGCCTTCATGCCGGAGGCGCTGCCACCGGCGCGCGGCGGCTGCGTCACTGGCGGTGAGACCAGCACGGTCGGCTTGAAATGCATGTGGAGCAGGTGGAGAAGATTGCCCGGTGCCGAGGGGTACACCATGGCCGGCGATGCTGCGGAGTAGTGCTGGCTCCGCAGGAGCTTCTGCACGTACCTCGCGATCCCGGCCACCGCCGGAACGCCGCCGTCGGAAAAGACTAGCTGGTGGATCTTCTCGACGACGAAGAACGGGATCTGGTTCTCCGCGAGGTAGAGCACGTCGCGCACCACGGCGACGGCTTCATGACTGTCCATGCAACCGCCTGCCGCCGCCACCACCGGCGGCGCTCCGCCGTTTCCTCCCCGAACACGCTCGTCGTGTCCGACGTCAGTGAACTTGGACAGGATGTAGCAGCCGTCAAGCAGCATCATGCGCACGAACTCCTTCCTCGCCATGAGAAATTTATGCTCGTAGCACCTCCGTGCGTGGCCTTCGAGGCTGGCCAGCTCGTTGAGCAAGAGCTCCGGCGTGACCCCACTGCTCGCCGGCGCCGCCGAGAGGACGGCGTTGAAGCTCCGTATCTTGTCATCGTCCCGCGGGAGCCGCGAGTTGCTGATCCGGTGGTACGGTCCGACCGACACGTACTGCGGCTCGTACTCGGTTGGGTCGACGTTGCGGGTGAGCTCGCCGACCCTGCCGATGATAATGCCCGGAGGAGAGCCGCCGGCGAGCTGAACTCGAGCCGTGTCCACGCTGGCCAGTTTGTCCCTCAGCTCTTGCGCCAACGTAGCCATCTCTATCGCGAGCTCTGGAACTGATCAGTGAGCATGCATAGAGTGTGGTCAGTCAGTCAAGTGAAGTCAACAACATTTCCATATCTTTTTTGGGGGGGAAATCGAGGTGATCGATTTGCCCAAAGAAAACTATTCATGGCACCTTGCTGATCCATTCGTCCACTGGATGGGTGCAGCTGCCTCAAGACTCTGAAGTCCGAAAAATGGATGTGGCCGTCTCTGCTCCGATCCATTTCTTGGCATTTGGCATTAGCATATATAACACGTGCAGCGACAAGGAACCGGAATGATACATCGTCGTAGCCCCTTTTCCACATTGTTATTGATAAGAACAGAAGATTCATTGGCTCGCAGGTATGCAACGTTCGTATAAGCTGAAAGCTAGCTAGCTTCTTGTCCCCGAAAGCTACTGTCTTGGCAAGTCGGTCAAGCACCGAGGTGAAAGGCTGCAATTTTCTTCCTCCACGGTTGGGACAGCATCTAAAAAGGAGAGCCACTGGTCTCACTTTTAGAATAAGTGGACACGACACCTACCGGAACAAATTGCGATGACAATTGTTACAGGTTTGTTAAATAGCAGTCAACTTTGTTTTACTTAATTTGCGTTTTTCCACATTTAGTTTGATAGAGGAAATGTAATTGTGGACTACATGGCCCTGGGTATCCTCTAGAAGGCCTATGAGGGAGCAGATATGACACGACCCAAGTCGGCCAATTAAGGATAGAGACCACGTGGGTTACGTGTGCCTTGAGCTCCAAGGAAGTTTCCGGGATATGTCCAAGCTCCATATAATTAGGAGATCATATTGTACATCATACGTCGACGTAACCGCATTAGGTACCGTGTATCATGTACCAACATGTAACTCTATCTCCCCCTACACTATATAAAGGGAGGGGGTAGGGGCTATAGACATAACACATGAGGCGACATCATCGCATACACATCATCATCTTGGTCATCTTGCATCCCGCATCTTGATCAATCGTAATCCCAGAGCACAGGAGTAGGGTATTACCTCGGTGCTGAGGGCCCGAGCCTGTATAAAATCCCGTCTTGTGCTACCATCTAGTTTGGTTCTTGCATACACATCATCATCTTGATCATCTTGCATCCCGCATCTTGATCAATCATAATCCCAGAGCACAGGAGTAGGGTATTACCTTAGTGCTGAGTGCCCCAACCTGTATAAAATCCCATCTTGTGCTACCATCTAGTTTGGTTCTTGCATAAGCACCCGTACAAATTCATTGCCGACGGTGACCTCCGGTTAGTCACTAGTCGACAGTTGGCGCACCAGGTAGGGGCCAGCGAGTTCAGTTCAGCGTGCCTAATCGCATCATCACCGACAATGGCATTCAGTTCAAAAGCAGCAAGTTTCAAGATTGGGGCTAGGAGCTGGGCATCAAGATTTGCTACGCCTCTGTGGCCCACCCAAGGAGCAATGGGCAGGTCGAGCGTGCTAATGGGCTAATCTTGCAAGGGCTCAAAGCAAGGATCTTCGATCGCCTAATGCCGTACGCCACGCACTGGGTCAAGGAATTGCCTTCGGTGCTCTGGGGGCTTAGAACAACACCAAGTCGAGCAACCGGGCAGACACCCTTTTTCCTAGTCTACGGCTCAGAAGCCGTCCCCCCGACTGAATTAAAGTTCTGTTCTCCACGAGTGCGCAACTACGACGGTAACCGGTCGGACGAAGGAAGAATGCAAGACCTCGACAGGCTTGAAGAAACCAGGGAAGCAGCAATGATTCAGTCGGCAAAGTACCAACAGGGCTTGCATCGCTATCATCAGCGCATTGTACGGGGCCGTGCATTCTCTAAAGGAGATCTGGTCCTCCGAAGGAATCAGAAGCACGAGCATAAACTCTCCCCACTCTGGGAAGGCCCCTATGTGATCGATCAGGTGACCCGCCCGGTGGCTTACCAGCTAAAACGCGAAGACGGATCGGAAGTGCCTAATACCTGGAACATCGAGCAGCTACGTCGTTTTTATTCTTAAAGTCTTGTATCAAGCATCATGTAATTAGTCTCTTTTTGACTTGCTACTTAGCCGTAAATAACTAAGCAGTAAGTCGAGGGCTACACTAAATAGTGTGCGAAGTCAACCGCACCCTATCTTATCAATAAAAAGTTGTTTTCTCTTTACATATATTGATCGAATTTAGGTATTATGAAAATTCTTGAGTAATAATGGCGCTCGTACTTGTCAAAGACAACGTTTAGCTAGTATGTGCACGGGGAGAAAGCCAAGTGCTTATTCCCGGTACTCGGGGACTGGACTAGTCGGCAGACGCGTTACATGAAAAAGAATAAAGCTAAGTAATCGGATAAACAAGATCAAAAGTATTGAGGATCAATCAAGCGTTTGGGCATCAAGTATATTTACAAGGTCAAGTGTTTCGCCAGATTGGCAGCAATGGGGTGAACTTCTTTCATCAGGGCGGAGGCTTCTTCCTTAGTACATGCGAATCCATCGTGCACCGCCTCGAGGTCCACGGTGGGGTAGTTTGACTTTGTAATAGCCAAGCCTTGGCTGGCGCATGTTGTTGCAGCCTCCCGTGCGAAGACCTTGACCCGCACAGGAATGTCATCGAGGCAAGCCACGAAGATTTCGGTGTCTGACGGCAGCTCATCTTGAGGATAAAGGTACTGGAGTGTTGGACCTATTCCCTACAAAACACGGTCGCGTAGTGCGTTGGCGGACTTTACCCTTTCATCAAAAACTTGGAATTGCGCCTTGGTCTTCTACTGATAGGCTGCAAAACCAGTCGGATGTTATAAACCACTCAGGCTTCAGTGGGGCTGAGCTAGGGAGAGCCAGTGATGGAAAGTTACCTTCCAGTTCTTTAACCAACTTCTCGTCTTGAGTGCTGGCTTGGAAGACTTCTTCCTCCATGGCGTTCTGCCTCGCCTCCAACGCTTTATTCAAAGGCAAGCTTTAAAGATCATTCTCAAAGGAACATTTTACATAAGAGTTTAGTATTGTTCGGGGAGGATCACCTCATATGGTATTGGATTCTTCTACGTGGCAGAATCGAAGTTCAGTGTTCTCCTTTTCAAGCTCCTCGATCCTACCGCGGTATTGTGACTTGACTGCGTATAACGCGTTGTCAAATTCGTCGTGAGATTTCATCTCACCCATGGCTCTCCGCAAGCACATGGACTTCTGTCTGGACCTCTCTTTCATGCGCTGCATGGGGAAAGGAGGGAAGATCAGCTGGATTCTTTCGTATAAAGCGGGAACTCAAGACATGAAGGGGCTTTACCTTGAACATCTCGGCGTTAGCCCTTGCTACGTTCTCTAATACCTTCCATTCTTCGGCCTCCTTCTCATCGACCTCGTAGCCTTCCATCTCCTTCCTCCATTTCACTTGGAGGGGTGGAGTGTTGGCCCTAGCGGAGGGACAAGGAATCTCCTCGCTTTCCGGTCCTGAGCTCTCTAGAGCTGGGGCCGGGATCTTTCCCTTCGTTGGCGAGGATTGGTGGGTGGCAGGGGATGAACTGGAGTCGTGTTGAGGTGCTGCGCGCTGAGTCGAGTCCTCTGCTGGTGCGGGCTCAGCTTGGTGGGCGGATTTTGGGGGTGTTGGAGCCGGCGTTTTGGCGTTACGCTTGCTTGGCATGTCACTCGTGACAGGTTTCCTATAAACATATGAAGACTTTTCAAGATGTTGTTTCCTTTACAAATCATGGAGAGATAAAATTGCGAGGGAGTACCTTCGTGATGGAATAAACATGGCTCCAATTCGGATGCCCGGATCACTCGGGCTAGAGCCGGAAGCCTTCTCCGCCCCTGCTGCGGCCTTTGGGCCAGCGGATTGAAATGACGGAGGGCTTGGCGATCGCCCAGCGGGAGCCGGGCTTGGCCCCGGCGCTGGGCGACGGCGGCACAGGAGCGGGATGTCGTCTTCCTCTTCGTAGCGGCGGAGGCCAGTGGAAACAAGCTTCTGTAACCTCCGCTTGATCGTCTATGAGGCGACGGGAGATGGGGGAGCCATTGCAGATTGGGGACGGTGGCGGCGGAGGATGCGACGGTGAAGAACCCTAGCGGCGGAGTTCGCTGGGAAGGACTAAAAGACTGGCGCGAAAAGTGGGCGGGGTGAACTAACTTCGTTACCCTGTTCCTAATATAGTGCGCTGGGCTGAGTTTCGCATTCTGGGTCGGGCTTTTGTCTAGCGCTGATGCGGCCTTTTCTAGAGGGCTCGGATAACCACTCGGGTGGCCGAGTGATTTCCCCAAGAGGTTTGCGTTCGCATTGGGCGCCGGTCTGGGAGTACGCGTTTCTAACTACTCGGATGAAGCAATGTCAGTTGTCGATTCAAAATTAAAGCAAGAAGATCGACGTAGGACTTCCAAAACATTTTCATTAAAGTGGCTCTTAGGCCTAATTACACATACTCTGCGGCGCAACACAATGAGCTAGGGCTCGTTGCTGGCTCGCGGAGAGGCAAAAAAAAAGAAAAAAGAAGAAGGCAGTCACCGGCAAGGGAAGTGAGGCACCCGCTAGGAGCACCTCTAGAACCACTCGTCTGCCAGCATCGCCAACACCAGTGCATCCTTGAGTGGTATGCGCATCAGGTAGAGCTGCGGGAACCCGCGGATCAGAACCCTAATGAATTCCTCCGCGCGGATCTCTGCGGTCACCTCGGCGTACTGCCTCTAGAAGGCATCCATGGCGGCTCGGGCGTCGGCTTCAGCGGCGGCTTCGGCGACCCATTCGTCTACTTGCTCGCCCTGGCCTTCCATTTCGCTCGAAGAAAGAAAAGGAGGAGAGGTTTTGGCGAGAGAATGGGGAAAAAGACTAGGAGAATGAATGTGGAGCGATGTGCTGCATTTGGATCTTTTTATACCTAAAGAAGTTCAAAGGTCGCGCCTTGCTATCTGTTCTAGACACAGTAAAACCATCATGGCGATGGGACGGAAGTTGGTGCGGTTGCGTTTCCCGGCGGAAGCGCGCGACGCTTCGGCTGTGTGACAATGGCGCGAAAAACCTTTCGCCTACCCTTAATGGGCTTGGGCCAAATAAGCAAAGGGCGATCCCCTTAACAGGCTTTCTTAACACGCCGCCAATGGTGGCACTGTGTTAACATCGAGCCTAATTCGGCCTCGGTACACCCTGGAGGGCATATGGCCGGAAGCGCCAAAATTAAAAAATGTTTCACGGCATACTCCATGTTGAGTCACTAGCCAGCTTCGCACGCTCGAGGTTGGGTGTTGGTGAAATTTGGGTACAGTTTCGGAGGTATGCCTTTCTTAAGGTCGCCAGTTGTATACCGCTACCCGGGTACAAATACCTCTCGGCCAAATTGTTCCGAATCGGTAAGCCCTTAGGGCCAATGGCTGATCCCTTCCCTGGTTGGGACATGTACCACTCGGCTGAAAGGTGCGCCCCATGTTGGGCCGAGTGCTGGTTCTTACCAGTTAAGGCCAGGCATCTAATGCTGATATATTTTGAAACGCTTAATTTACAACATGCTGCAAGACGGAAGCTGTAATTGCGTGGCTTAAGGCATACCCCATGCTGGGTCAATTGCTGCTTTTGTAATGTGAAGGTGCATGTCAAGTAGCCGAACTTAACCGTTGAGGTGACGTGCCTAATAGGCCAAAAGAAGATGGAGTTTGGTACTACCAATCCGGGCGTTGCTTCAACATAAAACTTGAGATTTCTTGAGTTCTTTCAATCTCTTTTGAGATTACAGGAGACATTGGCGAAACCAGTCGGCTGGACATCTGACTCGATCGTAAAGCACTCCGGGGCTACTGTGGACTACATGGGCCCCGGGTATCCTCTAGAAGGCCCATGAGGGAGCAGATAGGGGACGACCCATGTCGGCCGATTAGGGATAGAGACCACTCGGGTTACGTGTGCCTTGAGCTCCAAGGAAGTTCCCTGGGATATGTCCAAGCTCCATTTAATTAGGAGATCATATTTGTACATCATACGTCGGCATAACCGCATTAGGTACCTTGTATCACGTACCAACATGTAACTCTATCTCCCCCTACACTATATAAAGGGAGGGGGTAGGGGCCATAGGCACAACACATAAGGCGACATCATCGCATACACATCATCATCTTGGTCATCTTGCATCCCGCATCTTGATCAATCATAATTCCAGAGCACAGGAGTAGGGTATTACCTCGGTGCTGAGGGCCCGAACCTGTATAATATCCCGTCTTGTGCTACCATCTAGTTTGATTCTTGCATACGCCCCCGTACAAATTCATTGCCGACGGTGACCTCTGGTTAGTCACTAGTCGACAGTAATTCCTTCTATTAAAAAAATTACAATAGATGTAGACTTCAATTCTTCAATTTTTTCTTGATAAACTAGTTTTTCATAGGTAAAAGTTTTTTTTTTGAGTTAACTACTTTTGAATATTTTTTGTTTTCATAATAAATTGTAAATATAATTTATATTTTATTATGTACTAATCACAATTTTTCAAGAAAGAAGGCTATGTGCTAGTGCTATCTCCCCTCCCACCTCAAAAAAGGTCAAAGCACAAGGGCACTCATTGCGAGGTCTGTAGATTTGACACGCATGCTGGCTGGTGCCCGATACCATCAATCAACCCACATGCCTCTATGGTGGGAACAATGTGGGGACCAATTCCCGGTAAAAGAATTACCGGGAACCAATCTCGCGTAATGATAATTACACCATTGCAGAATCGGTACATAACCATATTTTATTATCAGAGTGCAAAATTATAGTACCAACTTGTCGTCAATATAAAATACCTCTACTTCTAAGTTTGTGATATAGGATAAACTAGATTTCTAAGCCGTAGTGATTCATATCTTTCAAGGGAAAGAATTAATAAGTTCGAGATCTGCAGCGAAGAAAAAGGGGTTCTGTTCATTTAAAATGAACAGTTTCCATATAACGGGTAAGTACCAACCGTACTTGCAGGTTTCTATAGGAACATGGAATTAACTATATGTAGTAAGGAACAAAGAAGGGTTATGGCGATATTTTATGTGGTAATAATGCAATATTTGAATAAAGACTTATTACTTGATCAAAATATATTTTAAAACATAAAAATGGATTTAAAATAATTCTATCTTCGTCCACCAGAACTTATCTCCATCACCTTTACAAAAAAAATATGTGTTATGAATAAAAGAGGCATCACCCAGTTGACACAACCTCATATATATACCGGAGATAATGTCCATCGATGTTTTTGTTATCAGCTCTCCAGAACCTATCCAACTTTACCCATATAACAGCTTCTTACATGGTTATATGCTCAATGTGTCATTTTTATTCAATAAAACCCAAGATTTTTCAATATCGCACGTATTGTGTAGATATCGAGAAAATAACCTCAACAATGTCAAGCTCGACAAAACCATCATGGTAACCTTGCTAGTGACTCACATGCTCAAAGCATTAAATCATTACAAGAAAAGTGCTTCTCTGTGATGTAAACATTGTGACGTCTTGAAACCTCATCATGGATAGACATTCTTCTGTGACGAAAATTTTTAGGTCGTCATGGCTATTATCGCGCCCCATCACCCAGAGAAACTTAGTGACGAAATGTTTAATTACGTCATAAAAAAGGAAAATAAGACGTCATAAAAAGTGTTGCCCATGTTTATACCATGGGTGTCTTTTGTGTGACAATTTTTTTTTCATCACGGACTCGTCCTATCAAGTGGCTAAGCGCGGTGTTTGACCGACTTGACAGGGGTGTCTTTTGCTAAGCGTGGCTCTTCTCTGACGTGATGGTGTGGGTCCCACATATGGGTTCGTTTTATGTAGGTATTATCTTTGACGACATACTTGTCACATACGTTGTCCATATCGAGTGACGAGCAGGCCCATGTCCAATGTGGTGTCATAGGCCCACATGTGGGTTACACCTTAGACGTTGTTAGATGTGGGCCATGTGGGACCGACACTTTTGGTTTGGAATCCATTTGTTAGGTTCGCAAGTTTGAATTTTTTGGGTTGTAACTCTAATGGGCTGTTTTGTGCTGTAACTCTAGCGAGGCCTTTTTGGGCTACAACCTTGCGAGCCCATGCGATGAAGTTGCTTTGCACAATGAATTTTGATAAAGTTAATAATCTAAAACATAAAATTTTATACGTTAAAAAGTCCAAGTTTTTCCATTTATCTGCGCATAATATAGGGCATGAATAGCAAATCCCGTTCATATATGAGAACTATGCAACATTGTACTCCAATCCTAGCATGGGATTGATATCTTTTAACGTTAGTAGATAGCTTTAATTGTGAAATTCCGTTGAATTTAGTTAGATCTATTCGATGGGATAAAGATTAAATGATTAATGATAGATTAAAGCTGCCTGAATAGCCCACCATTTGCCGTGAACTATATTGCTTGTTGCAGTATGACTACACTAAATGACAAAAGACAAATTTCCAAGCATCGGGAATAGTCTATCCATTAGCACATGCTTTGCTATAGATGTTTAAAGGAAAGGGAGGAATACATGAATGATAAAGAAAAACATAAATTAGAACATTATTTGACATAAAGATTTTTGGTCACCAACCATTAATTCCAATAATATATCATCATGACATAATGGGTTTTGACAATGACATTCCAAAAAGGGTACCGTATTGTCGAATACCACATTTCTGACACATAACATGCATAAAACAAACTATAATAGTAGATATAAGAACAAAGCCGACTTTTTATAATTAGTGTATGAAGAAAACAAGAAGGAAAAATAAACATGTATGCACAAGATCATAGAATTTCAGAAACAAAATTATTGGAGTGCCTCTCAACTCAAGACTAACGAATGAAAACAACTAACAAACAATTATTTGACACTTGTTGTGGCAGCAAACAAATTTCAGATGGAATATCCTATAATTATTAAAAAGCTTGCATTAGTGTTCTAATTGTTTTGAGTCCCTTCATCTCAACACTTGCAACAGACTAAACTAAGTATCCTTATCTATTTACTCGTCACAGCAGTGGGAGTAATGCTTAATCTTCTTTTCTTGCATGCTTTACTTGATTCTGTATCACATCCGCCTTATCATCAGCAAAATTCTGATCAGAGACCACTGGAAAAAGAAAAGGGGTGTCATAAAAATAGGTTCATTGCGGAATGCTGGTTTGGATATTGTTAACAGAATTAAACAGCATGCATATCTACTGTTTTGGCTTATGGCTACCATAGATATATCCAGAAAAGAACCATACAAGATCCTCTAACTTAAGTTGTGTTACCTGAAAAAAATCAGTGGATGTGCACCTATGTAAACTTGTAAAGAGTTGGCAAAATTGACAAGAAGAGAGGGCACAAATCTGAGAATGAATGGCCATTTATATATGTACTATATGTGTTAGCATCACAAGATAAAGGATATCCTTACCATCTAGGTGAGACAATGAGAACCAAAAAAATCTAATGTTCAGAAAAAAAAATCTTTAGATAGCAGCAATAGAGTCTCGGATAACCCAGTAGTACAATAGCAACGAGCAGAAACCTTTAGTATAGTACCAATAAAATCTAATTGTGACAGCACTACCACTAACACTATAGTGATAGAACAAACACACTAGCAATAAAATCCAATTGGAGGCAACACTAGCACTAACACGGTTACACTGCAGTCCATCACATAGAAAACAAAGTACTTCATAACTTGAAACAAGGAAGGGGAAGAAGAGGCACAACAGGGAGGGGAGGCAGCACTAGAGGTGGAGGGGGAGGTGCAACACAGGCAAGACGAGAGAGGGCACAAATATGAGAATGAATGGCGATTTATATATGTACTCTATGTGTTAGCATCACAAGATAAAGGATATCCTTACCACGCAGGTGAGACAATGAGAAGCAAAAAATCAAATTTTCAGAAAAAAAAAATCTTAGATAGCAGCAATAGAGTTTCGGATAACCCAGTACAATAACAATTAGCAAAAACCTTTAATATAGTACCGATAAACTCTAATTGTAACAACACTACACTAACACTATAGCAATAGCACAAACACACTAGCAATAAAAGCTAATTTGAGGCAACACTAGCACTAACACAGTTACTTCGTAGGCGAGCACTAGGGTCCGGACGTCCGGACCTGCTGATGTCAGCCTGACGTCATCGCGTAACCTGCGCGAATACCTACGGAAACCTGGAAAATAACGGTAGAAACCTGATGGACCGTGGAAACCTGAGAACGAAACTTGAGATTTCAAAAAGTTTTCGAGAGTAAGAACCAAGTTTCGATAGTACAAATTCAAGTTTCGGTAGGCAATATCCAAAGTTTCAGTGGGTTAAACTTAAGTTTCAGCACAAAAAAGCGAAGTTCTCGAAAATCGTGAAGCCCCAGGTTTCGTGCAACCTGACAATGAAACCTGAGGTTTCAGAAGCATCTCGAAAGTAAGACCCAAGTTTCAATAGTGCAAAGTTCAAGTTTCGGTAGGCAAAGATCCAAGTTTCATTAGTCAGAACTTAAGTTTCAGTAGACAAAAAAAGGACATTTTCATCAGGCAAAGTTTCATATGTACAACTCCAAGTTTCGAGCACAAAAATCCTATGTTTCCAGGGACAAACCTCAGATTTCGAGCCTAAAATGGGGATCGGTCTTCTCCTTGCCTCCTTATTCCCCAGATCCGGCGGGATCCTGCCTCTTGCTCGCCGGATCCACCGTCGTGATGGCGAGCTTCACACAGTGTCGCTGCCCCCCGTGCTAACTCGTCGGCGTGGTCACTGGCCCGCGCCAGATCTGGCGGCGGCGCTTGGAGCACGGCGACGGAGGAGCTCCAGCGCGCGCACGGGAGTGAGGAGGGAGGAGGACGGGGCGGCACCGGCAGTCGCACCAGGGAGGAGGCAGCGGGACGGCTCCGGGCGCCGGCGGGAGAGGGGGAGGAGGAGGCGCGAGGCGCGAGGCGAGGAGGAGCACGGAGGACACAAGGGAGAAGGAGCGCAAGGCGAGCGGGAGGAAGCGCGAGCGAGGAGGACGAGGCGCGTGCGAGGGGTCCGGCGCGTCGGACGTCCTCAGGTAAGTGTTTCCCTACTTCATAACTTAAAACAATGAAGTAGGGTGACTAATTGGGGGGTCACCGCCGGCAATGATTATATATGGGGCGATGCATGCAAGATCATGATCAACCTGGGAGATGATCAGGCTGTAGATCCCCATATATAATCATTGCCGGCGGTGACCCCCCAGTTAGTCATCTGTCAACAGTTGGCGCGCCAGGCAGGGGCAGCGTCAAGATCATCTTCGTCAAGCTCGATGGCTTCGATCAACGGTGCCGCCGTCGTCTCCGCCCTCGGCGCCGACTGCGTCATCAACGGCTTGGGCAACTCCACTTCCCTGATTTGGATCAGATCCAATCTGGGGAGAACAACAACAACGCCTCCCGCTCGGATTGGGGATCGCCACGGCCATCTACTCATGAGTAGTACGCCAACAGCTCAATTCCCGACTCGAATACGGCGACGGCTCGAAGACAGATTCCGTACGTCATCTTGTTTCTGTAACTCCCGTTGATCCAGAAGGAATTTCGGGATGAGACTGGATGCGTTGGAAAGATAATTTCGTCATCTTTCCGTGAAGCCCAAGAACACCCAAACCGGAGTCCGGATCTGACCGGGACATCCATTTGAAGGCAGGCTGCACGGGATGGTCGCGAATCTCAGCAAGCTCATAAAACCCATCTTGTTTCTGTAATTCCCTTAGATCCAGAAGGAATTTCGGGATGAGACTGGATGCGTTGGAAAGATAATTTCGTCATCTTTCCGTGAAGCCCAAGAACACCCAAACCGGAGTCCGGATCTGACCGGGACATCCATTTGAAGGCAGGCTGCACGGGATGGTCGCGAATCTCAGCAAGCTCATAAAACCCATCTTGTTTCTGTAATTCCCTTAGATCCAGAAGGAATTTCGGGATGAGACTGGATGCGTTGGAAAGATAATTTCGTCATCTTTCCGTGAAGCCCAAGAACACCCAAAACGGAGTCCGGATCTGTCCGGGACATCCGTTTGAAGGCAGGCTGCACGGGATGGTCGCGAATCTCAGCAAGCTCGTAAAACCCATCTCGAGTACAGGTATCACTCGGCTCTTCAGCCAAAACCAGTGGTACGCCCCATGTTGGGTCGCCAGCTGTACATCGCAAGACGAGTACAGGTATCACTCGGCTCTTCAGCCAAAACCAGTGGTACGCCCCATGTTGGGTCGCCAGCTGTACATCGCAAGACGAGTACAGGTATCACTCGGCTCTTCAGCCAAAACCAGTGGTACGCCCCATGTTGGGTCGCCAGCTGTACATCGCAAGACGAGTACAGGTATCACTCGGCTCTTCAGCCAAAACCAGTGGTACGCCCCATGTTGGGTCGCCAGCTGTACATCGCAAGACGAGTACAGGTATCACTCGGCTCTTCAGCCAAAACCAGTGGTACGCCCCATGTTGGGTCGCCAGCTGTACATCGCAAGACGAGTACAGGTATCACTCGGCTCTTCAGCCAAAACCAGTGGTACGCCCCATGTTGGGTCGCCAGCTGTACATCGCAAGACGAGTACAGGTATCACTCGGCTCTTCAGCCAAAACCAGTGGTACGCCCCATGTTGGGTCGCCAGCTGTACATCGCAAGACGAGTACAGGTATCACTCGGCTCTTCAGCCAAAACCAGTGGTACGCCCCATGTTGGGTCGCCAGCTGTACATCGCAAGACGAGTACAGGTATCACTCGGCTCTTCAGCCAAAACCAGTGGTACGCCCCATGTTGGGTCGCCAGCTGTACATCGCAAGACGAGTACAGGTATCACTCGGCTCTTCAGCCAAAACCAGTGGTACGCCCCATGTTGGGTCGCCAGCTGTACATCGCAAGACGAGTACAGGTATCACTCGGCTCTTCAGCCAAAACCAGTGGTACGCCCCATGTTGGGTCGCCAGCTGTACATCGCAAGACGAGTACAGGTATCACTCGGCTCTTCAGCCAAAACCAGTGGTACGCCCCATGTTGGGTCGCCAGCTGTACATCGCAAGACGAGTACAGGTATCACTCGGCTCTTCAGCCAAAACCAGTGGTACGCCCCATGTTGGGTCGCCAGCTGTACATCGCAAGACGAGTACAGGTATCACTCGGCTCTTCAGCCAAAACCAGTGGTACGCCCCATGTTGGGTCGCTAGCTGTACATCTCAAGACGAGTACAGGTATCACTCGGCTCTTCAGCCAAAACTAGTGGTACGCCCCATGTTGGGTCGCTAGCTGTACATCGCAAGACGAGTACAGGTATCACTTGGCTCTTCAGCCAAAACCAGTGGTACGCCCCATGTTGGGTCGCCAGCTGTGCATCGCAAGACGAGTACAGGTACCACTCGGCTTTTCAGCCCAAAACCCATGGTACGCCCCATGTTGGGTCGCCAGTTGTACATCGCAAGACGAGTACATGTACCACTTCATCAAAATCAAAGTGATGCGCCATACAAAGGGTTGTTCGCCAGAACTCCGGTAATCTCGGGCTGGGTATCACTAACAACTCTCTATGAGTCCTTCACAGTCTCCTCGCAGATAACAGGCAGAAGCCAGTCGGGAAGAAGCAGCAACAATCTACAAGCACTCGGCATGAAGCATGACTCATCCAAGGTGCGACAAAGAAGAGCCGCAACTCGACTATGAAGCACTTGGGGGCTACTGTGGATAACATAGACCCCGGGTATCCACACGGCGGGCCTAAAAGACCGCTCGACAGGGGATAGACCAAGTCGGGTGGATGAGGACGGGTACCACCCGGACTCTAGAAGACTTGCTCGGCAAGAAAAGACATGAAGATAGAAGCCTATCCCTAATTAATAGGGAAGGTATACTTGTAATCCAAGATAACTATTAATAGGGACTCTTCCTTGTAACCCTACCCCCTCCACTATATAAAGGGGGTTGGGGGCCATAGTTCGGGATCGGGATCTACAGCCTGATCATCTCCCAGGTTGATCATCATCTTGCACACATATACCCCATATAATCCCAGAGCACAGGACGTAGGGTATTACCTCCGCCATGAGGGCCTGAACCTGTATAAATCCTTGTCTTGTGCTACCATCGAGTTGAGATCTTGCATGCATCGCCCCATATATAATCATTGCCGACGGTGACCCCCCAGTTAGTCACCTGTCGACAGGGAAGAAGAGGCACAACAGGGTGGGAAGGCAGCACCAGAATTGGAGGGGGAGGTGCAACACGGGCAAGACGAGCAAGCTACACGAATTAGATGAAAACTAGATATGATCATACAGTAGATAGGAATTGGAATTTCAGTTTCAGCAGATAGAAAAGACATAGATGCTTATGTCCAGGATTCAAGGAAAATATGGAATCAACCCCAGATAACTAGTCAACCACAAAATATACCATAAATTCCTCGAAATTTCTATCACATACTGAGAACAGATGAAACCAAACCAATTCGAGCCCCAATCCAAATTAAAGTCGGAACACAACTCCTGGCCGACCCTTAGCCGAAACCTAATCTGTATCCAAACCAACGTCTATGTTGAAACCAATTTGATCTCTTCCCCCTTTATAAACCTACAGAGATCCCCAAAATATGAAACCCTGTTTCCCAAAAAATTCCATATCATCATAGTCACCGGAGATGTGAGCAAGGTGAGCTGCATGCTGCTCTTCGCCCACGCGCCGTCGCACTGGTTCCCCTAGCGTCGAAGCCCACGCGACGTCCTCACGCCGGAGCCCCCGTGCCACCGCGCCTCCTGCCGCCCTAGCACCGGAGCCCCGGCGGCGCCTTGCTGCTGCCTCCGCGCTGTCCTAGCGCTAGAGCCCAGGCGCCGCCGCGCCTCCTTGCCACCGTCTCCACGCAGCCGCGCTGCCACCCTCTCTCTACCCCTATTTTTCTTTGGATAAGCTTCTTCTTTCTTTTATTCTCTCTCTCTCTTACACACACACACACACACACACACACACATTGTTCAGCCACGGCTACTCGTCCTACCAGCCACACAGCTTCTCCTTACCCTGTACGGTGGGACCCATGTTACATTGCATTTTTTAATTTCCCGATTTTCAGTGAACGGTGCTCCTTCATCTTTTCTGGTCGGGTTCATCTGACCCTCGAATCCAGCGATTCCAGTTTCGAAAAATTCAGAAAATTCATACGTACCTAGCAGATTTTTGTTTTTAATTTTTACATTTATGTTTTTCACTATATTTACTTTTTTTCTCATGATATTAAACAGATGGACATAAGTTGGGTATATGCTAAACAATTTCCCCATGCATATATCAAAGGCGTGAAAGAATTCATGCAATTTGTTGGAGAAAGATTTGATGAGAATGTTGCGATACTTTGTCCATGTCGTCGATGTCTTAATCTCACAGCAAGATCTCAATCTGATGTGCATGATCTCATTCATATTTATGGGATGTCAAGTGCATACACTAGGTGGGTTCATCATGGAGAAGCACCTGATGTTGAAGTAATGGAACATCAAGTGCATGAAGATGATATAGAACATCCTGGCCACGATCCATTAGGTGTGGATGAGGATGGCAACAACGATGATTGTGGATTGCCAAATATGTTAGAAGAGCTCTACACATCGTGGGACAAAGGTGGGGAACATCCAATGTTTGCTAAAGTGCTTGAAGATGCAAAGCGGGGGATTTGCTCATAATCTAAATTATCAAGATTCTCTTTTCTTGTGAAGTTGCTTCACATCAAGTCATACCATCGGATTAGCAATGTAGCATTTAATGCACTGTTGAACTTGTTGTCGTTGGCATTCACTCATTGTGAACTTCTGGAGTCGTTTTATGAAATAAAGCAATATCTCCTTGAATTGGTTCTTGGATATGATTCCATCCATGTTTGCATAAGTAATTGTGTTCTATTTTGGAAGGACCATGCGAATAGAGATCAATGCCCAATATGTGATGAATCAAGATGGAGAGATGCGGATGGTAAAAAGCGGGTTCCTCCAAAGGTGTTGAGGAATTTTCCACTTATACCAAGATTGATGTGGTATTTTGCTTCAAAAAAACGGCATAGGACATTCAATGGCACAAGTTGAAGCGACAACCTGTTGAGAATGAAATGAGTCATCCAGCTGATGGTGAGGTGTGGAAAGACTTTGATATAAAATATCCATTATTCGCAGAAGATGCAAGAAACATGAGATTTGACATAGCAACAGTGGATTTAATCCATTTGGCAATATGAGCACCACATATAGCATGTGGCCAATACTTATGGTGCCTTATAACATGGCTTCGTGGATATGTATGGATCAATCGAACTGCATCATGGCCTTACTCATCCTAGGTCCAAAGAGTCCAGAAAAGGATTTTGATGTTTTATTGGAACCTCTCATAGAAGAGTTGCTTGAACTGTGGAATGGTGTCCGTACCTTTGATGCATTTTCTGCATCAATGTTCGATCTACATACTGCAATAATTTGGTGCATCCATGGTTACCCAGCTTTAAGCACTTTGTCAGGTCGAACTACAAGAAGCAATTATGCATGCATGCACTGTGACAAAGAAACAATGTCTGGAGCCATAAGGAATAAGATTTGCTACATTGGCTACCATCATTACCTTCCAAAGGACCACTGTTGGCGAAAAAGCTTAGCTTTTGATGGACATCGTGAAAACCGTGAGAAGCCAGCAGGGTTCACTAAAAAAGAGCTATTGGAGCAGCTAGATAAGGTCAAACATGTTAGACCAGGAAAGCATCCTCAGAATAATAAAAGAAAGCGTCAAGAGAAGGATGAGCCAAAATTATTTAGCCGAAATGTCAGCTTGTTTGCTTTGCCATATTGGGCAGACTTGAAGCACCGACACAATCTTGATGTGATGCACATGGAGAATAATATATGCCACAACCTTCTTGGCACATTACTAAATGTAGAGGGCAAGACAAAATACACTATCAATGCAAGGCTTGATTTGCAAGACATGGGCATAAGAAATGACTTGCACTTACAGGACAGGGCATGTCGTATAGTATTCCTTCAGCATGTTATACATTGAAAAAGGATCATAAGATCACATTTTGTGAATTTATTAGGCATGTCAAGTTTTCAGACGGATATGCTTCCAACTTATCAAGATGTATTAAAACTGATGGATGTAAGTTACAAGGTCTAAAATCTCATGATTGCCATATCCTCCTGCAAAGAGTTCTACCTGCTAACATACGCGGATTCATGCGTAAGGACATATATGAAGCAATTGCTGAGTTGGGAAATTTCTTTAGAAAACTATGTAGTAGAACTCTAAAGATAGATGATATGCATCGACTTAAAGAACAAATCCCATTAATTCTATGCAAGTTTGAGAAAATATTTCCTACAGCATTCTTTAATGTGATGGTGCACTTGGTTGTTCATCTAACCGATGAGGCAATTCTCAGAGTTCCAGTACAATATGGATGGATGTACCCAATAGAACGTCACCTATGCACTTTGAAAGGCTTTGTGAGGAATAGGGCAAGACCTGAAGGATCTATTGTGAAGGCATATGTAGCTGATGAGGCATTGACATTTTGCTCAAGATATAAGCACGATCTTCATACTAGATTTAATCGGGATGAAAGAAATGGAGGCATATCAGCAGAAAGTCTTATGGGCGGCGGCATCTTTATTTTTAGGCATGGTGTTAAATTATAAGGATCCTCTAGGATGACATACCTCGATGATGTTGACAAACTTGTTTGGTATGTGCTAAATAATTATGAAGAGGTGGAGCCATATATTAAGTGAGTACTCATTTACATATTATATAAATATTAATTTGTAGAAAAAATGTGACGATTTATTTTTAAATTTTGCAGCATATTTAGAGAAGAGCTAAAGAGAGACCGGGCAGATGATGTTGAAAAGAGGGTTGAGCAAGGATTTGCGATATGGTTTAAGAACCATGTAAGGGAGAGGTCAAATAAGGTTAGTGATCCTGATCTACGAGTTAGATTATTTTCATCGTACGCTATCAACGGAATTCGGTACAACACCGTTCACCATGAAAAAGACATGAAGACACAGAATAGTTCAGTCATGACTGAGGGCACACATAAAGGTCAGTACACTGAATTTTATGGTTTGTTGAAGGAGGTCATTGAGTTTGTATATAACTTAGATCTAGAAGTTCGCCGATCGGTGATTCTATTTCGATGTGATTGGTATGATCAAGCTGGCAGAGGAAGAGACATAAAAAATGATGGATATTTCAAATCCATCAATATTGAGGGGTTGTGGAACAAGACGGATCCTTACATTCTGGCAACTCAAGCTACAAAGATATTTTATTTACAAGACACTAAATTGGGCAAAAATTGGCGCGTTGTGCAGAAGTTTGAGCATAGGCGTCTATATAATGTGCCTGAAAATGACATGACAAATAGTGATGATGCTTATCAATAAGAATATTGTTCTGAAACAGAATGTAATGTGCATGATATCAATCCAGATACGGAGAATCAATACCGCCATGAGGATGAAGAAGGCATAGCTATTGACAGTGTTGCAGTGAACAATGCAGTAAACCACCCAGGAGATAAGGACAATGCAAGTGAATCCGAAGAAGATGACACATACATGCATTACGCCAGTGATAATGATCACGGAGACAATACAATAGGCGACAGTGACGTGGAATACATGTTTATTGTTTCTAGATTTACATGATAAGACTTTACATCTACACCAAAATAATTAAATCTAAGCTAGGAATCCATTTCCCCCATTTATTGCATCCTTGTGACAATTTTTGACAATCTGTAGCTACTGGATTTCCCAAAAAAAAAATTGCCCCGCGGTTTTCCCGCACAAAAAGAATACACAAGCCCGCCCTCTCCCCCCAAAAAAAGCAAAGGCCCTCTTGCAGTCACATATTTCTTCCCCCAAACGCCAATTAAACCCTCATTGCCTCCTCCTCCTCATTCCCCAATTAAACCCTAACGCCATCCTTGCCGCCTCAAGCCTCAAGGTCGAAGCCGATGGGCGGTGGAGGGGGAACTGCTCCGTGCCCCTGCTCCTCCACCTCGACGCTCATCTTCCATGCGAGCAGGAGAGTCCCAAGTATGGATCCAGTGACGGTCTATGCTGAATCGTGCACCATCTCCTTCCCCTTCCCCCTCTTTCTCCCCCTCTCCCCACTCTAATGCGGCCCTGCCTCACCCTCCTATTCCTCCTCCTCCTCCCTCGAAGGTGGCTGCATCTGGTCGGGGACTTCCTGCCGGAAAGGTGGCTCTGGACTCTGGTCATCGCCCTAACCGTAGACCTGCTGCACTCTGGTGAGTCGCCATCCCTTACCTCCCCTACCTCTGTTATTCGCTGAATCTGCATTTTATCATATGGCTTAGGTTTTGGTCATCATATTTTTATGGATTTAAGGCACAAAAATAAAGAGGGGAACAACACCATACACAAGCCTCTGGAATTTAATAGATTCTCAGATTATCAATGGGTAGAGTGAACTCTATGGCCATGTCAGAGTAGATAATCGATGAATTTATACTTTGACCACACATCTGATTGCCTTCATTCCTCGGGTAAACATCGGCAGTGGTGTACACTTAACTAAAACAACAAAATAGAAATGTATGACCTATATGCATCCCCTTTTTATAATATGTAAATGCAATACAAGTAGGTGCACATTCATATATAGCTCTTGCATAACGAAGGATTAGCATGTAAAGGTCAATAAGAGAGTCAGGGTATAAGCTTAACATAATGCTTTTAAAGGTTGCAAAATAATATTAGCATGTAATGTTATAAGGCATTTTATCATTTGGCTTAAGTTTTGCTGTAAGAATTTTGTGCTCACTGCTGAAGTCAAATATATGAAGGTGTTTGACTTTATTTTTATATTTGTGACTAGCTAGCAGAGCTTACTTCCACATAGAAGCAGCCAATGGAAACACGCAGCAGAGCCAAAGGTTATCTTGCTGTAGTTATCCTTTTGCATAAATTATCTTTGTGCTGTTTGTGGATATGATGCTACACACTGCAGTGCATGTCATAAACCCAGCTTGCATTTTAAAATCCCAACAATAATATTGCTATTTCCATAATAGAACCTGAACTAAATGAGTATGAGCAAGCGCGGCTTTGAAATATGGCGTCGATTCAAGACAGATTTCAATCCCATGCCTCTCAAGATTAAAATCACTAATTCAAGGAACAAGTACTCCAAATGCACCTGATGTGGCTAACAAATCAGGCTATAGAAACACAGAAGACCCTGATTACCAACCTGAAGAGAATGTTGGAGATGAAAATGACACCATCACTTCACCCACAAAGGTGCTTATTCAAGTTTGAATTGACATATTAACATTTTCATGCTTTCTTGTGTACAAGAAATTATATAAGATGGTTGTACGTAGGGGTGGCACACGAGCTCATTTCGAGCTTTTTCTAAAATTAACACAGATGGATTCTATATAATTTTAGTTATTTTTTGAGGGTAAATTTACAACCGAGCCCACGAGCCGAGCCGGAGCTGAGCCGAAGTGCATTTGATGTTTGTCCAAAATTGAATAATTTTAATGTTAAAACAATCCAGAATTGAATCGGACGTAATTTGAAACCGAGCCAAAAATTCAGAAAAAAAGCTCGTGTGCCAGCCCTAGTTGTACACCGGTCTGGGTGAAGGCCCCCAAGTACCAACAAGATGCCTCCAGGTGGCACAAGACCTTCCAAGAGAGTGAAAGTAACTGAAACATATACTGGAGTGACAACAAGGTCGGCAAAGAATGTGGGATCAACAACATCTAATGGAGATAGCATCATTGCAGCATCAGACCAAGCAGTTCATGATCAATTTCATAGCCAAGAACAAGAACCAATTGTGGGGCCTAAGAGTCCAGTTATGGACTGGACTTATGAAGGAGAAGGTGTTGATGCGGACGAAGATGGTGAATTTGTTGCCCCCAATAAGAACAACCAGTTAGACTAGAGCTATGGGCAGAAGAATGCCCATCCAATTCACTAAAGGGGTTAGAAGGCCACAAATTTCAGAGCAAGCTGCTAAGTTAACTTCAGAGGCTGGCGTTCACATTAGGCAATCTGTGCCTATCCACACACACT
Organism: Raddia distichophylla; assembly: GCA_005191435.1. NCBI lineage: Eukaryota > Viridiplantae > Streptophyta > Magnoliopsida > Poales > Poaceae > Raddia > Raddia distichophylla. Next base: position 3,114,663 of record SPJY01007168.1, on the reverse strand, counting down.
GGAAGGAGTACAAGAACACCACTTCTCATGTGGACAATTTCATGGGAAAATTATCTGTAAGTAAATAATTCTCCCCCACTGACTTGTTTTCTTCTATCTGACTAACAACTGCTTATGCGCGTTCATGTTTTCTTCTTTTCATCCGAGCTCATATGAAAAAGTTATTAAAATTGAAAGATCTAAGATTTTTGAAAACACACATGTGGGTCCATCTATCATCCCCTCTCTCTCTCTCTCACCCAAACTTGCCTATTCCCCTTTTTTCTCTTTCCCTACTCTGGCTCACCACGGCCCACCCGGCTGCACCTCCCCATCCCCCTTCTTTCACCCTGTTCTCTCTCCCTTCCTTGTGCGGTCACCGACGCCAATGTCACTGCCAGTACCATGCCACGCCTCCTAACACTGCATGGCCTCGATCCATGTGCACACACCTCCCATGTTTTCCCACCAATAACGCCAGTCCCCTCATGCCTTGCTCCCTCCACAAGCTCTCTGCCCGCGTTTCTTCCTCTCTTTGTTTCCCCCTCTGTGTCGGCCCGTCCTGCCATTGCACGCCTTGCGTCGTCAAGCCTTGCTCGTGATAGGTCAATATGACCCTCCTGGACATGCCACTCTACCTCACCTCATTTATTACACTATACAAGCCCCCTCTTCTGTCCCTTCTCGATCATTTCCTCGTTACCCATGTTGGCCACCGAAGCCCCATACCACCACATCAACAATCTGGTGAGCCCCAACCACCACCACCTTGGGCAACCTCTCCCCCTCTTTCTTCTTCTCCCACAACTAATTAGACCCAGATGACCTCTCTGACCGAGCACGAGCTCGCCGTCACCATCTTGGGGAAGAGCCCCTTTTGCTGATTTTGGATCACTCAAGGCTTCCCCATCGACGAGCTTGCACCACCTTATTAAAGACGCTAGAGCCATGAAGATCATTGACAACGAAAATCCACATTGTCGTGCGTGCATTGCCGCTCAGTTTCCACCTCACCGTCCACCCTCTTTACCTCCCTATGCCAAATAAAGCCCATGGTGGGCTTCACTGTACCCTCTAGGCCATCTCCATCTCTTTGCTCCGCATCTATTACCCTTGCCCGCGTGTTTATCACGTGTAACCGATACTATCACTGCCCTAGGTCTCGATCGGCACAGACACATGCATCACTAGGACTGCATCTTTTGATGAGTCTGTAGAGCCCAATTACGTTGATAGCATACCCTCCGTAGCTCCGGCGTCGTCCATTTATCCGCCACGGCCGTCCCACCGGCCAGACGTTGAAGACGGACGTTAACATTGCGCCACGCCTCCACCTTGACCCATGCGCTGACATGAAGGGCCCACCTAAGTTCTTAATTTTCTTAGAAATTACTCGACGAATTCTAGGGTTTTATATTTGTTATAAAAACCCTTAAAACTTTGAAAATTACATGGAATATTTTCTACAAATTGGGAATGTCATGGACAACCCCTAGAAATTTGCCACTTGTACAAAACATTTACCAAAACATGGAAATCCGCAAAATTCTCTAAAAATTCTAAGAACGTCAGAAACACATACTTAGGCATAAAAGTGTGTGAAGATTATGAATTTTGAACTCAATTTTGTATATGAAGCACTATTTGTATCTGTTAATTACTGTCACGCAGTACTATGACTTCAATTAGTCGCTGTAATTACCATTTTATGCATATATATATAGTAAAAATATTAGGGACTCCATGGAGTCCGTGCTCCGTACCTGGTTTGGAAACAATTAATTGTGTAGTTATTGCATTCACACCATACATTATACGAAGTTATACGAATTATATAAATATTAATTTGTAGAAAAAATGTGACGATTTATTTTTAAATTTTGCACACACACACACACACACACACACACACACACACATATATATATATATATAATTCATGATAATTTTTTCATTGAATTATGTCATGCACCACTCTTTACTAGATTATATGATGTAATCCAACAAAAGAATTTTGAAATATGCAAATGGCGAGTATTACTAAATTATGAATATGAGGAACCAACACTGCATGTCAGAACCACCTCATTTGGGCATTATATAGTGAAGATCGTACGCTTCAAGCTGCCATTGAATTAGTATCCTTGACGGATGAAAATCCTAACAATGAGTAGAACGATTAAGCACTTGGGCACCATGTCTCCAGGGGCGGAGCCAGGATTGAAGTATGGGGGGGGGGGCCAAGTTGAACTAGGAAATGACATATCGAATATAATTGTGTATAGACTTAAACATGATGTAGCTAATAAAAAAATTACATCTCTATTAGCTTAAATTTAGCCCTACGGCTTCCTTGAAGCTCATATGCATCAATAATTTCATCTGAGGTGATCTTTGATGCTATTTAATTGAGATATATATAGGGGTAATTGCAGGTTCACAATTTCGTTGGGGGGGGGGGGGGTTCGCCCCTGCTCGTCCCCCCTCTCTCCGCCTCTGCATGTCTTACTCGTTTATAAAGAATGAACGTATGAATGAGAGGAATGCGCTAGAGCTATGTACTGCAATTTAGAAGCAGTATGAAAAGCTCAAGCGCACTGTCCATCAAAGATTTGTAGACTATAAAACTGTGGTCAGGTACAATTCCACATTCCGTAGATCGTACTAGTTCCTTTTTTTATGACATAAAGATTGTCACCCCTCAATTTTAACTTACCTTGAGGGTCGACAATCCCATGCACTAGCCCCTGGATTAGTACGCTAGTGCGGAAGACCACATAGCCGATACAAGCATACATCGATAGATAAATCCCTGAATATTACATTCATTGTTACGCCCTTAGGCGATTTTAGTAAGGCGGCCTATACACGCCTTCAGTTACAAACAATGTTCAGAGTTACAGCGGTCACCAAAATGAATACCCAAAAGAAACCCTATCGGCTAGTGTCCATCAACGACTAGAGCGACTTCTAAGACTCCTCAGGTCCACCATAGTCCTGTCCGTCGTCTTCATGACACTCGTAAGGGTCATCCTCTACTCCATCGACTAGAAGACGTAAGTAGGCGAGGTCAGCGTCATCCAAACGCTGGCTAGTTAACACTTCCCTTAACGCATATAGTGCTTAGAAGGCTTTATTTGGAGGTAAGGTTTATTTTGCTTGCGTAAAACCAAGTTTATAAGATTTTTTTGAAAACATCCTAACTAGCATCAACTAGAATTTGTCTTATTTATAATAATTAGGGGTTTTCCATCTTAACAATGCACCCAAACCCAACAAACCAACCAGTCATACCAACCATCCCACAATCGACCAACACTCATCCAAATGCACAACCCAACTTAACCAATCACCATACCAGCTTATTCGTTCCTCGTGAACTTTCTTCCGGTTGCCCCCAACATTTCCTAGCTTTGCCATCATTCCAGGATTTGGCAAATACTGTTGTGGACCACACATGCCATGGCATGATCACCCCGGCCTAGTAGGATTGCCGACCCTCACTAGCCAACCGTCTCCCTGGGGATTTGTGGCCATTATCACCCTCGGTGATGACCAATGCCGGTCCCTATCGAGAATGGTCCCAGAGGGCCTCCGTAGAGCGCTCACTCCTGGCGATCCTGGACTCGTACTTCGCGCGATGGCCACATATTGTGTTGGAACCATCCCTCAGATGGCAGCGCTCTCCGCTACGCGTGTTACTCCGCGGTCCTCCTAGGTAAGCCCTGGCTAAACCCAGCACAAGGCACCTCGTGCCTTAATCATCCATCACAAGTCATCTAGGGCAATCCACCAATCATTCTCTACTTCCACGGTCATCGACCACACCACACACTTGGAATTTCCCAACCGACTGACCAAAATCGACCAAGTACCCACATAACCATACCCACAATCACAATTAGCCCAACATGCATCTACCAGCCCTAACTGTCATATGTCATATCATGTTGAGTGAGAATAATGAATGTCCAGTGAATATCGGTTCTCCGTTCCGTGGTGATTAGCCAGAAGATTTGTTAAGCCTAAGCCAGTCCAAGCAAGTTTTACCCATTAGGTATGGTTAAAGTGGTTACCAAACTAATCATAGGCTAACAAGAGTAATGACAATCAAGGCAGTCATTAAGGCTAAACATTTCAAGGCAGGCATGTATAAATATTACATGATTAACAATTAGGCAGTCTAATAAGCATGCATTTTAATAGTTAAATAATATAGTTTAAGGAAAACTGGGTAATGAACATGATATTAACGATGTTAATCCGCACTAGGGAAGGCCGCTGTCTCTCCTAATACGGATCACATCTAAAGAGTAAGTGTTAACTCGCCTTGATCAGGTAGGTGTTCCTCCTCGGCGTCCCTAAATCTTCCTTCGGGATCGCCTACGTTTAAACATACCAACAAACCAATAATTACTTACTAATGCAACAGAAAACATGATGCATGCTCGACCTAGGTCTTAATTAGCTTCGTCATTAAGGCCTAAGATCGATTTACGAACCTATTTATCGTATGATATGCTATGCATGACCATGAGCATTAATAAATAATGTTATGAGTATATAATAGTCTACTAAACCCCAAAATACGATTTCGTACGATTTAATCGTGATAGGGTGATTAGGGTTTCTCGGCAACATAAAATGATGACTATCGGAATTTCCACCTACGTACGAGGTAATGTTTAACGGAGTTGACAATTCACTAAGTGTCTCAACTTAAAGAGATAATCCTAGGTTATAAGCATTATTTATATATTTCTAGGTCAGCTCCTTAATAATTTTAAAAGGGGAAATGTTTTTGTTAAATGTTGGATTTTGCCATTTAAATGATCCTATGAGTAAACTAGAGTAATAAAAGGAATTTAAGGTGTCCTAAAAATTGTTAAGGCACTTATCTATCCAGTATCTTTTATTAAGATTATTTGGGGTCTATTTCACCAATTAATATAATCAATAATTAACCTCTAATCCTATTACTATTTCCTTAAAGGAAAACCAACCATTTTAACAAACAGTGAAAAATTCCCTATTACGATGACCAATATTATATTTTTTTATAAAATCGAATGTGGTCCATAGTATTTACCTAAATTTTTCTAGAATTTTAGGAAAACTCTAGCTATTTTTAATAAATCAAAAACTATATCTGCAGTTATCTAAATAGTTAAATCGCTGGAAAACCTATTTACCCGCACTGGGCCAAGCAAAATCACGAGCGGCCCAGAAGGCGTATTAGGCCCACGGCCCGCTTGCGCGCTGCACGCCCGTGCGGCCAGGAAAAAGTTGAAGGCGTATTTCTAAAATGCGCCACGACACGAAAGAGGCGCCCCCCGGTTCCAGGCGTCTCCAATTAAACAGACCTGTGGGGCCGGGACGCACGGGACAGTGACTCAGCATCGGGATTTCGATCCCTGACTGTTGGGACCCGCGTGTCATAGGCTCGAAGCCCCGCTGTCAGCTCGAATCTTGGCGCTCAATCCGACGGTCTCCGCTCATCTCTTCCTCGGGGTGTCGATGTGGCCCGGCAGCTGCGACGAGCAGCACGGCGGTGCTACGGGGCTTCTCCGGTCCTGTGCTCTGACGCATTGGCATCTACTAGCCCCAGGGGTCCTAACGACGCACGCGCTGAGGCCGACGGTGGCCAGACGCGGCGGCATGGTGACGGCGGCAGAGCCGAATGCTCGCCGGCGGCGCAAGCGTACGTCAGGCATCTACAAGCTAATTGCTTAGGCGGAGAGAGAGAGTATGTGACGTGGATGCTTACAGAGCTCGGTCGAGGACGGATGGTCGGGAGGGAACGATTAGCGGCGAGACACCCGACGGCGGCCGAAACAGGGCAGCGACCGAACGGCGACTCCGGGCTCCTTGGCTGCAATTGGGTGAAGGGAAAGTTGAGGAAGGGTTTCCCGAAGCTAAGGGCGAAAGGAATCGACGAGTGGCTCACCGATTTGAAGGAATCGCGTTGGTGTTGCCGAGGTGCGGATTTGGGGGAAGAGGGAAAACCGGCGCCGGCGGGACAGCTCGAAGCTTTTATAGGCGCGGGTTGAACTTTGGACTCTAGGGCGCGTGTGGTGACGCGGGGAGGCGAGCGGCGCGGCGACGGGACAGAACGGCGTGCGGCACGGCACGGACAGGCGCGGCGCGGCGGGGTGATAGGACGCGCGCGTGGTGCGTGCATGATGAGGGCGCGGCGCGCGGCGTGACCCAGAGCCGTGGTGGCAGAGCAGGGGCGCGGCTGAGGTGTCAGAATTTTCATATTTATGGTCACTGTCTGGGAAGAGCCTGTTTTATAAATTCTCTTCCATGAGGTCGTCATTGTCTGAGGCAATTAATGTAGGAACCTCGTGGGATCCACGAAAATAAAACTGTCTGTCCAGGATTTAGTTGCATTTTGAAATAGTATAAACATCCAAACATTTTTGCATATTTAGGAATATTTTACAAATATGGCTTAGAATTTATAAATACACCTCCAAAATACACTTCATAACCACAAGCATGGCTTGAGTGTAGGAAAATCTAAAAAATCTAAACCAAATCCTTCCATGACTTCAAATTACAGTTATCTGCAAAAAGACAGGGCCTACCCAAAAGAAGGGTAGCCCGCACAACAAGGGGTAAGCACTTATGTCCTAACAAGTTCCTATATGCAAACCTATTAACTACATACAAGGTTTTAACAGAAATTGACAGTGGGATTTAATTATAGATTAATGCATACTTTTAATATAGTTTTTGAAAAATCATGTATTTTCTTAATTCTTTTCCAAAAGTTTTAGATGAGATTTTTTTATTTTAACCAGATACTTTCTCTAGACCATATCAACAACAACCGTACGACTACTCTTCAAACCTGATTTATGTCAATATTTAGAATAGGCATCATCGCTTCGATACAATTTCATATCCCAAAAGTATGGTCCATCGATGATTTGATTTTAACGACTTGGTATAATCTGCACAGTTTTATCCGTAAAATGATCGATGAGACGGTTTGGCCAGAAATTTGTATTTTTTCTATCATGACATTAACCAGTTATGAACAATGAACAAACCACCCACTGACCCACATACAAGTGTTCTCTAGTCCACGACTAAAGCGACCCACCAACCTTCTCACAAACCCATTGTTTGTTCACGCTGAATTACCAACATCACCAACAACATCATCATTCTCCATCCTTATACCAAAACCAAGACCTTAACAACTCAACCACTTTTCTTTATCTTAACCGCAAGTTAGGTTATTTATGCAACAAGCATGCTCTTATATGCTTATATGATATCTTGCCATTATTATGAATAGATTATATTTCCTAGGGTTTAACTATGACCTAATTTATGAAGCTATAATCTAAATGGGATTATTACTACTTCCAAACATAATACCTTTTTAAATATTTGGAAAAAATAATTAACAAGAAAATAAATCCATAACATAATATTAGGGAATAGCAAACATGCATGGTTCGGCTAAATCTTCAATACCTAAGATGATAAATGGGTATTCCTGCTCAGCTGATCTTGGGGAGACTAATTTTTTTTCTAAACATTGGAAAAGGGACAATAGAGAGGGGATTTAATAAAAATGCAAAAAAAGGAAAATGGTAGGAGTATGAATGCATGAAAACTGTTTTTAGAAGGTATTTTTGGAAAAGGGGCTGGGGTTGACTAGGAGGGTGATGGACTGCATGAGTTGGATACCTCTGAAAAAATTTCTTAATAAAAGAAAAGGGTGAAGGGAGGTTTTAGCATTACTCTGGATAGGATGAAATGGGAAGGTAGAATATTAATTTTGGCCTTATTTTGGTATATCTCATGATAGGAAGGATGGTTTTGTGTCAATTTTGATGGATCGGTGAGATTTTTGACAAACAGAAGGTTGGTTTTGGCATAGATGTAATGGACAAAAATACTCAAAATAGTAAAGCCAAGTGGGGTTATGGTCTGATGGCCTAGTTTTGGTGCAAGGTGGACATCTTGGCTTAAAATGAGCTTTTCTGGTATAGAGAGCATGGAAATTGGGGATTAGATGATCGGAGTTGGGTGACACGAGAACGGAAGTTACATAGGTGTAGTCAATAATGTTGTGAAATTGCTAGACAGAGTTGATGGCCATTGCTCGTCGGAATCACAAAAGAAAAGCTCTCTATTTGAAGAAAATCGATTTTGGGAAGGGGCTGTGGATGGGAAGGAGGATGGTGTGGCTTGGGAGTGTCCAGGATGAGTGAGCTTCTATTCATAGACCAAGGAAGGGGAAAATCCGGCGATATATTCCGACGGCAGCGCTAGATTCGGCCATGGCGACGCCGTCGGTTTTTAGAGAAATTCCAACGACATAGCTGCGGATTGGTCAAACTATGGGGCTGAATGGGTTCTTGGGATGATTATCTACAACTTCCGCAAATATTCAGGAAGGAGATATACCTTGGATAGGTGGTGGCGGCGGCATTTTTCCGGCAGCGGCGATGCACAGGAAGCTCAGCTCCTATATCGAGATGTTGCGGTTGGAGCTTGAAGAAACCAGGTACGGCTGGGCTGTGGGCGCAGCCCATAGGAGATGGGGCCGTCGACTGGACCAAGCTGGGGAGAGGAGGAGAAGCCTAGTGAGAGAAGGAGGAGGATTTTTTATTAAAATATATTTTGAAAATTCAAAATTATAAAAATAATTTTCAGTTTTACAGATTTATAGAAATAGACAACACTCGTCATTTAAAATAGTGACACAATGTCAATCACCAATTGAAATGGCGGGTTAACCCGCGAGAAGGATAAACCGCTGCTTCAAACGGCGGGTTATTATAACCCGCCCTTTGGTTTGGTGGTTTATCCTTTTGGGCTTAACCCGCCATTTCAAATGGCGGTTCACTCTTCCAGGTTCTACCCACCAAACCAAACAGCGGGTGGTTACTTTTCTTACAAGATTTAATGCCGTTATTTGAGGCAACTTGCGATGGAGTATGGAGAGGTGTAATGCAATTGATTCGGTGTAACCTCAGTTAGTGCCGTTATTTTGTAAGTTTCGAATACGTTTAAAAATTGACTAACGTTATTGATTTATATTGAAAATATTCGTCAAGTTACGCCGCACTCTGTTGTCCATTATGTGGTAATGTTGCATTAATTTGTTCATTTCGTTGAAATTAATTTGTAAAAAATCCTAAAATTAGAACCGGTGATTAGTTTGTTGTGTCCGAGCAAATAAATGGTCTATGATATTAGAGAACCGGTGATTAAATAATAGAAACATCATAATTACATAATACAAACAATGGCACGTACGGTGCACAGAACAATCTACCCTATTGGTGCATCATAGCTAAACCTATATGTCTTAAGAGATTTGAAAACATAGTTGTGCTCCACGATAATCAATCTACTGGGTGCAGCGGGGGTATTTCCCCTTTGGAAACGCGCTAGGTCCTGCTGCCCTGGCTCTAGCAGCCCTCTCTCACTTTCTGCCACGGTCTGCCTCACGCTCATTGAACTATCGCTGCCGGTCAGCCTCCCGCTTTGCCTGAAACTTTTCTCTGGAACGCTTGTTATTTTCTTCCCTCAGGGCATCTTGCCATCGTTCCTCGGCCCTGGCCCTGCGCGACGCCGGCTCCCTTTGCATCTGTCGCTCCTGTTCGAGAGTCTGCTTCGCGTGCAAATATTGAACAAACTCACACAATGGAGGCTATTAAGTTTGAGGTTAGTATTTGCGTGTATATTTTAGCCAGGGCAAAAAAAATGTAAAAAGTGACTTACAGGGTACTTTGCCTTCCTTTCCATCTCGTTTATTCGGTCGTACGCATAGTTTGCACACATTCAATACCTTCTTCCGTAAGTGTAGGACATGTCTTCGAACTTAATTACATTGCAAAGATCACCACATAGACACATGTGAGGATGAACACCTTCTAGTACAGCTTACTTGAGAGACTCCCTTGATGTTAATGGGAACACCATGTCACTCTTCGAGGGGTTGTTGGTGAACAGAATTGATTATAACCCTCCTTCTTGTGATGTCCGTGGCCCCTCTCACCTATTGGTTGTCTTGTTCAGAGTGAGACTGGGAAGGTTTAAATAGGTGATATTGGCCAAGAAGTTTGAATCGAATAAGCCATACGCAATGCACATTGCGAGATGAATTAATGTCACTGCAAACCATTGAAGTGATAGGTCAGTTCAAACAGGGACCGCTGGACCACACAGGATGTTATGTTTTATAGGCTTTGACAGCAATTATGAACAACGCAGGCAGACTGGTCACATCCCACACGGGCATGTCATGCACAGACGTATTAATGGTCAACATGTGCGTTCAAGTGACGGTGGCTTAGTTATTATTGTCCAGAGATTCGCAGTGGTAGGTGACAAGTTAGTAGTAAATGCAATGGCCATGATTTTTGGATTTTGTAGTGAAGGGTTACGTCACAAAGCCGTGTTATAGTAGACTAGTTGATGATGGCGTGGTTACCCTTTGAATACATTGGCGGAAATCATCGCGTACATTGGTGACATAATAGGCCGGATACAATATGTAGGAGTTTAAAGCATCTGGTTTGAAAAATGACATATGCAAGGGCACCACCGAGTGTTGCATGAATAATTTGGTTCGAAGTCAGGGTCATCGAGGTGGCCATACGCCCTACAAAATATCTTCGTCGGCGACGCACTTCATCATTCAGCCTATCGGGGTAGTGGCAGCCACATATGCATCCAAAGTTTGTACACGGGGAGTTCACTTCGTACTGTGGGTCGAGCACTAATCTTCTTCGCTGCGCTGCTATCTATTGTGCCTTCTGAACGCTCGTTAGTTGATTCTCCAATTCGTGTATCCTCGCGTGTAGGTGCTCTATGTAGCTTAAAGCAGTCATCAGGAATGGATCATCCATCTATTTCGTGAAGCCAAAGTCCTATACCTGCGAGACATTGAATCCGACCACGTTTTTGTTAAACATGTTAGGGCATGTTGAACAAACAATATGATGGGGAACGCGCAGGCTACGCTAGCCGAAAATCAAAATTTTCGCGCACACCCAGGATCAACATGTAAGTAGGGGACCATGGATCGTTACCCTCGACGCGCGGATGCAGCGGAAGAAGACTCGCGCACGTAGAGGAAGTAGTCGAACACGCCCCGATCAGTACGCCGACTGCTCGCCGTGGGGTCGCCCGTGCTCGGGGTGAGGTCGCCCGGCTCGCCGAGGGGTCGCCCGTGCTCGCCGAGGGGTCGCCCGTGCTGGGGAGAGGTCGCCCGTGCTCGCGGAGAGGTCGCCCGTGTTCCAGGAGAGGTCGCCCGTGTTCCAGGAGAGGTCGCCTGGCTCGGGGAGAGGTCGCCGATCAGCAAGCACGTCCGCGAAAGCGGCAGTGCCTCTAAGGTATCCACACGTCCAGGGGTGGAACGTCGCGCGCCGGTGTGCTAGCACCACGTCGCGCGGCTAGGGTTTCCTCAGGAGCGGGAGGGGCGCGGCGGCTAGGGTTTTGGTGGAATGCATCTAACTCATACACCGCGCCGCCCCTGGCCTCCAACTTATATAGACGTGCTAACGGGCTTCTACACTAGAAGACCCGTTAGGACTCTATCTCCTACGTGGATCCATATCCACGCGCCGAAACCCATTAACAGAAGTGAATCCGTTAAGCATGTTCCAACCCGTTAAGTGTGTGACCCGTTAGGTTCATGTGCAAGTCGGCCGCGGACCCGGAAACCCGTTTCCAGTCCACAGATCAATAGCGGTATCTAGCAACACATATTGACCCCCGAATGCACAGAATGATCTCATCGGCTAAACCTTGATACACACGTACATACCGATCCCTTTGCCACACGACACCAGTCAAGCTCAAGGCAAGATGCGTGCCACCCTTGTGATAGCTCGACCCATTCACTCGTTCCGTGTAATGGATATAAGATGTGACTAACAATTAGTCACCTTGGCACGGCCGCGCACTTTCCTTATCCATCCACACCGAGGGGCCCAGAGGTATCTCTCCCGTTATCGAGGAGGGGCAAATTCCATCTTGATCTATCACACCCCTACGCCATGTTTCGCGGCATACCCGTAAGTTACCTTTATAACTACCCAGTTACGGAGTAGCGTTTGATAACCCCAAAGTATACAACTACGCATGCTGGGACTCTATGATGATCTCAGGTCTAAGGACCATATAGGTGTACCACTCGAGACAACAATCTGATGGCACTATTAAGATAACAATCTCAGCAGTGTCTCGGAGTAGGTCAATCCAACCATCCGTGTTCTCTAACACGTGTCCACATTATTGATTCGATATCCACAATATCTATGGTATGTGAAACAGTACCATCAATCAATACATGTGCCGATCAATCATTACTGCTCCTCATAATGATTCTGGATCAGGGATCAGTTTAGAATAATGTCATACAAACAATGTGTCTCACAACCAAGTCGTACTTGATGAACAAAGTTATGACCATTATTCATGGAACCTGATAAGCTAGTTATCGAAAAGTACATGAACAAAGACGTATTACACAATCATCTCATGATTGATCTAGGGCATATTCCCTTCACAATATACGCAACTCAAACATGGCACATTGGTAAAACCTACGGCCGGTGAACCATCTGCAACAAGGTTAAATGTCTGCACAACGGTGTCTACATGGTGGTGGCCCTTAGGCCAATCTCGATAGAACTAAGGATCGTGTATCATGTTAGGTTTGTGTTGTATTGAGTCCTGCATACGAACGGCAAATGAGGAGAGGGTGCGTGTACTTGAGGTTCAGGCCCGGGCCCATAAGACTACCACCATTTTTGTGGCACAAACGGATGTGTCGAAAAATGAACGCTATCCATGGGATGACGGACAAGGCTCCACTGCTAGCTTTGTATAGGCACGTTTGCAGTGAGGGGTCAATTCGCACAGAGACTAGAGCACTTTAGCAGTGAGGGGTCATGTTGCATAGAGACTAGGGCACTTTCGTAGTGAGGGGTTAGGTCGCGCAAAGGATAGGAAACTTTCGCAGTGAGGGGTCAAGTCGCGCAGATGGTTGGAAACTTTCGCAATGAGTGGTCAACTCGCACAGGGACTAGGGCACTTTCATAGTGAGGGGTCAAGTCGCGCAGAGGGTAGGAAACTTTCGCAATTAGTGGTCAAGTCGCGCAGAGAGTCCATTACTTTCGTAGTGAGTGGTCAAGTCACGCAGAGAGTCGAAAAATCTCGCAGTTAGGTGTCACATCGCACAATAAAATGGCAATAGCGCAAAAAGATTAAAACAGACAGAAATGAAAGCATAAGTATATTATACATCGGTCCAAAGTACATGACAAAAGAAATGAGGGCAATAGAAAAAACACTACTCACGACCCCTGTTGAGGCGGATCCCCCAAACTGCCTCATTTGCATCCAGGCCACATCATCGTCCGAGTCTACCTCCCATCTTGGTCCTAGGGAACGTGAAGCGATCAGAGGCGCCGAAGGTCTGGTGGACACGAGGCGGAGGGGCCGGTGTGACACACTGCCCCTGCAACACCTGTCTTCGGTGGCGGCGCGCCACTCAACTATGAAGGGAGGAGCTTGTCGCGGTCGGCTAAATATCTGTCCACCTCGTCTGTGGTGGCCAGGTCGGCGAGGAAAGTAGCATCAGGGATACCCCACTTTGCAGTAGATGTCATTAACACATATTCAGTGCCACGGAGTAGATGTTAATATGAGATTACTAATAATTGTTTAGATTGTCGATGGTTGGGATATTGGTCCCGAGTCAACTAAGGTTCTTGAGAAGGGGAGATAGAAGACACTGCCGAGCAAGGCAAACAGTAATCAACAAGCAACAGGGAGACACAGGGTTTTTATCCTGGTTCAGGCCTCTTGAGGAGATAATAGCCCTACGTCCAACTCTTCTTTATATGATGAAGAATTACAAGGAGGAACCCGGCGAGACGAACAAGTCTCGACGAGATTATGGGTGTACAAGAAGTATGAGATCTTGCGCTCAAGTCGCGTGATGATCTGATGTTGGATCCAATGTTGGATGTCGTCCCCTCTACACGCCGTAGGGGCCTTGTTTATGTAGTGTTGAACTACCGACCTACCGAAGTATAATCGGGCCGGGCTAACTACGAGGACGTAACGAACTCGTACCCATGCCAAATACATCCCGAGGTAGATAAGGTATACTCCAATTCTTGGGGATCACGACGTCTGCTCCAATCCGGGAAACTACGTCCGGGTCTTCACGTAGCCGTGCAGAACTCTTGTTCGAGACGGACTCAAAATAGGAATCCTAGGCCGTTACGCACCGTGCCAACCAGGAAGCTGTTCGGCAGGATGCACATGGGCCTGATAGAACCTTCTAGAGAGCCAAGCCCTAGGAGGCTGTTCGATTGGGCCGTCAGGGAGTGGGCCATGGCAATGGACCGTGATTTTATCCCCGACAGCTAGCCCCCGAGACTCAAGTGGAAGGACTCACTGGAGTGGGGTCTTCCTCTTGAGACTCCAAGTCACGAAGAGGGTAATTATGCTGCTACAAAGACATGCAACAGTCGACCGAACAGGTTATCGTTCAACCGAACAAGCCTTGTTCGGAACCGAACAAACCTGCCCACTGCCGAGCAACTCTGTTGCGTCGAACAGGGAAAGACATCTGTCCGAGCAGAGCACCCAGCCCTCGTTGCAGAAAACGAAAAAAGTAACCGTTGGCAAACTTCAACTGTAACTTTCGCTGCGCAGTCAGAACGGGCGACCATTTTTACTTAGCCGTTGCAGTAAAAAACTAGCCTTTTGTGGCAAAAAACCGTTGCAGAGCTGCTCGGACGAGACTATAAAAAAGCACCCAAGCCGCCCGCGGCTTACCACTTCCGCTCTCGCGCGCCTTTCCTTCCCAAGCCCATTTCCAATTGCGCATGCATCAAACAGCCGCAGCCCACCTCCAAAGCTGTTCGTCAGACCTGCGGATTGCTATTGCCAAGTTCGCAGGCACTAGCATGACCGAGGAAAACTTGAAGACTTTAGAGGCAGAGGGACACATCGACGCTGACAGCTGGAGGCTGCCCGAGGAGGAGGAGATGCCGAAGCCGCTCGAGGACGAGTTCGTCAACTTCGAGCTCTTCGCCATGTTTGGGCTGAGGTCTCCCGAAAGCGATTTCATGGAGGCCTTCCTGAACATAAGCGGGTTGGAGGTCGCAAATCTGAACCCCAACTCGTTCCTCTAGATGGCCGTCTTCGCACACCTGTGTGAGGGCTATCTAGAAGTCGATCCATCGGTGGGGCTGTTTCTCCACTACTACACCGTAACGAGGAGCAGTTCCGCCGCTTCCAGGCTCGGGTGCTACTACCTCAAGCTCCGGGCCACCGCCGACGACGCACCGTACCCTCGTCCACCGCTGCTCGACTCAATGGGCGCGTTGTGGATGAGGTGGTTCTACACCAAGAGGAGCAGCGAAACAGCAAGCTCTTCTTCACCGGACAAGCTCCGGCGAAGGGAACGCAGATGCCGTGGCCGGAGCCGACCGGCGAAGAGTGGTACCTGACCCGGAAGATCGCCTCCCTTGTGGGCCTCGGGCTCACGGGTAGAGAGATCATCCCCGAATTTGTGGCGAACAGGATTTGTCCGCTGCGGAAGAGGTCCTACCCTTTCTACAAGATTGTAGATTGGGAAGACATCACCAGGGAGAGTACGAGTAAGTTCCTTAAACGCTCAACCTTTTTGGTGATTCATCCGAACAGGAACTAACAATGTCTTCTGCTCGGGCAGTGAAACCTACAGACACATGGGTGGCTGAGCAGGTCGACGCCATGCTGAAGGCAGCCAGGAAGGACACTGAGGTCACCGGCGAGGTGGCCTACACATGCCAAAGGAACGTGCTCGTCCGCTCACCAGAGGTAACTTTCGCGAAAACCACCATCTGAGTTGCTAGACTCACACAATTATGGCATGCTAACATTCGCTTCCAAATACGCAGGACGAGCAGCTGATCATCGGAGGGATCGTCGATGAGCTCTCCGAGTCCGACAAGGAGGGAGCGAAGAAGGGCAAGGCCAAGGCGGCCGTGAAGCCCAAGGTGGCCGCCAAGCCGACGCGGAGCTCGCCGCGCCATGGCGGACGCCAACAACCTCCGAAGCCCCCTACGGCGACGAAGCGCGCCGAGCAGGCCCAGGCCAAGCGCGCGCATGGCCAGCCAAGGGGGGAACGTCCAAGCCCATCCCTCCTCACCGAGCAAAGCGGCAAGGAGGTACAGAACCTGACTCATTGGCTGAGGCGCTATACACTGGCTCACCCGGGCCATATGGAATGGCTGCAACAGATCGCCGAGCAGAGGAGGCTCGAGGAGGAAGTCACGCGCAAAGAGGCGCTCCTTGTGTTGCGCAAAAAGAATGCTCAGCTCAGCAAGGAGCTGAGTTTGTCGCCGCAGGCGTCCGGAGGCCAAGGCGAACAAGAAGCCGAGGATCCACCGAACAAGAGGCGCAATCTCCGTCACGGAGCAAAGAAGAAGGTCAAGCTTCCCGCTGCAGGTATATAATGGCGAGACTCACTCCCTTACACTCTTCTGAACCGCTTAGGACCTGATGCACTTCTTTTTCATCAGCTGCCCAGGAGGACATCGCCACCGACGACGTAGACGTGGCAATCGAGCCGTCCTTGCTGTCCGAGCACCTACATGGTGCGTCGCGGACAGTGAGGCTGGCCGCCCTCAAAGACAAGCTGGCAGCGTGGGCCGTGCTTCCGCCGGGCTCCACCGACCAGATGGACGCGCTGAAGGGCGCAGTGGAGCGGTTTGAAGCCAAAGAAGCGGGGCATGCCGCCATGAAGAGCGGGGCCAAGGAGTTGGCTCCGCTGGCTGCCCGGGGTCTATCCGAACAGACAGCCACGGGTACTTCGTCGCAGGGGAAAATCATCCCTGTGGCGACAGTACGTTCCGGCGAGCAGGGCGAGAGTCCTTCCATCGGGGAGCAGGGAGATGATCGCGAGCAAGGGGCACAAGTTGCCCTGCCATTTGTCCCACCGACGTCGCCGAGCAGAGCGACGCCGGTCTTGCCCGAGGATGATCGGGCGGAGGAAGAAGAGGAGGTGCAGGAACTCGGCGGCGACGAAGATAAAGCCGCCATCCCTCCTAGGACCGAAGGTACCAGGGAGAGGAGGCGAGCTCCCAAGCGGGCGCGCTCCGGCAGGAAGAAGTCGCAGCGTAGAGAACATCATGCTGCGGCCCTTCCGTGCAGCCGAGGCTTCGCAACCCAAGGTCTCGGGGAACACCTTCGCCACAACTTGAAGAACAGGCTTCAAGAGGTAAACCCCGATCCAAAATTTGTCCGGTCAAGTTACCAGTAACTCAATATGACGGGTTTGTCCTTCTCTCACTCAGGTCTTGTGGGCGACTATGGAGGATCTCGAAATCTTAGGAGCCCTCCAGTAGCAGCCTTGGGCAAAGGAGACCCTCGCCTCGGCCAAAAGCCGGAGCCGACTCAAGGCGAAGGTGAAGAAGCTTAAGGCTCAACTGACCGAGGAGAGGCAGTCCTCCCAGGCCTTTCAGGAAGAGGCCGGGGAGCTTCGCACGCTGGCCGCAAGGGCGAGCGTTGTGGAAGAAAAGGTCAAAGAGCTAGCCGAGTAGCTGTGGGCCAAGACCGAGGAAGCCGAAGCCCTCCGTGCAGAGGCCAAGGAGCAGGCCAAGCACAAAGCAATCAGCAAGGAGGAAGCCGAGCGCCTCCGAGCTAAAGTGAAGGTAGGGATCAGAGCCCAAGGGGAAGCCATGTGCCTCAAGCAAGAGATTGAGGAGCTGAAGGAGCAGCTTGCTTCTAAGTAATAGCAGTAGGGCAGTACCGGAAAGGGCCTTGTAAACCTGTAAACTTTTGTTAGTGTAAATAGACTTTCCTTTTCCCTACAAAAAAGAGCAGCAAAAAGACAAGAACGAACGGTAAACTAAGAGCAAGGCAAAACAGTGCTAGAGAGTTTTCAAAAAAACGCTAGGACGCCAGCCTAACTCCCAGCCCCCGTTGTGCATCTGCTCGATAATCTGAGTTTGCGAATTCGAACAGGTGCACAAGCAAAAGAGCGACACCCTAGCCCCCGATACGGACGATGCTTGAAGACCTAAGTTTGTGAATTCAAACACATGCGTAGAGAGATAGAGCGACACCCGCATCCTGATCGACTCATTCCATGAACTGCTCGTTAACGTATGTTAGGCAATTTCAAAGGTAACCGAGCAAGAAAAGTGCCTCTGCCGCGGGGGGCTTACAAGAGCAAGCTTTGCCAAGTGGTTGTGCCGAACGCGGTAAGTGCCTCTGCCGCAGGGGGCTTACGAGAGCAGACTTAGCCGCAAGGCGAAAAAGCCATGTTACGCAACCCTGAGTTCAGGAACTTGCTGAAACTAGATACGGGCAGGAAAAACCTGAAGATCGCGGAGCCAATAGTTTGCAAGACAGGGCAGCCATCAAGTGTTACCAGAGAGAAGGTAGTCTGAGAAGAGAAGAAGTGAAAAGGGCCGCAGGGGGCCGCGAAAATTCAATATTAATTGTATTGAACTTTACATAGCAGCCCGAGAGACTTGGACGAACTAAGGAGCGAAGTTTTACAAAAGCGCTGAGCTAGGAAAACAAACGAAAGACCTACACAAAGAACTTACGAAGCTGGTCGATGTTCCAAGTGCTGGTCAGCTCTCTCCCGTCCTCCATTGCCAGGCGAACAGCCCCCGGGCAAGCAGTAGAAACGACCGTGAACGGGCCCTCCCATCGGGGAGTTAACTTGTTGGCATTGGACAGGTTTTGGACGCGGCGCAGAACGAGGTCGCCCACCTTCAAGGCCCTTGGTCAAACAGATTTGGCAGCGTGCCGGCGAAGATCTTGCTGGTAGCGCACCATTCCAACTTGTGCCCGGTCGCGTGTGCCTTCGAGGAGATCGAGTTCGAGCAAGCACTCTTGCTCTGCATCAATCAAGTTGACCGAGCTCGTGCGAGGCGAGCCGAGTACTACTTCGGTGAGCAGGATGGCTTCTGCACCGTAGACCAGTTGGAAAGGAGTTTCCCCGGTTGCCTGGCTGACTGTGGTGTGAACGGCCCAGAGGAGGGAAGGAACTTCGTCAACCCAGGCTTTGTTGTGCTCGCTGAGTGCCGCGAACACTCGCCGTTTGATACCCTGGACGATCTGTCCGTTAGCTCGCTCGACTGTTCCATTGCTCTGTGGATGTGCCACAGAGGCGAAGCAGACCTTGGTGCCCAGCTGTTCGCAGTATTCCTGGAATAGCTCGCTTCTGAACTGGGGACCGTTATCGGTGATCAGCTTGTGGGGAATCCCGAAGCGCGTGATCACATTGCTCTTGAAGAAGCGTACAGCCGATTTGCCGTGAAGAGATGACACAGGCTCTGCCTCAATCCACTTTGTAAAGGTGTCGATGGCGACGAGCAAGTGCGTGCAGCCCTTG
>SPJY01007168.1:3063674-3093041 GCA_005191435.1 Raddia distichophylla | reverse complement strand
GGGGATACAAATCCCAATAGCCAACAAACAGATCGAGGACCAGGGTTACCAAGCCTAACAAAGCACCACCAAAGAGATCGCCTGAGGCAAACATCACGTGGCCGCAATCTTTAAAAGAACTTATTACAAAATCAAATTGTTGTCACACAGGACAAAACGAACCCCAAACTCTAACCCTAAAAAAACTAGATCTGACAAAACCTAGAATTTCAAGACGAGAAGAGGGACCCCATCACCTCTCCAAATCTGGTGAGATCACCGGAATTAGAGGGACGAGGGGCGTAGGAACTCCTCGCGCCAAGTTTCTGCTCTTCGTTTTTTTTTCTCCACCGCCACCGCCTTCGTGTTACCATGCAAAGTCTATGCTAGAATTTTCTCTCACTCTTATCTAGTTTGCAAATCTTAGAAACTTATTTTAGTGTGTTGTATTTTAGAAATTGCTCGTTTAGCTTAAGATACACTAAATCAACCTGTCTATTTAACTCCCTTATTTCAGTGTGTTGTATTTTAGAAGATCTTTGGGGTGCTGCTAAGACTACGTAAGGGTTCCAACCCACGAGCACGAGGGATAGACGGCAAACAGATCACAAGCATAGGAATGATAGCGTGACGCGATTAGAAGTGCACAAGCTTAAGTGTCGAAAAAGCGCATAAGCTCAGGAATAGGAATTGCAAGCTTAGTTTAGCTTTCTTCATTAGTTTAGTCTTTATTTTATAGTATCATATAGTGAAGAAAGATTGGAGTAAAGTTATTATCCGTAGGCTCGAATCATGGTAAATAATGTCCATGTTTCCTCCTTGGTTGATTGACCCATTGTTTCTTGATTTGTAACATTTGTTCTTCCTCTACACGATGGGTGAGAATATTCTTAAACATCGACAAATAAAATATAATGTCAAATATTTAGTTTGGACAAAAAAGTGAAAAAAGTGTTTTTTGTTTTAAAATGCATTTTTTCGATATTATAGTTTTGTTAAAGTTTATTAAAAAAATGTAATGTTAACTAGGGTCAAAGTTGCATCAGTTGGACCATATATATATTTTGGAAACTGTGGCAGGTACTCTGCCTTAATCATTACTCCCTCCATCCAACTGTGATCAACATATAAGATTTGTCACCAAGACCAAAGAGAACAATAACTCCCCCATATTCCATTTACTAATCCCATTTACTAATCATGTGGGCATACAAAACGATGTGCATGCAAGCATGCGGTTGGGCACTCATTAGCTCCATACGCGATTCAAAGGGACTCATGTGGCCTACCCAAGACAAAGGTGACTCCCAAACATTATATGTTGATCAATCTTAAAAATTTTCTTTTTATTCATATGATGATCATGGTTGGATGGAGGGAGTATAGAGGAAGTGAACCATACATGAAGTTTTGACCAAAAGAATGAAACAAAATAAAGAGGAAGGCTATGCTAGGAGTACGGCCCCTTCCAGACAGGATCAGGGACAAACTACTTCCTTTAGAAAAATGGTTAGGGAAGTAGAACAAGCTCTAGGGCTGTCTCCAACAGGAATCCCTAAATTTGATCCCCTACAGCCTCATATACATGTTCCCTTTAAAAAAAATCTCACCCTATATTTCTTCCATTTCCAACAGCGTTCCCTATATGGAGAATTGTACTTATTTGGGAACCTTACACTCGTCTCGTTGACCTCCCAACTATCTGAGTCTACCTGCTTTATCGCTTACACTCCTATGTGTGTCATTTATTATCTTATTATATCCTTACCCCTGCTATTTATATTAGCTGGTATCTTAAATAGTAGAGATAAGTTTATTAACCGATAGAGATATCCTTAACCCCGTTTCCTGAGGATAAATACGATA
This sequence comes from Raddia distichophylla, assembly GCA_005191435.1. Classification (NCBI taxonomy): domain Eukaryota; kingdom Viridiplantae; phylum Streptophyta; class Magnoliopsida; order Poales; family Poaceae; genus Raddia; species Raddia distichophylla. The sequence continues at coordinate 3,091,196 of SPJY01007168.1, read as the reverse complement.
CCTTGGAATATTCCCGGGTGAAAACTACCGCGATATCCGTCCATTTGCGGATTAATTCTGTAGTGCGTAAGAATCACCAACAAGTTTTCTGGCGCCGTCGCCGGGAACGCAGCAGTTAAAGATATCCTACTTAGGAATCTCTACTAATTAACATACCAGCTAATTTTAGCTGGCTTACCCTGCTCTATCTTTGTTGTGTGAAACTAGCAGAGTAGTGCATGACCGTATTCGACCTTCCGGATAATTATCATTCAAACCCAGAGTTACTCGTACGGAGAGTTAGACTCAGAATCATACCTCCGCAAGTCCGAGTCTCTGACCTTCCAATCCAAACAAACAACCCTTTTTCTCTCTGCTGACACACCATCATCGTAATCCGAGATGGCCGCTGAAAAGACCATCCATGAGTTCTCAGCACCATCTAGCACTAACGTCCCCACCGGACCAAACACCAATATAGGAGACGGAGGCTTCGAGCTGAAACCGGTTCTCATCAATATGGTTCAGGCAAGCCCATTCTGTGGCAAGCAAATGGAGGATGCCAATGCCCATCCCCAACACTTTCTGGAGATTTGTAGTACATTTACTATCAAGGGGGCACCCATCGATGTTGTCCGGCTATGCCTTTTCCCGTTCTCATTAGTGGGGAAGGCAAAGCAAAGTTTCTGTGCCAACAAAGATGCAATTTCCACTTGGAAGAAGTGCTCCAATGCCTTCCTCGCCAAGTATTTCCCATTGGGAAAAACCAATGCCCTCCGGAACAAGATTTCTAGTTTACAACAAAACACCGATGAGTCCATTTCGGATGCCTAGGAGCGACTTCAGGAATATATACTGGCCTGCCCTCATCACGGGATGCAGGACTGGTTTATTATCCAGAGCTTCTACCATGGGCTCAACCGTACGGCCCGATAGCACCTTGATGCTGCCTCTGGCGGAGCCTTCTTTTCGCTTAGTGTGAGTGCGACTCGCACTCTCATTGAGAAGATGGTCTCGAGCCAGGGCCGGAATGAAGAATGTCATCAACCACGCAAAAGAGGAGTCCACCTAATTGATAATATGGACATGCTCACGGCCAAGATGGATCTTTTGATGAAGAGACTAGAATCACCAGCACTGCAGACTGTCTAGTCTCTCGAATCTTGCATGACTTGCGAGGTTTGCGGGAATCTTGGGCATTCGGGGCGAAAACTGCACCAAAACTCAACTAGAGGACGTCAACTTCGTCAATAATGGATTCCGTCTGCAACAATTAAATTTCACTTCGGGATGGAATTCTAGACCCAATCTCTCCTTCGACAATCGTCAACAGGGAGGTAATTCTAGCAATTTCAATCGTAATAGATTATCTTTAGATGAATTTATGTTAGCCACAAGTAAGGTCAACGAAAGCATTAGTAGAAAATTTCTTGCTAATGACAAGATTTTGAAGAACATAGATTCAAAACTAGAAGGATTTTCAACTGCCATGCAAAACCAAATGAGCTTTAATAAAATGCTAGAAATAAAAATAGCTCAGTTAGCTGCTTCGATTCCTACATCCACTCCGGAAAAGCTTCCGGGACAACCAGAGCCTCACCCAAATGAGAGTGTTAGTGCTGTCGCGACAAGATCGGGAAAGGCCATTCGAGACCCGCCGCATCCTAACCATGTAGGAGAGTAGCACGTTACCCCTGATCTGATCACTGAGGAGAATGAGGACGTTGATGCGGCACCTCATGATGAGTACCCAAAGTCGACTTCAACGAGAGAAAACCATGGGACCAAAACCAATCCCGCGGAGTTTTTAGATACTCCATTACTGCCTTTCCCGCGCCGTCAACGAAAGCCAGCTGCAGACGTGCAGTTTGGCAAGTTTGTCGAGGTAATCAAACAACTATATGTCAACATTCCGTTGCTAGATGCAATGCAGGTGCCTACGTACACGAGGTACTTGAAGGACATACTCAACAATAAACACCTGTTGCCAACCGCGGAGGTCAATAAATTGACTGAGGAATATAGTGCAGCGATCTTGAACACTCTTCGCGAGAAGAAGAAGAATCCTGGCTATCCGACTATTTCATGCTCTATTGGTGCACAAAACTTCGAGCGTGCTCTATGCGACCTGGGAGCAAGTGTTAGCATCATGCCTAAGGTAATTTATGAGAAATTAAATCATTCTACCTTGTCTCCAACTGTCATGACATTGCAGCTCGCGGACCAATTGGTCCGCCGTCCTATTGGAATTGCTGAGGATATACCGGTGAAAATCCGGAATTTCTTGGTACCCATGGACTTTGTGGTCCTTGACATGGAGGTGGATACCAAGACGCCTCTCATTCTTGGGAGACCGTTCTTGAGTATGGCAAATGCTACCATAGACGTTGGTACGGGCGAAATTCAGCTCAATATCAACGGCAGGGACGAAATATTCAACTTCAAACTAAGGGCTGAACAATGTTTTAAGATACGTGTTCATTACGATAAAAATCCTAAACCCGTGCAGAACAAGACGGAGGCTATACCAAAACCTCAGGTGGATAGTCTCATCGCATCAATGAAGAAGACTCTTCAATTGCTGTCCAAACCCAACCGGCGGCCATATTGGAAGAGCAATTCAAAGAAGAAAGAGGCAAAGAAACCTTAAGAGGAGGAGCAGAAGCAACATGCGGTCAAAAATTCAAACTCGCAAAAAAGGTCGACGCCATCTGAAAAGTCTCGACGAAACAAGTATGGCGTAAGGAGGAAATTCAACCAGCCGCGATTTCAACTCCGGTCGCGGAAAATTCTCAAGAAAATTGAGGTATGTAGACGGTCCAGCTCGAGGACCGTGAAAATTTTCGAGTCCTCACCAGAGGTAAGTCTGAATGTACCCATTCGCATTCATATTTGTTTATTTCAATTTTCCATAGCATTTTTACCCATCACTTATGCATGTAACCTGCACTAAAAATTTTTTTTGGGGCCGGCCGATCGACCCCACCCAGGTCGGCCGACCGCACCCAGGCCACCTAGGCCGGCCGACCCCCTCTTTTCCTCTCCACCTCTCATGTCATCTCACACCCACTACCCTACCTACATAGCATAGACATCTAGGCATTTAGTTTGCTGTTTGTGCATGATAATTAGTGCATTTGCTTGCATGCCTCCACGTCTATAAATAAAGGAGGCAGCTCTACAATCAATGCACCTCTCAGGAGTGATTGCATGATCTCACGCCTGCGCTCTTCATCTCTACATAATAAATCTCCTATATCACTTAGGTTGCTAATAAAGGAGGCAGCTCTACAATCAATGCACCTCTCAGGAGTGATTGCATGATCTCACGCCTGCGCTCTTCATCTCTACATAATAAATCTCCTATATCACTTAGGTTGCTAATAAACGAGGCAGCTCTACGATCAATGCACCTCTCAGGAGTGATTGCATGATCTCACGCCTGCGCTCTTCATCTCTACATAATAAATCTCCTATATCACTTAGGTTGCTAATAAACGAGGCAGCTCTACGATCAATGCACCTCTCAGGAGTGATTGCATGATCTCACGCCTGCGCTCTTCATCTCTACATAATAAATCTCCTATATCACTTAGGTTGCTAATAAACGAGATTATTTTCATGACATCATAACTTTGGCAAAAAAAATTTTTGTGGCGGCAATCCTAAGCCCCGCAAGGACTACTAATATCTGGACAACTGACCGACTAATTTTGGACCGTTAACCCTTTATTATTTGTATATCCTTCGGGTATTCGGTCTTAACCCCACCTGCAGAAAATATGTCATGATACGGCAGATTGGCAAGAGCATTGCCAAGGGTGCCAAGGGCATCCGCACAAGATTCAGTTCGTTCAGCTCCGAACGAAGCCATACGCCGACTGAGGTCCTCAAGAGCCATTCTCGGGAGGATGTGTCGATCGATTCATATTATTCTGGGCACCACACCAGTTGGCGTTCCATCTCAGCCGATACTCAAGGAGCGCACTTCGGCCAAGACCATCCGACAATAATTCTGACCTCGGAGGATCATATCGTCCTCCAAAATGCCCGGGAAGCACAAATGTTTGATGCGTTTAGGAACCGGACATTTCAGCATACTCGGGCATACGACCCGATGCTGTTGATCCAAACTAGTCTCCTAGACAACTTCACCGAAGCTTTCCACACGGTCGGTTGGACCAACTTCGTACCCATCACGGAAAAAGCATTTCAGGACCAGTGACCAGGAGTCGCGCGCGTCGCCAACATGAAGAGTACCACCAGCAGCAATCCCAACAAGAGCAAGAATTGTCGGAGCACAGCACTTCCGATCATGAGTCTTGGAGGGATGCCACCTACGCTCACCAATCTGACCCTAGTGCGGGATGGGACCAATGGACCCCATCTACACAAGGGTATGGTGAACAAAGTCATGGATGTTGGGGTGCCCACTAGCATGAAGCTGGGAGTTCCTGACAATAAGAAGCAAGAGGATCTCATTATCCTTATGGACAAGGTCCCACTTTAGGAAGGGATGGGCAATTCATATCAGCTAGATACCCTTCTTAAATGGAACCATTCGCCAGAGACCTCCGGTTCGTGGGATACAGGGTGGATACCTTGGTTGATGATATGGGGCATGTTCATGAGATATTCACCAACACACCAGATCCCACCAGGAGACTAACGTCAGCCTCCAAGCCAGAAGCAAGAGGAACTCATTATCCTTATGGACAAGGTCCCACTTTAGGAAGGGACGGGCAATTCATATCAGCTAGATACCCTTCTTACATGGAACCATTCGTCAGAGACCTCCGGTTCGTGGTATACAGGGTGGATACCCTGGTTGATGATATGGGGCATGTTCGTGAGACATTCACCAACACACCAGATCCCACCAGAGACTAACGTCAGCCTCCAAGCCAACATGAATGCCGTGACAGCTAACACTTACGCTTTTGTGGCATGGTTCCGGTGCATGGGTTTTGACCCATCGGCTCATTGAGGTACACGTTGTCTGTCATTCCACTCGGTTCTGCTGCTAGAGCTTGCCATTTTGCCTTACCTGCTTTGCCTGCTGCCTTAACCTGCCTGTACCTGCCAGTTGTCCCATGTCTTGCCATTTAGAAAATTTTTGCCTGGTTATTATTATCATGAATCTATCATTGGTTTAGTTAGTTAATACTAGAAAAATCATAAAAATTTGCAAAACCCAAAAATACCAAAAACATTTGCTTACCTTCAATAAAATTCAAATAAAATAGCATAAGCTTTGATTTGTACCCAAGGAAATGATGCAAAATTGCTCTATCATTGTTAGGTATATATTGGGTATACAAATTAATACTGTTTTGTACTTTATCATTTAATATATATGTTGTGATCCTACCATAATATATACTTAGTAGGGGTAAAATATTGGTCCAAATCTAAGTCGTTGTGAGATATGATATAGCTAAGTTTAGAACTTAGTCAGCTCACACATTTAGTAAGGAAAATTCTCGGAGATTTTGATAAATACATTGAGATAAGTTCCTCACTTGTTTTTCTTCCCACCACAGCCAAATACCAAAAAGAAGTTAAAGCCTATATATATTAGCCACTTATGGCTGTGTTGAGTTTTGTCAAAATTTGTGCCCTTAAGAAGTAGTTATCCTTCAAAGCCGGTCATTTCCTTTCGCGTATCGCTTTGAGTTCTAGCCTTATTCATATATGGCTATGCTGATTTCCACATTGGAATTAAGCATTTCTTTCGTCAGGTATTTCTTCACTATTCAAAATTAACCAAACTCTTCAAATGTGTATACCTATCTATACAGTCTGCCCATCAGGACTCCAAAATATCCAAAAGACTCCTTCAATTATCTCGAAAATTGAGCGGCTAAAAAAAAGGGAAATTAGGAGAAAAGTTATAATCTCCTCGAAAAAATAAAAAAGAAGTTTATTGCCTCTTCAAAAATAGTTTCATGAAGAAGGATTTGCTCAAATAAAGGAATCGTATTTAAAGATTGTTCCATAAACACAAGATCTAATGTGATGGACTCATTAATACCTCACATCTTTGCACTTGTGTTTTCTCATTCCTTTGGCGTGGGTTCATTCTCTCCCTCACCTCTGACCATTAAGTTCTAATGACCGGAATGCGAAGTGGCACGATCTTTACTAGGACCATAACAAAATTACGCATTCCAAATTTCTGTTCCTACATTAAGCTCCATATAAGCCTGTAGAACATAGGATCAATTCTGGCCTATGGCCTTGGTGAGGATTAAATACCACTTGAGCGACTCAAGAGTACCATTTGTGAAACTAAATTTTGAAAAGATGAAAAACTCCGAGAACTAACCTGAACAAGGGGTAGCTAGATCTGTCTGAGCTGTTCTATCTTTCAACCACTCAGGACAAGGTGAAATATCAGAATCCCTACGGGTATAAGAGATAAAGGTTTGGGCACACTTCTACCAGTTTATGATAGCAACCAAAGGAGTATTACTTTGTACATATTTGCTAAATAATGATATGGATTCAATCCTAATCCACCGGGTCCGACTTTGAGTCCTTTGCTCGAGGACGAGCAAAAGTTCAAGTTGGGGTGTGTGTTGGCGGTCGTTAAAGTCCAAAATTATACACCGACGTACCCTTTGAGTTCTAGCCTTATTCATATCTGGCTATGCTGATTTCCACATTGGAATTAAGCATTTCTTTCGTCAGGTATTTCTTCACTATTCAAAATTAACCAAACTCTTCAAATGTGTATACCTATCTATACAGTCTGCCCATCAGGACTCCAAAATATCCAAAAGACTCCTTCAATTATCTCGAAAATTGAGCGGCTAAAAAAAAGGGAAATTAGGAGAAAAGTTATAATCTCCTCGAAAAAATAAAAAAGAAGTTTATTGCCTCTTCAAAAATAGTTTCATGAAGAAGGATTTGCTCAAATAAAGGAATCGTATTTAAAGATTGTTCCATAAACACAAGATCTAATGTGATGGACTCATTAATACCTCACATCTTTGCACTTGTGTTTTCTCATTCCTTTGGCGTGGGTTCATTCTCTCCCTCACCTCTGACCATTAAGTTCCAATGACCGGAATGCGAAGTGGCACGATCTTTACTAGGACCAATTTTTGACTTAACAAAATTACGCATTCCAAATTTCTGTTCCTACATTAAGCTCCATATAAGCCTGTAGAACATAGGATCAATTCTGGCCTATGGCCTTGGTGAGGATTAAATACCACTTGAGCGACTCAAGAGTACCATTTGTGAAACTAAATTTTGAAAAGATGAAAAACTCCGAGAACTAACCTGAACAAGGGGTAGCTAGACGATGTTCTGTCTGAGCTGTTCTATCTTTCAACCACTCAGGACAAGGTGAAATATCAGAATCCCTACGGGTATAAGAGATAAAGGTTTGGGCACACTTCTACTAGTTTATGATAGCAACCAAAGGAGTATTACTTTGTACACTTAATATTTGCTAAATAATGATATGGATTCAATCCTGATCCACCGGGGTATGACTTTGAGTCCTTTGCTCGAGGACGAGCAAAAGTTCAAGTTGGGGTGTGTGTTGGCAGTCGTTAAAGTCCAAAATTATACACCGACATAGGCCAACATTCCGGTAATTTGGGGAAAATCAAGGTTTATGCTTGAATTTTATTTAAACTAATAAAGTTCCATAATGTTTGGTGAGATTTTGTCCCCAGGAACAAATTGGGAGAAATAGGAGCTGAACCAGGCAAAAGTGCCGGTCGGCCGGCCTACCCTAGGCTGGCCGACCCACTTTCATCGCCAAACAGACTGAGTTTTCTCTGGTGATCCAAGAAGCACACAAGGGAGTCATTCAAGCCATCCACACACGTCGGTTTGATCTAGAAGCTAAGATTGCTTTGGGATGGATCCATTGGGCCACTTGGAATGAGATTTTACAGGCTTCAATCATCAAAACCAACATTGGGAGATGATCTACACCGTCAATGAGGCATTCCAGGAGAAACCGAGGGCCGGGACGAGCCAAAGGTGGGTCGGCCCACCCACCCTGGTCGGTCGACCCCCTTGGATGCCCCTCGGGTTCCCCTTCGGCTGGTGTGGAGATGGCACGTGTCCCTCTGCGTGGCTGCACCTGATTGGCTCCAGTTGGCTATAAACAGGACCCCTCACCTCACTTTGTATCACACACACCATTTGGAGGAACTTCACTTTGTCATTAGCAAATTTAGTCTTAGTAGTTTGGGAGTTAGAGTCGAGTTGATCTACGACTCGGAGTTCCGGAAGCGTCTTTTGGAATTCGGGTAATAGCTCTTGTATCTTTCCCTTTCCTTGTAAGACTTTGATTTTTAATACAAGTTCATTTCTTTACGTAAGCTGAGCCTTTATATTTCGCATAGTTGAGAGTGTGGAATCGTTAGAGCCCTGTTTAAGTCCGTCTGGTATCAAGTCTGGGTTCATGCTCAAATCCTTAGGATTGCCTAAGTATTGAACTTAGATCGTTCTCCAAGGATCCGAGAGGAAGTGATTAGCTCTAGTGGTAAACGTGGTGTTTGAAACTAGTTCTGACTCGGTAGACACCTGATTCAACGGTGGTACGGTAGGTAGTAGATGGTGATAGCCCTGCTATCCGAGTGGTATCACCTTTTGTGAAGCCCGCCTCGTTAGTCTCAGTCCAGTCGAGCCTAATCGGCGGTGATCATAATCATCCGGTGTTCTTAACTGATAGCGGGTGGTAGTGAATCGGCCGAGCTACGAGGAGTTCTTAAACAATTCTATCATTCATATATATACTAGCTCAAGCTTAGTAATTAATTGAACTTATTTAGGAACCTTACACTCATCTCGTTGACCTCCCAACTATCTGAGTCTGCCTGCTTTATCTCTTACACTCCTGTGTGTGTCATTTATTTTCTTATTATATCATTATCCTTACCCCTGCTATTTATATTAGTTGGTATCTTAAATAGTAGAGATAAGTTTATTAAACAATAGAGATATCCTTACCCTCGTTCCCTGAGGATAAATAAGATACCGTGGAATACTCCCGGGTGAAAACTACCGCAATATCCGTCCGCTTGCGGATTAATTCTGTAGTGTGTATGAATCGCCAACATGGTGCGCCACCCATTGTCACCGCCACACAGAATGAACGTCCAGTCGAAGTCGTGAGCGAGGCGGTCGGCGGCATCGCCCCGATGATCAACGCCGGAGACCACCACCCTAGCGACATGACCCCCCGGCAGATGAGGTCAGCGAACACAAGGAGGAGCCCCCTCGGTGAGACCGTAGGGGCGTATGACGGCATGGCGACGTAGTCACCTCAGCGAGCACGAGAGAGATGGGCTGATTTCTCATCGGTGAAGGAAAGAGAACTAGAGAGGAAGATGGGGAAAGAAGAGAGCAACATGATGACACTTGACCCCTGTATTGAAAAAAAAAAGAAAGAAAAATGCCACATTTTTTTATGATGGCAAAAACCCTCCTAGCGTGCAAGACATGGAAGTCAAAGTGTTGGGTTTAGTCCCACATCGGATATTTGGTGATGGGGAGCACAACTTAAAAGGTGGAGGCACCCCTCTCCCTCCAGGCTTGTCTTTTGGGCTAAGTTAGGACAGGACCTGGGTTGTACTTCCAGTTAGGCCAATAGATGTGAGGACCTGGGCCCGAGACGTTGGTCTCAAGGGGAGCCGGATCGCTGTGGGCCATGAGATGGGCCGAATGACAGCGGGCTCCAACAAGTGGCATCAGAGCCATGGTCAGTAACCTGGAACGTCTCCAGGAGATCGCACGGTGTAGGACAGATGGTCTAATGTGTGATGGGGGAGATTGTTGGGTTTAGTCCCACATCGGATATTGGTGATGAGAGCACAACTTAAAAGGTGGAGGCACCCCTCTCCTGCCAGGCTAGTCTTTTGGGCTGAGTTGTGCCAGGACCTGGGTTGTACTTCAAGTTGGGCCAGTAGATGTGGGGACCTGGGCCCGAGACCAGGTGTTGGTCTCGAGGGGAGCCGGATCGCTGTGGGCCATGAGATGGGCCGGATGACAGCAGGCTCCAACAAGTTGTATCAGAGCAATGAGTGGGGACACATAAAGAGGGACTATCCAGGTCCACCAAAGGGAGAGGTCGCTAATGTGGTAATAGGCTCAAGTGACTCTGGAGGTGACAGTGCTGAGGTTCTTCTAATAGAAGGGGCTACTGTTTCAGGTAGAGCTACTAACCATGTTTTTGCAGGGTGGGCGACGTCTGTTCCAAAAGACGGCAAGTTCGAGGAGGACTCGTCGGGCGGCCCGCTGTAGGCTGCAAAAGAAGGAACAACCAGAGTTCGGGTACAAGGTTCGCGCAAGACGCTGGAACGACTTCAAGGTGGAGAAGGTCATATTCTCCAAGGTGGAGTTTGTTAGGCTCTGTGTCGAATATATATAAAAGTAGGTTACATGGACTTCGTGTTGTAATAGGCAGGGTTGGTTTAGAGTTGGAGTTGGACTTTATCCAGGCCTTCACTATATAAAGGGAGGCAGCCCTGTAACCGAGACAACAACTTCATAATAGTAGCATAGGCAAGAGGAGGTCAGCGGCCGGCATGTGGTCGTGACCAGGTCAGCCGGTGTGATGCGGTATTATTGTTCGGAGAGGAGCGCCCATAATCAGAGCCCCGCAGATGTAGGCGAAAACCGAACTGCGTTAAAAAACATCGTGTCTCCTGGTGTCATTCATGATTTTGCATTGGCGTAAATCCTAACAAGTGGTATTAGAGCTTTGTTGGCGAGGTTGGCCATGCGGAAGATCTCGGGGAGACACGAGGTTCATGCATACATGGGCACCGCGGAAAACGTCCTATCGGCGCAAGGTGGAGCATGGCGGTGATCGACGATTCGATCGGTGGTATCGGACACTTCGTGCAGAAGGCTCGAACCGTTCGATGGGCTACCGTTGGTAGGGATTCACCTAGTGCACGGTGATCGGGCCGACAAAGTAGCCGGCGAGGTCGGCAGGCGACGGCGACGACCTCGGCGTTCACGATCAGACCGGCAGGCGCGGAAGGATGCCGGAGAGATCGGAACGGCGGGAACAATGATGCGACTGAATGTTGCACATGAGGCGCTGCATCACGACACTGAGGGCGAAACTGTGTCGTGGATGCGGATGGCCAGGGTGCGGCATGTTTTGCCGTGCACGGGATGACGTGGTGCGCAGTGGCAAGCTGGGAAGCCTGCTCGATGGCTCATGGATTGGATCTGGAGGTGGAGGTGATTTTCGGTGTTTTTTCGACGACCGGTGGGTGTCCTCTGTGGGCCCCACAGTGGTCGTACGTACACAGTACGTGTACTGCACAGTACGTGTACGTGAGCAGCATCGGCGGCGGCCCAAGACGAGGCAGGCGAAGCGGCCCAAGTGACGGGTGCGCGAGCGCGGCATAGCGTGGGCGCGCGTTGCCCCACGTGGTGAGGCGGTGGGGCGGCCCAGCGCGGCGAGGGCGAGGGCGGCGGCCCAGCTAGCGCGCTGGCGCAGGGGCGTTCCAGGCGCGGGCTAGCGCGGGCGCAGCGGCCCAGGCGGCGTGGGGAGGCCGACTCGGGCTCGGGAACAGTGGCCCATGGAGGAACAGTGGCCAAAACCGAAAAAAAGAGAAAAATTAGGAGGAGCCTGATTTTGAGGAGAAATAGAAGTCTTTTAGGACTAGATTTTTATGACGAAAATTGGGGCCACCTCACCACTATAAAAGCAGGTCCAAGGGGGAGCCAATCCCAACAATCCAAAGCAATTAACGGTGGTTTTGAGCGCAGATTTCGGAGGAGGTTTTGAGGCGTGAGATTCCGACGGAAGGAGGCGTTCTTGGAGGGTTGTTGGCGATCTGTTCAAGAAGGCGAGTGGGTCGGGTGGCGATAAATCCATCGACAAGCAATTGGCGTTGGTGGAATCGCAGGTCGGTAGGATGAAGTCGACGGGTACGAATTTTGGCTTGGTGAGATTGTTGGGTTTAGTCCCACATCGGATATTGGTGATGGGGAGCACAACTTAAAAGGTGGAGACGCCCCTCTCCCACCAAGCTAGTCTTTTGGGCTGAGTTGGGCCAGGACCAGGATTGTACTTTCACTTGGGCCAATAGATGTGGGGACCTGGGCCCGAGACCAGGTGTTCGTCTCTAGGGGAGCCGGATCGCTATGGGCCATGAGATGGACCGGATGACAGCGGGCTCCAACACAATGCATCAACCCACACTCTTCATTGGAACTTTCCCAAGTGCTGGCGCTTCTTGTAGATGTACACCTTGCAGCTAAAAACCCGGAAGTAGCTGACAGTTGGCTTTATCCCAATTAGAAGCTCATAGGCAGTCTTGTTGAGCAACTTGTGCAGGTACAATCTGTTGACGCAGTGATAAGCGGTGTTGATCGCCTCAGCCCAGAACTCATCAGGCGTTTTGTACTCGTCCAGCATTGTCCTTGCCATCTCAATCAATGTTCTGTTCTTCCGCTCAACTATGCCATTCTGCTCCGGAGTATATGTGGCAGAGAATTGTTGCCCTATTCCTTGCTCATCATAGAAATGTTGCACATTAGTACTCAAAAACTTCAATCCATTATCACTTCTCACCAGTTTTTATTAAACATTCAAATTCCTTTTGAGCCCTTTTTGCAAAGTTTTTAAAAGTGTCCCCAACGGGGCTTTTATCAGGCAAAAAGAAAACCTAAGTGTAATGGGAGAAGTCATCAACTACCACTAAGCAATGCAAGTTGCCACCTAAGCTGGCATATGTGGTAGGACCGAAGAGATCCATGTGCAACATTTCTAGTGAGTGGCGGATCTAGGATTTTGCGCTAGGGTGGTCCGCGACGGTAGACCTAGGATTTTTTTTCCTAGGGTAGGCACCAAACCAAAAATTTAAAATATACATATACCTTAGTAAGAAATATGAACCAACATAGTATTCCTGTACAATCGAAGCAATTCAACATATCATAAAACTAGTCATAAATTTTGTTTTATGCTTCCTGATGGCCAATGAATCTAGTGAGACCATACGAAATTTTAAACAAATATATGACCGGTTGCTGTTATACACATACAAGAACAAAAAGATAATGATATTGACTAGTAGTGTCCAATATTAAACCTTAAATCCATACTTTTATCAACCATATTGTTCGGAACTAACCTGCTTTCATCAACCATCAAAGTATACTCTTAAGAGAAATCTAGTTAATCCATGTTTTCTAATTTGCGGTAATTTTATTTTATACCTCAAAAGCCAAAGCGGAATAGAGTATGAAGTATCAATTCTAATTTCTGAATTTCTCTGTTTCATTTCAACAATTCTTTTCCTCTTCATTTCAATTTTCAATTTTCAAAAAATCTAGAGAAGTAGAGGTTACCCTACGGTGACGGTGGAATGGTGGATGGGTAGATGAGCTTCAAAATCGGGCGGTGGGGGAGCTCCGGCAGTCGGGCAGTGCGGGACAGCGGGAGCTCCAGTGGCCGGGCACCGCAGCCACGCCACCATCCCTAGGTGCCGGCGGCTAGGCCCCGGCTCTCCGCGCTCCTTCTTCTTCCCTTCGGGGCGGCGCCGCAGAGGGACCGACGCAGCCCAGGCATGCGAGGTGCAGACGGGCGGCAGACGATGGCACCTGGCAAGGGGTGCGCCGGCGCGGGCTGGCGACTGGCGGCGCTAGGGTAGGGGCGGCAGCGATGGGGAATCGAGATTCGAGACAGTGAGCCATCGAGGCAGCGAGCGTGATTGCGTGAGGTATGGCTGTGGGCTGTGGCGATGGGAGCATGGGGCTGGCAAGCTGGCTGGGCTGGGGAGTGGCCAATGGGCTTGGTGGAGTTGTCAGTTGTGGCTGTGGCTTGTGCTGTGGGGTGACGGAGGCAGGGGGTAATGTGCCCGCTGCTAGGCCTTAGGGGCGGTGGGGGAGCTCCGGCAGTCGGGCAGTGCGGGACAGCGGGAGCTCCGGTGGCCGGGCGCCGCAGCCACGCCACCATCCCCAGGTGCCGGTGGCCAGGCCCCAGCTCTCCGCGCTCCTTCTTCTTCCCTTCGGGGCGGCGCTGCGGAGGGACTGACGCAGCCCAGGCATGCGAGGTGCGGGCGGGCGGCAGACGATGGCACCTGGCAAGGGGTGCGCCGGCGCGGGCTGGCGACTGGCGGCGCTAGGAGGGGCGGCAGCGATGCAGCGATGGGGAATCGAGATTCGAGACAGCGAGCCATCGAGGCAGCGAGCGTGATTGCGTGAGGTATGGCTGTGGGCTGTGGCGATGGGAGCATGGGGCTGGCAAGCCGGCTGGGCTGGGGAGTGGCCAATGGGCTTGGTGGAGTTGTCAGTTGTGGTTGTGGGTTGTGTTGTGGGCTGAGGGTGGCAGGGGGTAATGGGCACGCTGCTAGGCCATTGGGTGGTCCACGGCCCACCTGTGACCCCCTGTGGCTCCGCCCTTGTTTCTAGTGGACGCGAGGTGGACATCACGCTTTTGGCTGTGTGTGGACTAGCGACTTGCTTCCCAGCTTGACATGCGCTACACATCCTAGACTTATCAAAAGTGACATCTTTGATCCTGGGAATGAAATCATTTTTCACCAACATCTTAAGATTAGCTATTCCCACATGTCCTAGGCGCCTGTGCCAAAGCCATCCAAGCTCAACTTTGGCAAGTAGGCATGCCAAGGAATTTGTGGGAGGCAGCTCAAATTTTACAAGAAACAAGTTTTGGAAACGAAAAGCTTTGAACACCAAATTTTCACCTTTATTCAAAAACCTCATTTCAGTTGGTGAGATGTGACAATGGAACCCCAGGTCGAGTAACTGGGCAACGGAGATAAAATTATAATGCAATGTTTCAACGAGGAGGACATTCTGAATTGAAAGCTCTGGAGAAATGTATACCTCCCCGGATCCAATTACTCGACTATAGCTCCCATCACCAATGGTTACCTTCCTTGGGAAGCTGCCTTCTTCCCCGAGTGAGAAGAACAACCGTGCGTTGCCTGTCATATGTTGTGTGCACCCACTGTCCATCACCCAATGACGGCCGCCGGTCCTGTAGTTCACTTGCACTCACAGCCACAAGAGAAAGTCGCTTCGAGGACTCAGGAACCCATTTAATGGGTCTCCAAGGGTTAGTCTTAGAAACAGCAAAGGAATCAACAAGTGACTTCTTGACCCACACACGTGCCCTGTGGTCATTCTCCTCTGGACGACCCACAAACCTAGCAACTAATCTACCATGCTCGCCTATCCTGAGCATGTAGTTCCCATCTAGCTCTAAGTGATTCGTAGGAAGACTTGGGTTTGGTCTTGTCCACCTGTAAGTTCTAGTCTGTGCCTTAGGTGGTGCTCTAGCTTGAGCTCTCCTACCTACAAAGCCTCTAGGCTCCCCCTGGAACCTAGCTGGTGGGTAGTAAGGTCTAGGCTGCATATAGCTACTCTCTTACCTATACCCATCCGACCCGATCTGCCTACCTGTCCAGACAGGGTATCTACCGCAAGAGTAACCTCTGCTAGTATCCCAAGTGTTTTGCCTATAGCTGACAACGGGTCTAGTGTTCCATGATCTAGCCCTAGAATTTTTCCATTGCCTATTTCTACCCCAGGCTCTAGGCTGCCAAGTGTTAGGTGCTTTCTGTCTAGAAGGTGGAGTTCTGGTGTATTGCGACGAGTGGTAGTAGGTGCTCCCTCTAGGTGTGGCACGAGAGGTATCGACGCCTGTAGATGCACGAGGACCAGGACCCTTTCCTTTTCTCCCCTTGGGCTTTTTCACGGGAGTGAGAAATTAAACTAAGCTATGAAACTACGAAATAGCCAAAGCAATTGAACAAAGATAGCCAAAGCAACAATAGTAATGCAGAAAGTGAATGGACAGGGAACCAAGCGATTTTTTTACGAGGTTTGGTGCAAAGCATCTACTCCTCGGTGAGGAACTTACCCGAAAGGAAGCCGGGACCCTCTCGTCCCGTGCCGTCAACTCACTCATGAAGCATTTTAGGGCGTGAGCCCAAGGCTTGCTTCTAACCCTTACACCAAGGATGGAGACTCCCACAAGTCGAAAGCTTTCCATCACCCGGCACCACCGAAGCGGTACCGACTTTCGCAGAGAAGGTATTTGTACAAGCGACCCTCTCTTAGACCTTGACGAAGCCGGCGACGACGAAGGTCTTGGTCACTTTGTGCCGTCCCGACACCTTGGACGAAACTCGACGTCCCGAAGGTCTAGGTGAACACAGCTTCCCTCAGACTTCGGCAGACGAAGTGGAAGCACCTGGATCGAGTGACCTTGCACCGGCAAGGGTTTTGTTGATGAATAGGAAGTAGATGTACAGTTGATGATGATCGAAATCGTTGAAGCTCGGGAACGTGGCAGTGAAGGTCTCAACTCCGGCGAAGGAAGACCCCAAAGAGCACTCGAAACAAACCGGGAGACTCATCACACACCGGAGAAATGGAGGGGAAACATACCGCGGGGAGGTGGAGGAACACCTTCTCCTACCTTCTACCCTCACTCCCTCTCTTCTCCACTCTCTCTCACTCAAACCCTAGCCATGGACATGGGGAGCCATGGGAGGAGCTCTCAAGACACACTAGGCACAAGGGGTGGATGCAAATGAGCTCTCTAAAGACAATCCCGTAGCCCTCAGCTCCTTATATAGATCCCAGGTCCGCTAGGACATGTGGCGAACAAGCAGACCACCTCACGGAGATCCAATGGACAGAAAACATTTCGGCAGAACAGATCTATTAACTCACCGGACGCGTCCGGTCGCTCCTATCCGTACGACGTGGCTCGGTTGCGACCGCTTTTGGAGAGGAGCCCACCGGACTTGTCCGGTTCCCTCCAAACGCATCTGGTCGCGTCTGGCAACAGAGAATCAACTATGTCCGTCGTGCGCAACCCTTCTGGACCTTGGCTAAACGGACGCATCCGTTCTCCCTGAATTGGCAGCAGGGCACCGGCCATTTGCTCTCTCTCCTCTCTCACACCTCGGATCCTTTGGCTTTTGGGTTGTTGGACACTTTTGTCGTGTATTGGACTCGGATAGGATCGACGTGGCCATGGCGGGAAGTATCGCGCCTAATGTTTTGGATTTGGGATTGGCGGCTACGAAACTACCCCGACACGTCAAAGTAGCCTCTGATGCTTCCGGGCACTTTTGGTGACCTCTACCCTAAGCAACCTACCCCGGAAGCCACCTCGCACTCTCGAACTTTCTTGAATCGACTCAGAAGAGGATAAGACCAGAGACTCGAGTGCTCAGTAGGACCAACATACCAGAGAGAGACTAGCACTTACGTGCACGAGTCCTGAACATACACACAACCAAAAGACATTAAAAGAAATCTAAAAAAATAAAGTCCTTAGTCTTGGTTGGTTGTTGAGTGTCCTCAAATGCCAAAATTAGCCTAGGAGTCGTAGGTCTTACAATGTCCCTCCTTTTGGCAATTTGAGGACAAGAACTGCAAAATCAATCTCAAGGCATACATGTGCATATATCTCAATGGCATTGGTTAGTTGCAAAGCCAGTGATCCAATATCCAATAGAGTCATGAGCATGTGAAGCAATGATCAAAGCAACTCTAAAGTATGAGCTAAAGCAGATCTCAAGCAAGCCATTCAACCTAAGCCATTCTAGTCATGAGCAGGATACAACACATGAGCATGTGAACATTGGTCAAGAGCAAGATACAACACATGAGCTTGTGATCATTGGTCATGAGCAAGATACAATGTGAGCAACCATTTGTCATGAGCAAGATACAATGAGAGCACAAGCTAGTCAATGATCCAAATTAGTAAGATACAAGTGAGCATGATCATGGTCATAAGCAACAGAAGCAAGGCAATGATACCATTTTGCAAGCCATCATAGCAAGAGCAAAGCACATGATATCAAATGAGCCAACCAAAGCAAAGCACAACACTAAATGAACACATGCACATGCACTCGGTTTTGTAGCTCCCCTAGATCATTGCATTTGGAATTGAAGTGAATTTCGACAAATTGTCATGCTCCCCCTCAACACATGCTCTAAAATTACGACACATCACTCTCCGTCACTCCCTTTAGCCAGTTTTAAGCAAGCTTTAGAGATTGACATATATTTCTCCCCCTTTGGCATCAAAATGGCAAAAAAGACACTCAAACTGGCACTAACTTGAAAGAACATGTAAATAAGTGAACTTGTGAGGTTGGAAAATTATACAAGCACCTAGAGGAAACAAGTAGATCACCACACAATCTGTTGAAGCTAATGCAAGGTTACTTAGTCAACTTAGTTCAAATTTAACCAATTTTAAGTGAAGTTCACTAAGTTTCAACCAAGCACATGTGGGTGAACAAATAGCCACAAGTTTCAATCATGGTGGTCAAGTTCAAGGGAGAATGCTAGTTCTAGTACCTCTAATGGAAGCTAATCATGTCACAAGTTTTGCACTCGAGCTTCAAGAGATAAAAGCATTTTTGTGTTAAGCATTTTATTCATTTTTAAAGCTTTGGGCTTACGCCTCTTTTCAAATTTCCTGCTGTCTCATGCCATAGTTGATGACACCCAACACGACACTGAAGGTGACCGTCTTGGTCATCCAGACTTCCCCAAGTTCATGCCTGGTGCAATGGCGAGCTATCTCGTCGGGAAGGTCTGGTGAGACTATCTCAAGCATTGTCGGCGACACCCGGCATTACATTGAAAGTAGCTGTCTTGGTCATCCAGACTCCCCCCCAAGTTCACACCTAGTACAATGTGAGCGATCTCATCGGGGAGGACTGGTGAGACATTTTCAACTTACTCATGTTTGATTGCTCAACGTTTTTGAAAATTTTCTCAATTAACCATCCTGCTACTACAAGTGACAGATAGTTCAACTAGAGTGCTAGAGCTAGATTATCCATTGTACAAGAGCAACAAAGAGAGAAACAGGTGGCTCTAAGCAAACCTAGCACATGTTCAAGGTATCGATTTAGCAGGTAATTTTAATTAAGCTTCAAATGAGTATGTGACCAAGCTCACAACACTAGTTCTCTAGACCATGCAATGAAACTACGAGATCAACTAGTGTAGCAAGTATAAAGATCAAAGCTCAAAGTCACAAAATCGTATGTACAAGTATTATAATGGGACCTCTCCTATAGTCCAGCTTGGTTGTCAAATTGCATTTGATTTATCTAGCACATTCAATTCATTTCTTAGCATGCAAAATCTAGCCCCATCTAGTAGTTTTGTGAATATATCTACAAGCTGATCATGAGTGCGCATGTGCTCAAGCACAATGTCACCCTTTGCTACGTGGCCTCTGAGAAAGTGGTGTCAGATGTCAATGTGCCTAGTACGTGAGTGCTGGACCGAACGCGTCCGGAGCCCACAAGACGCGTCCGGTCGACGTGTCTGTACAACACCCCGCAGTCGACATCGTTTCTGGAAATCAACTCCACCGGACGGTTCGGCGCCCACTGGACGTGTCCGGTTGCCCCAGCGGAAGCGTCCAATCGGTGGTCGGACGCGTACCGGTCGCCCCAGGCTGTTGGTAGGGCCACCTGCCAGTCTCTCTTCTCCTCTGCTTCACTCCCTCGGATGCTTGGCTCAGTTTGTTTGACATATTTGTCGGCTTTTGGACTCGAATATGCATGACTTGGCTTGGGCGGGAGGTTTTCATGCTGGATATTTTTGGAATGGACTTGGTGGCTAAGAAACCTATCCGAACACGTGTAAAGGTGCCTCAGATACTTCCGGGCCCTTTCGGTGACATCGACCCAAAGCGAACCAACCCCCGAACACTTGGCACTCTCTCGATTGCTCCCGAAACTTCTTGACTCAGCTAGACAGAGGATGAGGATGACAACTCAAGTGCTCAGTGGGACCAACCTGCTAGAGGCTGAGGCTTGCACTTGACGTGTACAAGCCTCGACACGCATGCAACCAAAATCATTAAAAGAAATCTAAAAATAAAGTCCTTAACCTTGGTTGACGTGGCACCAAAGTCCTAGGTCTTACAAAGTGACATGCCCCCGAAGTGCTTTTATGGTCGATTTGGCATCCAACATAGTCCGAATCAGAGTAACCGAGGTGTGGACAACATGGGCCCCGGGTACCCTCAACCACGGGCCAAGTATCACCTGACAGGCGATGGCCCAAGACGGCTATATGCTAGTGTCGGGGATAAAATCACGGCCCATTGCCAGGGTCCACTCCGGTCGGTCAAAACGCGGATGCCTCAGGGATCCCAGGACCCCTTGAGCAGAGTCGGGAACGACTTCAAGCCTTGGCAACGGTGGTCAGATCCACCAATCAGGCCAACCTCGTCCTCATGGGCGATGCTGTTGCTTCTCGCCTAGAGCGGCTGGCTGAAAGCCTTAAGTCCATAGGTGAAGTTAACACTTCCTCCGGGCAGTGCAGTCAACCTGCCCTGATCACCGATAACGGTCCTCAGTTCAGAAGCGAGCTATTCCAGGAATACTGCGAACAGCTGGGCACCAAGGTCTGCTTCGCCTCTGTGGCACATCCACAGTGCAATGGAGCAGTCGAGCGAGCTAACGGACAGCTAGTCCAGGGTATTAAACGATGGGTTTTTGCTGCTCTTAGCGAGCACAACAAAGCCTGGTCGACGAAGTTCGGGGCCCTCGCCCGGCGCACTGAGGGGGCTCGCCCGCAAGCTGGGACCTGGTCGCCCGCCTGACGCGCGGGGCCCTCCGGGTGCGCCGAGGGGCTCGCCCACGCGCCCGCCTGACGCATGGGGCCCTCGCCCGGCGCACTAGCGACTCCCCCTTCTGCTGCTCCACATTGTGGAGATCGTCTTCAACTCCGGGCTGCTCGAACGTGCCCTGGAAATTGGTGATGAAGAGCTCGGAGAGCTCCTTCCACGACCCCACTGACTCTGGGGGTAGGTTCATGAGCCACGAGCGGGCTCCGCCGGTGAGGACTGCGGGAAAGTAGTTCGCCAGAACCTTCCCCGACCCTCCAGTCGGCTGCATCACCGTAGTGTAGATCAGCAAAAACTCGTCAGGGTTGGTGGAGCCATCGTACTTCTCGATGGCGGCGGGCCGGAACCTCTCCGGCCACTGCACTCGGCGCAGCACCTTCGAAAAGGCGCGGCAGCCGACGTCTGGAGCCTCTTGCTCCTGGATGCGCCCTTCGTCTCGCCGTGCCCGCCGTCCGGACAGCGCCGAAGATGCGCCGCCTTCTCTGGCGGAGGCAGCATCGCGGGAACCCTCCTGGTCCCCACGAGCGGCAGCGTCAGTGCGGTCGCGCTCTCGATCATGCCGCCGGCGGAGCTTGTCGCGTAGGTCTTCTCCGTGGCGTAGATGGCGATTCTCCAAGTGGGCCCGGAGATCCCGCCCACCTGAACGCCTGCCCGGTCGAACCCCCGTAGGAGTTGCCCGGCTCCTGTCATCCTGGCCCCGCTCCCTCTCGCTAGGAGATTCGTGGGAGGGATGCGGAGAAACCAAAGAGCGGGAGGAAGCGGAAACACCGGTTCCCGTGCCCCCCGCCACTTGCACTATCGCCGCGGCGGCATCCACATAGCGGGCCAAACTGGCCAGCCACGGTGCCGCCGGAGAGTCCGGAGTTACCGGAACCGGCGGGTTGTCCAGCAGGGCCCTGGCCGCATGGAGGCTCTGTGCGCGAGTGCACTCCTTCAAAGCCAGGCACCGCCTAGCCAGACTGGGCCGGCTACCACCCGGCTGATCCACCGCCATTGCCGCGGCCGACGCTGCGGCCGCGGCTCTAGCGGCTGCTTCTTGGCCCACCGCGGACTACTCTTCCGCCATTGCCGCCTGAAAAGAGGTCGAAGAACTTGAACTGATGCTAGCGCCCCCTACCTGGCGCGCCACTGACGGCGTGCTCTCCGCTCAACCACTGCGGATCACACCCCTATCATATTTCTATCGTGCTAGCCTATCAGCTCGAGCTCAGTTCGATTCGAGCGTCGGGCACGACGAGGAGCGACACACAGGGTTTACCCAGGTTCGGACCCCCTCGTGGGTAACAGTCCTACTCCTGCCGAGCCTTAGCTCTTTTTGTGTTGTGGTTGTGTGGAATGCGATTACATAATGTTTCGAACCCCCCTCTCCCTTCTCTCTCCCCCCTTTTATACAAGCCTCGAACTGGCGGAGAGAGCCGAGGGGGTAGGCAGTACAGTACTGTCAGTACAGTACACTGATAAGACGAATGGGGCAGGACAGGAGAGACGAAAACGTGCTGCTACTGCGCCGCACGGCGCCGCCACGCGTGCTTTGCAAGTGGCTTCTGGCACGTGTGAACACGCCAGTGAGACTGCGGGCGGGGCCCAGCCTACTCCTTCTGATGCGGGCGGCTTGCATGATGAGGGCAAACTCTCTCACTGCCGGTCAATTCCGCTGCGCCACAGTGACAGTTGATCAGACCTGTAGAGGTCACTGTGGCGGTAATCATCTCTTCATCTGTCTATCCGCGCGTAATGTCGCATTGAATGCGCCCGTCCTTCGCAGCAGGGGGAGCCTTCGCCCAGAATACTCCTTTAGGGACGCTCCCTTCCACGCGGGCCCCGCTTGACAATGGGGGGCCCTACGCGCGCCGAGGAGCTCACCCGCGCGCTGGGGCCTGGTCGCCCGCCTGACGCGCGGGGCCCTCGCCCGGCGCACTGAGGGGGCTCGCCCGCAAGCTGGGACCTGGTCGCCCGCCTGACGCGCGGGGCCCTCCGGGTGCGCCGAGGGGCTCGCCCACGCGCCCGCCTGATGCGTGGGGCCCTCGCCCAGCACTCTAAGGGGCTCGCCCACGCGCTGGGGCCTGCTCGCACGCCTGACGCGTGGGGCCCGCCTGATGCACTGAGGGGCTCGCCCGCACGCTGGGGCCCGCTCGCCCGCCTGACGTGCGGGGCCCTCGCCTGGTGCACGGATGGGCTCGCCCACGCGCTGGGGTCGGCTCGCCGGCCTGACGTGCGGGGCCCTCGCCTAGTGCACGGAGGGGCTCGCCCAGGCGCTGGGGCCTGGTCGCCCGCTTGACGCGTGGCACCTGCCGGATGTACTCTCGGCTTCCTTAGGACTCTTTATACCCCGGTATTTGTTACACCGACAGCTGGAGTTGTGGAGGTCTTGATGACGCAACGACGTCCCAGCACCTTGGACAACGACCCGGCGTCCTGGAGATGTAGACGAACACGGCTTCCCTCAGACTTCGTCGGCAGCGAAGTGGAAGCACCTGGTTCCCAACCAGATGACCTTGCACCAGCAAAGGTTTCGTTGGTGTAGAGGTTGTAGACGAAGCATTCATATGGGCGAAGAAGACCAAGACCGATGAAGCTCGGTGATGGTGTGGTGAAGTCTCAACTCTACAAGGAAGTCCCAAAGAGCACTTTATCGTTCTCTCGCTCTCCTCTCCTCTCTCTCACAAGCAAACCCTAGGTGGTGGTGGCCATGGGCAAGGGAGAACCGATGGGAGAAGCTCTCAAGCACACACAAGCCAAGGGTACAAATGAAATGAGCTCTCTCAAGTCTAATCCGCGAGGCTCAGCCCCTTATATAGACCCCTACCCGAGATTGGACACGTGGCAGACATCGAAGGCCTTTAATTTGAATCTGCGGCGGAGATGGGCCGATCTGGGTATTCACCGGACACGTCCGGAGCCCACAGGACGCGTCCGGTCGACGTGTCTGTACAACACCCCGCAGTCGACATCGTTTCTGGAAATCAGCTCCACCGGACGGTCCGGCGCCCACTGGACGCGTCCGGTTGCCCCAGCGGAAGCGTCCGATCGGTGGTCGGACGCGTCCGGTCGCCCCAGGTTGGCAGTAGGGCCACCTGCCAGTCTCTCTTCTCCTCTACTTCACTCCCTCGGAATATTTTTGTGCCGAATATTTTTGGAATGGACTTGGTGGCTAAGAAACCTATCCGAACACGTGTAAAGGTGCCTCGGATATTTCCGGGCCCTTTCGGTGACATCGACCCAAAGGGAACCAACCCTCGAACACCTGGCACTCTCTCGATTGCTCCCGAAACTTCTTGACTTAGCTAGACAGAGGATGTGGATGACGACTCAAGTGCTTAGTGGGACCAACCTGCTAGAGGCTGAGGCTTGCACTTGACGTGTACAAGCCTCGACACGCATGCAACCAAAATCATTAAAAGAAATCTAAAAATAAAGTCCTTAATCTTGGTTGACGTGCCACCAAATTCCAAAACCAAAACCCTAGGAGTCCTAGGTCTTACAAAGTGACATGCCCCCGAAGTGCTTTTACGGTCGATTTTGCATCCAACGTAGTCCGAATCGGAGTAACCGAGGTGTGGACAACATGGGCCCCGGGTACCCTCAGCCATGGCCCAAGTAACACCTGACAGGGGATGGCCCAAGACAGCTATATCCTAGGTTGTATACTAGTCGGACAGAGAGGAGACTTGCTTGGCAAGGAATTATCTAAAGGAGGAAATACCCCTTAATCTATACGAGATAAATAAAGAAACTTACCGGTACAAGGCATCTTTAGATGGGATTCTACCAAGAGTAGGACTCTCCAAGTCGTATCCATCTAGGGAACTACCCTATAACCCGTACCCCCTCTACTATATAAATGTTGGGGGTCGGGACCTTAGAAATAAGTTCTCATAAGCATTCAAATCTCGAGATATAATCCGCATGTAATCGAGATCGACCTATAATCCCAGAGCACAGGACTAGGGTATTACCACCTCCGCGAGGGCCTGAACCAGTATAAAAAAGACTCCCTTGCCACCTGCGTTACCATTAGATCGGATACTTTGATACCCCCCCATACATCCTGAATTACAAATTCGTTGCCGGAGAGTACTCCCAAGGTACACATCGTTGACAGTTGGTGCGCCAGGTAGGGGAGCGTCAAAGTCATCTTCGTCAAGTCTGATGGCACAAGTCGGCTCTTCAATCAACGTCTACACACCGAGTCAGCCTTTCCTCTTCGGGAGCCTCGACTTCATCATTGTCCATATCGGCGAGCTCCATCTCTCGGATCTGGAAGAGATCCAATCTGAGAACTTTGTCATCACGCAGGCGTACCCTTTCGGGCTGGAGAACACCGCAGCTCATCTCTCCCAAGTAATCAGCCAAGGATTGCCTCAGCTCAGATATGATCATAACCCTTGCAAGGATATCCTTCCGATTGGAGAGGTCAATACTCTTCAGCCTGGGAATCCCTCAGTACTTGGACTGCTATCGCGACGTACTCATGCAGGCGTCCGGGCCCTGGACAAGGAAACCCCTGGTTGGAGGAGGAGCCACTCGATCACTGGTCGGACGCGTCCGATGACCACTTTTCTTCGGACGCCAGGTTAGATGCCCTAACCCTAGGCTATCGGACGTGTCCGATCAATG
Organism: Raddia distichophylla; assembly: GCA_005191435.1. Taxonomy (NCBI): domain Eukaryota; kingdom Viridiplantae; phylum Streptophyta; class Magnoliopsida; order Poales; family Poaceae; genus Raddia; species Raddia distichophylla. The sequence continues at coordinate 3,065,953 of SPJY01007168.1, read as the reverse complement.
GTCGGACGCGTCCGATGACTGCTTCCTGGCAGTCATCTCATCTCCCTCTCATTGTCTCTCACCCACTCTCTCTCACAAGGTCTCAGGTGGCTTGGGATGAGTTTGTTGGTCACTATTGTTGGCTTTGGACTTGGTGGGACCCACGGAAGCTTTCGGATAGGATCGAATCAATTTGGGCGGGAGTTTTCGCACCTAAGGCCTTTAACTCGACTTGGTGGCTACGCAACTACCCGGGACACGACAACTCGGCCTCGGATGCTTCCGGGCCCACTCGGTGGCACTGACAGCTAGCCAACTACCCCTCGGACACCTGGCACTCTCTCGAATGCTCTTGAACATTCTAGACGGACCTAGACTCCCCCGGAGAGACGACAACTCGATTGTGCTCAATGGGACCGACTCGCAGAGACTGAGTCTCACATGCCATGCTATGCAAGGGACACGCACGCAACCGAAAGACATAAAGATAATATGATGCTCAATGGGACCGACTTGCCAGAGACTGAGACTCGCACAACCGTGCTCGAGCCTCAGACACGCACGGAACCAAAAGACATAAAGAGAATGTGCTAGGAAAAGTAATGTCCTTAGTTGACGTGGCACCAAATGCAAAAACCTAGTGGACCTAGGAGTCCTAGACTTACAATCTCCCCTTTTTTGGCAATTTGGTGACAAGACCCTACGAAAGCAATCTCAAAAGTACAAGAGCATATATCTCATGGCATTGGGGTTAGTTGCATGGCCAATGTCCATTTTCAAGTAATAAGCATTCATGTCCAAGTATTGAGTGATTGTGAGCAAATGCCAAAGCCATTACCATTCTAAGCACATCACGAGCAAGCTCAAACAATCCTAAGCGCATATAGCTCCTTGGTGAAGAATGTGAGCATGATCCAATGCATTCAGAGCACGAACCTATTCAGAAGCAAGATACACATGCTCTAAGCATGACCATGGAATTAGCAAGTTACAACCCTCTAGAGGGACCAAATGTGAAAGCAAGATACAACCTCAAAGAGGACTACTCATGAGCAAGATACAACCCAAATTTGGGACCATTCAAGAGCAAGATACATGAAGTAATGAGCAGGAATTTTCAGGCACATTTGAGCAAAGGCATGATCTAGAGCATAAGCAACGCACAAGCACAAGTCAAGCAACCCAAGCAATAGCAGTTTGCATATGAACACAAGTTTAGCTCCCCCTAGATCATTGCATATGAGTTTAAGTGCTGAAATTTACAAATGGCTCAAATTTCTCAAGTTTTGCTCTCTTGCACCCCCTCAACACATGCTCACACATAACTTTGGCATTCAACTAACCATGCTCTCCCCCTTAGCCAATTTTTACGAAAGCACTTTGAGATTGATATGCACATTTCTCTCCCCCTTCTTGTAAGCAAAATGCAAAAAGAAGTACTAAACTGGCACTACTTTGGTCATGCATCTGAGAAAGTAAACCAAGAGCTAGACAATTTATACCAACGCCAAACGAGACCAATAGACCACTACAAGCTTATCAAGTCTAGTGCAAGGTCACTCGATCAACTTAGCACAGAATAAGCGTGTTTTATGTGATCTTTCATCATTAGCACCCAAGCACAAGTACTAGAATATCCTATAGCCGCATGTTTCAACCATAGTATTCAAGTACAAAGGAGAATACTAGCTAACAACGCTATTGGAGCTAAACTAGTACTAGTTTGGCAGTCAAGCTTTGTGAGAGAGAAAATTATTTTGGTTGAGCATTTGATTCCTTTATTCTATTGAAAGCTTTTGGCACATGCCATTTTTCAAAACTTGCTGCTATTCACAGAATTGTTGGCAGCTTATTCATTATTTTTATTTTTGCTCAACAGTTTTGAAAAAGCTCTCATTTAGTAATCCTGCTATCCCCAGTAATAGAATGCCCAATTACATGAGTTAGATTCTAGATTATCCAATGCAAAAGAATAGAAAATGAAGGAAACAAATGGCTCTAGATCATCTAATACAAGTGCAAGGCATCAATTTTAGCAGGTAATTTGTTAAGCGTTAAATGAGTAAGAGACTTAGCTTCCAAGCACTAGCTCTCAAGACAGGTTGTGACTAAAAGGAACAACTCGAGAAGCGGGCATAAAGAGTAAAGCTCAAAGTCACAAAACTCAATGCATAGGTATTATAATGGGACCTCTCCCGTAGTCCAGCCTAGTTTTTCAAATTGCATTTGACTTATCTAGGATGTTCAATTCATTGCGCAATTTGCAAAAACGGTTTTCATCTAATGGCTTGGTAAAAATG
>SPJY01007168.1:3011568-3056514 GCA_005191435.1 Raddia distichophylla | reverse complement strand
GAGAGAGAGAGAGAGAGAGAGAGAGAGAGAGAGAGAGAGAGAGAAGGGAGGAAGAAGAAGCTATGAGAGGCTGACAGGTGGGACCCACCTATCAGCCCTTATTTCTCAGCATATTTGCCTTGTATTCTCCCCGTAAGTCCCCATAATGGCACGTTTGGAACTGATGATCTGTTAAAATGGTATCTCTGCTTGAGGCAATTGAAAAATGGCAATCATGGTTTCGGGCTGTTTGAAAATGGCACTAGTGAAATTAACCCAAGTTTTAAAGAAGTTAACTTACGCATCCTGTTTTAAAGAAGTTAACTTACGCATCCTGCAGAGGGAAGGAAATATAGACGAACATGTTAAATTGTTAATCATAGCCATGGAGTATTTTGTTCTTAGTCCATATGATTCTAAAACCTTAAGACTGTGTTGTAACAGCTAATAGTTTTCCCCCTGGTCTTTACCTAACACCGTTGTATGATCACATGACACTTGTCTGTCGAAATCAAATGACTAGACGTCTAGACCCATCAGGCTTTGATTAGCCACGCCTTTGATATACACACTTTTCCGGTTGTGCTGTATAAATTGACAAAATCATACGGTCGGCGCCCGTTCAGTGGAAAATAACACTTGCCTCAAAGTAATTATTTTCATTAAGAGATGTTTTCCCTTTTCTGTTAAAAAAAGGCATTGCTAAGCATGTATGATTGATCAAAAGCAACTCTTTTAAAATAAACTCAGCGCAATAACAATAAAGCTTTCTAGATTTAGTAGCTATTGACAATGGCTAATTGGAGCTAGCTTACGCTGATCTGTGGATCAGGCATGATTGCATGAACAGAACACAGCTCGTGCCATGGCAGCGCCGGAGAGCGGCTCGAGGTGACACGATGAGCGGATAGGATCACTTCTGTCCCTCGGCGAAGGTTTGTGCCGTCTTCTCGCCCTCTGCTCTCCTCGCCTCCATTCGCTAGTGATCCTGTCAAACGTCGATGCTGGTTGATTGCAATGATGCGTTGATGCTGAGCTTTTCTTGGTATTATTGGGGGGGGTGCATGCTGTGAATGGCGATACCTCTTTGGCAATTGTGGAAGTGGTGGCGTTTCCGGTGATGGGACACGGATGTCGCGGGCTTCTTTGTGCTGCCGCCACTTGCAACATGAGTTCGGTGATTCACTAGGGTTCTGGGCCTCCCGGTGACATCTGTGATGATTCTACCTTGCGGCCGAGCTTGGCATCGATCTCTCTGACGATAGTAGTAACATGGAGCTGCCCATGCCCACGTCGTGAGTTTCAGAATCACGCACTTTATGCAGAACATATGACCCCAAGAAGATATGAATTAAGCAAATGCATTAGGAACAGGTTTAGACTAGATCACTGACATGATTGCGCTAGAGAGCGAACAAGGAAAGGCGTTTCTGATCAGTGTCACTCTGAAGAGGACATATTCATGGAGCGTGTGCTTTGGGGCGAAGGCTTGCAATGGCATATTGCCATGTACATGTACGAGGGTTCAGCAGCCGTTTAGGTGAACCAAACGTGGGTATTGTTCTTGAGAGGTTGGGGCGTTGGGCTTCCTGCTTCCTGCATACATCATGGCAGTAGAAACCAAAGGATCCTGACATCCTGGTCAGCTCCAAGGATTAACACTGCATGTGCAGCTGCTTCTGCACATGGAGACAGTATAGATCTCTGGGAAAGGGCGTGACACGGTTTAACGTGTTCGTTGAACAAACTGCGATAGACTAATCTTAACGGCATCCAAAAATTCAAACGCAGCAGTTGATGAGGCCACGGTTTTCGAGCTAATTAATTGAACAGGTAGTACGTACAGCGTTTCATAGACAGGGACGTGGTGAATATTCTTTAGCTAGGAATGGGCGAATGGCTAGAACCTAGGATGGAATATCACTACGGGCTAGTCCGATTCTCTTAGAAATTTCTGCAATTATAAAGAAAAAAAAGAAGAAAAGGTACCTATTTTGAGCTGCGAGCCAATTTTATTATTATAAAAAAACTCCAATTAGCAAAACCAAACTAAAACAGTCTCAATAACGATTTAAAATAGTTTCACTGTATGACAGCACACATGCCTGATTTTGATGACATGGCATTACACAGGGTTAGCAAACTAATCGCATGTGCCGCAACGTTGACAGAAACAACCTCAACCATTGTTTGACCTATCAAGGTATAATTTGGTTTGATTTTACTAATTTGATGACAACTTTTTCCTGTAGAAACAGTTGTGACGATGGTCGTGATGGAGATATGACCTGCTGCCTACATGAGCCCTTGGAGTAAATTATGTTGTTGTCCCCAAAAGTTAAAATAAAGTTTCACTTAGTCCCCTAAACTGTGAAATTAATTTGTCACCTCGGTAAGTTGCAACCCCACATCTGTTAGGCCAAATGTTAAGTGATTAGGTGATCATTAGGTGACCATTAACTGTTCAGGTGATACCCATGCTTGTGGTTTTTCAGTGAGACGGTATCCACGCCATTTGAAAAATATAAAAAGAAAACTATAGAAATTGAAAAAAATTGAAAGTTTTGAAAATTTGAACATGAATCTCAAATTGGAATTCAAATTCTAAAAACGAATTTTAATGTTGACTATATTTTTTGAATTTTGAATGTGAAAGAATTATAGATTTTTAGAAAAAAAAATTCAGAAGTTTTTAAGATTCAAACTCAAAATTTTAAAAGTTGGATGAAAAGTTTTAAATCTCGCAGACATGAATGAACCTCAAATATAATCGACAAATGTTTTTTGGGTTACATTTGAATCTTAAAACCTTTCAAATTCATTTTTAAAATTTAAATTCATCTAGTTTTAAAATTCAAATTTAAATTCATCTAGTTTTAAAATTCAAATTTAAATTTAGAGTTTTATTATAAAAACTTTCAATTTGATTCCCCTCCAAAAAAAATTGAGTTTAAAAGTCCAAAAAATACACTCAATTTTAAAATTCCGAAAAACCACCATTGCCTCTTCCTTCCCCTACGGTCTGTCCGAACAGCTTGAGCCGTGAACAAGGCCTAGCCTCCAGCTCGCATGCTAGAATGAGCCCAAATCAAGATAGCCTCCCCTCCAACTCGGTTGATTGAACAAGGCTGGGCTGGCTCATTCGAACTCGGCTCGTTTCCACGCCTCGTTAGTGGGACTGTGAGTACTTCTTCATGTATTCTAAGTCGGTTGTTGCCTAAGCCTAACACGGTGTGGTTTGGCCACTGTCATCTTTTGGCCGTGAAAATTTGAACATGAATCTTAAATTGGAAGTCGACCTGCGAGCGAGCGATCCTTCCCGATCGAACCCAGTATAGAGATGGATCGGTCATGCGCAAGAACTTACTGGGCAGCAGGTAGCTAGGCCTATATGCACTAATGTTTACGCAAAAGAAACGCGACATCCATGCGCTTAACCCAGCATGGTCCAGGAACGGGACGGCACAGGGGAGGCAGTGACGGCACGGGGAGACGCGTGATGGTGGCCTGCGGAGGCAAAGAGGACGATGCCGATTGATTGATAGATTCCTGCTTGGTGTTTGCATGTCTTGCAATAAACTGCGTAACTCCCTAGATTTTTTTCCCTTTATTAGTACTCTCTACGTTTTTTTGTTTGACATCTTTGACTTTTTAATATGTCTTTAACCATTCGTCTTATTCAAAAATTTAGTGCAAAGATGTAAAAAAAAACATATTTAAAGTATCTCTATTGATAAAACAAATCACAACAAAATAAATGATGTTTACAAAAAAACTTTAAATAAGATGAATGGTCAAAGGCGTGTCGAAAAGTTAAAGGCGTCAAACAAAAAAAGCGAAAGTAGTACATACTTCCTAGGTAAGCGGCGGAAACACGTCAAGTGAAGTCCTGTGTAGGTTGGAGCATTTTTTTCCCTTTAAAAAAGGTAAAGATCTTCATATAATTAAGCTCTTGCCTTACAATGTTAAGATCTTGCCTTACTACGCTTCAAAGATTGAATAATATATAGAATCGCTAGTTCCGGCTAATGTAATGACAATTGCTTGTATATGACCTTGCACGTAAAGACGTAAGAGACCGAGACTTAATTCCATTATATGAAAAAAGATAAGCTCTTTCCTTGCCTAACGAACCCATGATGTAATTTTGCATGATTGAGGGAGGCCCAACAACCTTTGCAGAACCCGTGAGGCTGAGATGGAGACCAATGCCCATTCAAATTTTATATTACAGGCTTTAGGTATATATTTCTCTTCCTCTCTTTGTTTTTTTTCATCTAACTATATTGAGAGCTTGAGTTGACTACCTCTAAATACTTTCTCTGCTTAGAGGCGGTCTAACTAGTGAGTGTTCAAATTTTAAGCATTAAATCACTATATATAATTAGTGACTCTAAACTTAGACTTAATATTGCAAGAAGACCTCCAAACTTCAAGGGCAATATGTGTCTCACCTTGGCTAGAGACCATATTGCCTTTAATCACTATGAATCTACTAAAAACTTCTCTCTAAAAAATAAAAATTTTACGGTACACATTAAAAAATAAAACTTCTCTCTAAATGCAAACCGCTCATCTCTTTCGATCTAACGGATCACATTAATTTTTTTAATACTATAATAATAGTATTTATATTACAATGCTAGTATATGTTTTATGTGGGATTCAGGTCTACATCCCTAGCATATTTGTCAATGTGTACCGTAAAAATGCTCCTAAAATAGCCCTTGAAACTTTGTAAATCTATGCAGAAAACAGGAGTTGCAATAAAATAAATTTGGGTGAAGTCACAATCACTATTGGTACACCCACGCAGGTGTAGTGGTATCAACATAAATTTTTACACTATCAACTGGTATGCTATACTCGGAATATATGACCAAATATATTTAAAGAATAGTAAAAATACGTGTTAGCATTTCTTTTAGAAGCTGTATTTTTTCCTAGCATAATAACTGAATTAAAAAATGTGACCAAGAAGAATTCACTATCGAGGCTATACTGTTGACCCACGTAGCACGAACTCTTCATTGTTGGCAGTTTGCTTCTTCAGTATGACCGGAGAGATCAATCTCCAAACTGCGAAGATAGAAACATCAAAATAAGCACCACATTAGTTTTCCCCTAGAAACCATAAGAATCCAAGAATCAATAGTGATTCAGATAGCGTCATTTACCATCATATACAGAATATAAGCAACATATGCATGCTCAATAGAGGAAACATGATAGCAAATAGAGCTGCATGGTAAACAACAGGAATTGGAGGCTTACTATAGATGCTAGCTGCGAACCATTCATTCATCATCTTTACCCATGTGCTCGCCCATCCAACATCTATGCTCCACCTGATTATTAAAGGAAGGATGCAAGAAGATGTAGTTAATTAGATGCATCTTCTACTGAAACAAAGATAAGGTGGTAAGGAAATGTAGCATGACATGTCACTATTAGAATGGCTTACTTTCTTGTTGGTTGGTTAAGTTCCCAGCTGATGAACAGCATCGCAAAATACATAGCCCCCATTGCAAACACTATGTGGAAAATCTCATAGCAGTAGGGTACATCCTCTTCCAATTGTACATTGTCATTTCGAAACTGAAACATGAACATTCTTGTTAGTACGTACGATGGGTAGTGTAATACTCCGGCCCGATGTGTTGTGAGGCCCATGTGGATACGATGGTGGGATTAGTCTCACATTGCTAGTTGAGACAGAGTTATAATAGCATATAATGTCTGTTGATGTCTGTTGAAGCCAAACATAGCATCCCAGGTTAATCCTGTTGGACGAAGCGAGGATGAAAAATCTGAGTGCTATGCATGCATGGGTCAGCCCCGTAGGTGGGCTAGACTCTAAGCGAATTTAGGTTAACCCTTTTAGACGAAGCAAGGTCGAAAAGTCTAAATAGGTGCTATGCATGCGTGGGCCAGCCCCGTAGGTGGGCTAGGCTCTAAGTGAATTTAGGCCTGAGTGTTACAGGTAAAGTAAAAAAACTATTCATATTCAAGAAATTCACGGTATTCCTAATTAATAAAGATGTGCATCATCATTTGCACATGCTTGATATGGGTTGGGAAGCTGTTCAGTCTTGCGCAAAAAAACGATGTGTGCAGCCGTTGCTGGTTCATTTGGAATCTGGGTGGCATAAACTTTAAATACTAGAAAACACTATGTACTAATTCTCAAAAAAAAAAACACTATGTAGTGATCCAGAAATGTGAAATGATGCCAATGATATAAAAAAAGGTTGAATTCCAAACTTACTTGGAAGGATCTGGTGTCAATTCCAGTAGAAAATGTGGCCATCACAATGGAGAAAATTGCTATAATGAAGCTCTATAAAACACGATGTGGTTAATTAGAATACTGAGATTGTATTTACTAGCATGAACTTAAATAAAAAAAAGTCCAACCAGCTGGGCAGCAAGGAGATGAAGCAAACGACATCTAGAAACAGTTGGCTCAAAGTTCAATTGAGATTCCCAATCAAACAAATAAAACCATCGAAAAACTGGTTGGTGCAAGTGTAATGTTTCTGAACAATTAGGGTATTTTTGTATAATATAACCATCGAAAAACTGGTTGTTGCAAGTGTAATGTTTCTGAACTCAAGGAAATGAAAGGAAAGGAAGAGTTACAATGTACAATAGTATGCCAACACGTTCCATGCAGTTTCAGCAAGTTTCATGAAAAACAATTTAGAAGTTTCATGTTTATGTAGGTTTTCATGTGTTTAGAGAAGTTCACATAAGATTTTAAGGAAGTGTTGCACGCAACGAGGGGGTACAACCCTTAACGCGAGTAAGACGAGCTGTTGAAGCTAGCGTATAGGTTGTTAATCAGAGACATTGCCTATAAGATTAGATCTAAATTTACTTCATTGCTTATATAATTAGAAAGATAAGTCCTTTTATAGGATTAAATTAAAAGACTTGGGTTTTAAGAAAAGTAATTTCTCATTTGGACCGGAAGAAACAAATCCTAACTAATTGTAACTAATCTCTAATAGATAGAAACTAATAATACAAAATCTTAACCCCTACTACAATACCGCAGTACTGCACGCGCTACAGTATCTGTTATGGGCGGCCCAACAAGGCCCATGAACTACCGCAACAGAAAGCTTCAAGCCTAGTTTCCAATTTGCCCTTTAATTAAGTATATGTATGGTAGCTAAAGACGGGCACAGATAAACGTTCAAAGAACGTCAAAACTTTTGCTTACAATTATAGTAGCCCAATCACCATCCTCTCCAATTTTCATATGAGAATGACACTTTTCAATTTGTGGTTCGCTGCACATTGCAAGGCATGTAATGAACATTACAAGACTAAATCCTAAAATGCTACACTAAGTAGAACTGCAAATGAAAAATAAATAAATATGAGTCAGTCAGGAAATTGTTGGCAAAAGTAGAACGCCGATCAAGGGTTAGGATAGAAGTACCTGTGGAGTGCAGACCAACAGAGGAACACAATATATGAGCCCATGATTCCAGAAGATAGAAGGCCTTCGTTAACCTTCTCAGCAAGAAAAAATAACTTCAATCAATACAACTCATTCATGTAGGTTGAAACAATTTCAGAAGCCAGCTAGAAGATTTTGCATATCAGCTAAGAGATTAGCATCTAGGGCTGATGGTCACGTTGATTACTATTTCTCAGGTCAAGAACAAACATTGTCGCTTCAGGGTTTGGTGCAAGCAGCCACTAACGTTACAATGCTTGTTCGTTCCTGGTCGCTGCGCGCTCTGCGGTTGGGCTTCATCGGCTGGGTCCAGTGCAATCGAACTCAGACGGTTCAATTTGGCAAACCGACGGTTAAAACCGATGTACATTCAAAAATTTTAAATTCAATAGTTACCTTCCCTTTTTCAAACCGTTGGTTCCTCAGTAGAAAGTTAGAAACCCAATTCTACGGTCATAACCTACTGAATTTCGCTTAAAATTTCATCCCCAATTTTAAATTTCAAAAACGTTACACAGTTTTTAGGTATCTTGACGTAAAAAACGTTACTTGTGGGATCCTAGTTTTCAACTGAGGCAAAAAAATTGTAAACCCTGGTAGTGGGTAAAATTTTTTAGTATTTTATTTTCTACGTTTTGCTAAAAGTTTCTCTTCTATCAAGATTTCCAACCCAAGACCTTCTTATTGGGAAATCAAGTAAAAATATGTGGGGGTCGCCAACGTTGTGTACTCTAGAACCAAGGAACAAATGTTTACCGACCGGCGACCGATAACCACCGATAAACCCGATTTATCATTTTTACTTGTGGGATCCAGTAAAAAAAAATCAGTGGTATTCATATTGATATTCATTTGGCACCTTTCATTGTGATATTTTGCAATGGAAATGTTCATTAGGCACCTTTATTGATGATATGTGCTTCAAAGATATAAAATGACATTGTTACGTTAAGGCGTTCAGCGGAACAAATCTATATAACGAGTTAGGTGGCCCGCACATTTGCGCGACTAGATTTGTTTTGGTATATAGTGTTTATCTCTAACTCATAATCGACTAACATATCAGATCGGATTTAGAGTGATATGTGCTTCAAAGATATAAAATGACATTGTTACGTTCAGGGGTTCAGCGGAACAAATCTATATAATATGCTATGAACTAGTCATATTGTCTTATTTCATTGTTGTCATGTGCAATTTGTGATGATTAATTGATAATAGGGATGATTTTTAGCAAAGCTATGCAATTTTTTTTGAAAGTTTTTTAAAAAAATTTAAATGGTCCAATAAATCAATGTGTCATGTTTACCAGTATCCGCGTACCTTTGAGTGTAGTGACACCGCCATCATTATTTTCACCAGGATCGCCGTCCACGTAATGGTGAAGATGTTGAACACGCACGAGGAGCTTGGAGCATACAAAACATACAACACAGCAATTCCAGCAAACGCAGCAATGAAGGAGATAGTCGACAAGAACAATCCGAACAAGCCGCTGAGAATTACATGATATCATCTGTTGTCATGGCTATGTGTAATTGCAACGAAACTAACTGAATGTTCGAGTTCTTGAATAATTATGTACCAATGATTTGATCCAGGGTCTGGCATCCAACGTTTATTGCACCATGATATGAAGTGAAGCATGCTTATCAGCTGGAGAAGGAGAAATATCCTGGAGGTATCATGAAACATAGATTAATTAAGTAAAACCTTCATTTCAATATAAATATAACAGAAACCTGAAACCAGGGCACTAATGCTTGAAACTTCTCAAATCACAGTATGATATGTCAGAATCTTTAAAATTACCCGGCACCCATTCGAGCAATTTCACCTGCAGAGGAAATGCACCAGATTTTTTTCAGATCACTGATGTTTTGGCTTGTTTACTCAGGTGGAAAGTTACGATGGAACTAGCACTAGAGGTTCAATTGAAATAGATGTTCATGTCGAACTAGAGCCTTTTTTTTATTATGTATGATTACTGAACATCTGCTAATAAAATACTCCGACCATTATATCTTGCACTATCTAGAGCAACTACATACGTTGTAATTGTCTTGTTATCAATAAAAACTTCCTTTATCGAAAAAAAACATTGTAGCACACCTAGCCACCCATTGAGTTGAGAACATCTTATGGATGACGAGCTGACCATTAAGCGGAGAAACAAAACTTACCATAAAGTTGGATGAATATGTTGGGGATGATAAACGGGATGCCGATTGACACAACATAAGCAAGGAACTTCGAAACCCAGCATCCAGAATGCCACGAATTACGAACTTCATGGAGCTTGCGAGTTCCAAATGTTGTGGCAAACATCACCCAGAAAAATATCTGTCACTTTGTATAAGGAAGCGAAAAAAAGGAACACAAACATTTTCATTCGTCACCCAGAACAGTGGAATTAAAACAGTGATAGCTGCATGTCAAGAAGGGATATACATAAATTTGCAGTTATACTTTCATTTTCTAAAAACATAAATTTTGCAGTGGACATTACTACAGCTTGAGCTCCTGATGAAAATTCCCTCAAACACTGAAAAGATGCACCAATTATTGTGAGCAAAAATGTTCCTTCATGATGCGCACCTGCTAAGTTTAATTTTTTTAACTCAGCTGTCAAAATAACAAAGGAGCTACCATCTGGGAATACAAATGCTAGATCGAGCTATTGCATCCATGCATTGCCACAGTAGTATGTTTCGTCGTCCTATGGCTCTAGCACGGTGATACCAACAGATTTTCATCTTAGTATACAGAGCTACCGTGAGCAATTGACACTCCAGAATCCAGTGCTGCACTGCACAATTCATGTCTCCATGCTAAGCTCAAGGATACAAAGCAACCTAAGCTCACCCGAAGCACTCCTCCAGCGTGGAAGCACTTGGAGTCTCCTGCTCCACAAACGGGCACATCTGGAAACCGAATTCGCCAACACAGTAAATTAACACAGTAAGCTGCACCACTAACTCATCTGAAAGCCTCAGATTAACCGTGCGATGTAGACGGAAAATGCAGAGGATTTGGGAGGGGGAGGAAGGAACCTACGGTGCAGGCCGTGGAGCAGCTTGGCCCCGTAGTCCCTGACGAACCAGGCCAGCAGGTTGGTGGCGAAGAATATGAACCCGTACACGTACCGCGCCCGCAGCGACCGCCTCCTCTTCTCCGCGCACGCCCCGCCGCCCTGGTGCAGGCTCGCGCCCTCGATCTTGATCATGGCGTGGCCGGTGGCCGTACGCCGCTGCCGATCGCCCAAGCTTCAGCAGCAAGGCGCAATTGCCCAGCCCGGCTCGACAATTCTGCGCGGAATCGACAGAAATCGAAGCCCCGCGGCTAAGCGTCGATCCGCGCCATGGAAAATGGGAATGGGAGAGGATCAGAGAAGAACTCACGGGCGGCGCTGTAGCTGTAGCGCTGCTCCGGAGAGACGGTGCAGCCGTGCAGGGATCGCTCTGTGTCTGTAGCTCGCGTGCTACTGCAGCGCGTCAGTGGCTTGCCTTCACTTCACTTCGCTTCGCTCCGCTCCACTGCACGGCACTGCAGCTCGTTTAGTCGTTTGCCCGTTAAAACGGGCGAAGTGGCAGGTGGGCGCGGCCGCGACGGCCAGGGCAGCCTGAGCCGCCCGATGCCAGGATCGGACGGCTGTGGGGTGCCGAGTGCAGGGGGAGCTGTGCCTTCGGTTTCTAGAAAGCGGGCGTCCAGACGAGACGACCGTTGGGGCGCGCGGCGATGGCGTTTAAAGCGGACGGCGGAGCACGGCGCGTACGGGGAAAAAATCACCTGCTCTTCCGCCGCAAAATCACGTCTTTTTTCGCTGTCCGGACTCCGTTGTCTTTGGCTCGTTCACTCGAGACCACGCTATTTATTTACTGGCGTGTCACGTAATCACGGGGGTTTGGTGAGGACTGAGGAAACCGGGCGCGGAATGAAGCCACTGTTAGGTCAAAGCAGCTGCTTGGTACTGGTATAATCACCGATTTCGCCGTTTCGTGGGGCGTAATTAAGGAGGTGCTGCCATGTGCGTGTCTTGCTGATGCACTTTTGAACAAACTTGTTGCCATGGTGAAATACAGATGGGGGAAATCCAATCAGCCCTGGGCTCAGGTTTCAAATTTTGTTTCGAGTCCCAACCTTTCTAGCGAAATTTGAAACGGAGAAATTAGGCGACAGTATATCATTTTCGGTCCAACCAATGTTCTAAATAGCGGGCTATAGCGCCGCTATAGCACTGCTATAGCGTTTTGGAGGTGCAGATGCTACGCTATTGGCCATATATGCGCTATGGCCGCTAAGAGGGAAATAGCACGCTTTAGCTGCGCTAAAAGGCATAGCGGCGCTAAAAGGCATAGCGGCGCTATTGAGGGTGTGACATCCGCAGGACGAAATTGAAGCCGCATGAAGGCCCAGTGGCTGGCTCGGGCCCAATTAGGCCGGCTATAGACCATTTGCCATTACAAACTATTGATTCCCCACGGATTACAAACTCTGCTAGCTGAAATGATTGTTTATTGACCTTAGACTTTGTCACTTTGAGTATATATACAATATATATGCCATATTTTTCTATTTTTTTGAAAACGCTAAATGCTTAGCGGCCGCTATAGCACTGCTATAGCAGTCTTAGCGTTTTCAGAAGAGCTCCGCTAAATGTCTTAGCCCACTATTTAAAACATTGGGTCCAACCGATGGAACATACGTCCATATTATGTGTATCATCGCTAATTTAACCAGCGGGACAGACACCCATATGTTTTTCGGCCGTGCTATTTCGCAGGCGCCTGCGCACCGGCCAAACTCGCATGCGCCGGCCAAACGCGCATGCGCCGCGGTTGGCCGTTGGATCGTGGTGCGTGAGCGGATCGCCCGTTGGATCGTGGTGCATCCGGATTAATCCAATAGTTAGCACTCAATTAGTGAAAATTCCATTAAAGTTCTACTGTTTTTCCACATTTTCATTACTGGAAAAAATGTTTTGTGATAGTGGAATTTTTTACTCGAGGTCTGATCTATTATAGATTTATTTTGTTTCCAGTTTATTATAGATGTCTTTTGTTTTTTTGTTTATTATAAATTTTATTTTGTTTTCTATTTTTCATATCGAGAGATTTTTTGCTCGTATAATTTGCGAAATCGTGCAGGCGCAAAAAATTCTACTAAATTTCTGCTGTTTTTCCACATTTCCATTTATTGAAAAAAATGTTTTGTGATAGTGAAATTTTTTTGTGCGAGGTCTGCACGCATGTATACGGCATGTGTCTGCACAAATGCTGAAATTGTAGGCGCCTGCCAAATAGTGCCTGCCTATGTTTTTTTCGAGAGGACTTCCTCGGCCGCTTTTCTTTTTCCTTCTTTTCTCCCACCTCCCCCCTTTTCTCTCCCTCTCACACACACACTAGTGAGGAGCATAACTCCTCATTTTAGATAGGGCCACGTGCCCAAGACGCACTCCGCCCCAATTCGGTGCAGCATCAAATCTGACGTCAGCTGACCTTCATCCGACGTTGCCTGACCTTGCTCGCTAAGGTGTGCTTAGCCTACATTCGGTGCGAGTGAATCCGACCTTAGACTACTTCCAGCATCTTCGCCCCGATCCATCATGGTGTCGGATCCAACATCAAATGACCTCGTCACCTAGGTGCGCCCAATACGTAACCATGAAGATAGAGTTAAGTGGATGTGTGAACTTAAAAACCTTATTATGGCTTCTCTTTTTTTGAGCAAAGGGGCAGGAGAGCTGCTTTGCATTGATCAAAAGGAGAAGGAGAACAAAAGGTACAGGGTGGAGGGAGAAAAACGGCCCCTCCCCCCAAGGGCCAGGCAAAAACTAAGCTAGCTTATTACAAAACGTGCACCTACGGCCGTCCAGAGGCGCAGGTCATCTAAAAGGGAAAGAAGAAAAACTAGCGTAGGGCACCCCTGCTGACAAAAGATGCGGTTGTTCCGCTCCAACTAAAGATGCCATAAGGTGGCAGTGATGACTGATAGGTAGCCCCGAGGGGACCATGCAGCAAGACGTCCACTTCCCACCATTGGCTAAAGCTGTCGTTAGCGGACCAGCCTGCAGTGTTGAAGACTGGCGCATCGAGCAAAGCGGCTAACCATGTCTAGATGAAGGAGCTGAAGTCGCAACTGAGGAAAAGGTGCTCCGGGGTTTCGAGGTTACGCCTACAAAGTGGACAAAAGTAGTCGTTGGGGAGCTTGCGACGGAGCAAGGCGTCGGTAGTCATGACACACTTATGCAACAGCAACCAAAGGAAAAATTTACACTTCGAAGGGGCCCATAGTCGCCAGACTTGAAGGAAGGCGGGCTTGGCTAAACAACCATCAAATTGCAGCAAGTAGGCTGACTTTTCCGAGAAATTCCCATCCTTAGCAAAACGCCAAAATAGTTGGTCCGATTCACTAGGAATTAGAGAAACCAGCGAAATCCTCCTCAGGAGATCGATCAGCTGCAGGATCAAGCTAGGGGTAATACTGATCTGCCTGAGTCCGAAACCAAAGCACTGTTCGTGATGGCTTCCAGGACCGTTCGATGTCTCCTTGGATTGGTTGCATCTTGGCATGTGAGTTTTGAGAACTTGGAGGATAAGTGGTTTTGAGAAGTTAGACAGCATGACCTTTGGGAGGTTCAAGAAGCATGCAATTCTATTTTGCGTTGGTTTCTTGCTGCGTGGAAGCAACCGTAAGCTATTTCAAATTAGATCAAAATGATTTACTTTGTGCTGGCTTTTTACTGCGTGGAAGCAACCATAAGCCATTTCAAATTGGCCCAAAATTTTGTTAGGTAGTTGGTGAGTTGGTAAATTGGTATGGTATGAACGTGCAGCTTAATTCGTGCACGCGTGGTCAGAGAATTACAATTGGTGCAGTACGTGGAGTACGTACGTAGCAATCTATTTATATTTATATATACTAGCAAGAAAGCCCGTGCGTTGCAATGGAAAAAATAAAAATCCTCGCAAACCCCTTGCCCCATAAGCAACATTGTTGCAAAAAACCTAGACATTTGTGATATCAATAGAACAAAATTTCAATTATCCCATATGCCACTTTTATATAGAAAGAAGAAGAGTGCTTTGCTGAGATCGTAATCAATTAAACGGCTACCGCGGAAATTAGTTAAATTCACAAAAAAGAGGCATAGCATGCACTACAGGAAATGATCTATATGTCGGCGGCAGCAAAAAGCAATGTCGGCGGCCAGACTCCCGACGACAAGCTATGTCGGCGGCCAAAAACATTGCCGACGACAGAACCAGCATCAGGACAGCAATGACGTCGGCCAAGGGAGGGCCGACGACAATTCCTGCCCTGCCGAGAGCACGATTTCGGATTTTTGAATTTTTGTTCCCGCCAAAAGGGTTTTGTCCGCGGCAGAACAAGCTGTGTCGTCGGCTCTAACCCAGACGACAGTCTGTGGCCATCAGTGACGTCGGCCAAGCTTGGGCTGATGACAATACCTGCCCTGCCGAGAGCACGTTTTCGGATTTTTGAATTCCAGTTCCCGCCAAAAGAGTTTTGTCAGCGGCTGGGGGTGGGGTGGGAGGCGCTGTGTCGGCGGCCGGAGGTGGACCGACGTCAAATCGGGGGTCTATGGCGTCGGCCATGTAGGGGCCGATGACACAGCTCCCCTTGTGACGTCGGCCAGCCTCCAGCCGCCGACAAAGCTCCTCCCACCCCCTTCTCAAAACTTCCGCCGAGTACTGCTCCACTACCTCACACCACGCTCGGGCGCTTTAGGGTTCTAAGGGCAACATACTCACCCTATAGCTAAGTCATACCACCCTCCCCGTTCTTCCGACGTTTGCCATACGTGCATGCGCATACGAATTACGACATCACTCCTTAAGCATTATCGATATCCGATGCAGTACGCGTAGACGTGTCAAAGTAACACGCACATAGATTGGAAGGTTGGCGAAGGAGGTCGGACGCCTGCATTTTAACGTTTTGAGATTTCCATATGTGGTCATATTTCATGTACGAATGGCCGGGGGCTGCGGGAATGGGCCGGAGATCGGGAACCGACGATCGGCGCAGCCGGGGGTGCGGTGGGAGGAGCTATGTCGGCGGCCGGAGGGGGATCGACGTCAAAGGGGGGTCTGTGACGTCGGCCATGTCTGGGCCGACGACACAGCTAGGG
This sequence comes from Raddia distichophylla, assembly GCA_005191435.1. Taxonomy (NCBI): domain Eukaryota; kingdom Viridiplantae; phylum Streptophyta; class Magnoliopsida; order Poales; family Poaceae; genus Raddia; species Raddia distichophylla. The sequence continues at coordinate 3,040,912 of SPJY01007168.1, read as the reverse complement.
TGACGTCGGCTCTCTTCCGGCCGACGACACAACTTGGCATGGGCTTCGTACACAACGTCAAAATGCTTGGACTATTATCGGCAGCACAGTTCCTGGCTGAGGACACAGGAGGGGGACTTGAAGTGTTGTCGAGGGAAAACGGAATCTCTCGATGGCCGATCATCGAGAAACGGTAGTCGTGGAAAAGTGGTCGAGAGAAATAACCTCTCTTGATGACACGGCCGTCGAGAAACATCTATAGCCTTCGAGAAATAATCGAGGTGCCAACGTTCAACCAACTGAAGCTCTTTCTCAATGGCTGCAAAGCCGTTGATAGGATTTTTAATCGGGTCAGGCCGTGAGGTGCTAACCTGTGACCCTGCCCCAAGGTCTCTCTCAACGATCTCGTCCCGGTTGTCAAGAGAGAGTAAGGTGTGTCACTTCCTCGATGAGGCCTGCCAGGCAGGCCTGTGCCTCCTTCTCTTTCAACGACTAGCACAAGACCATTAAGAATTGAAAGACCTTGGTTCTCGACTTTGGGTTGTCGGCCCCCTATAGTGTCTTTCCCTCTTACTTTCTTTCACATAGTGTATTTCCCTCTTAATTTCTTTTCTTAAAAATATTGACAGAACCTTTCTAACAACTACCTATACTATATTATTATATAATATTGCAACAATTTTTCCGTTCGTTCAAATAACTTAGGTCATTTGAAAATTTATTGTCGGAATCACAAAATATAAGTTTTTTAAAAAATGAAAAATAAGCATTATGTAAATGAACAATTCAAGTAACCCTGTAAATAATTTGCAACATAGAAAATAGAGATACTAAACAAGGCAAATGCGCGTCGGTATAGTATCGTATCAACATTTTTATCTTTAATTTCTAAAAAAATGATGCTCATCGAAGTGAGCCAAGGACGGGTGTAGTGAAGCAAATGGAGGTAGCGGATGGGCCTGGAGCTCAAGACGACTCTATCATGCGCAGTGGCGGAGCTTGAAGGCCAAATGAGGAGGGGCCGGGCAAGGAGGGGGGCCATGATGCTTGAATTAGGATGAAATTTGTACTACATACTAGCTGTGTATTAAGAAAAATAATTTTTGTAGGGGGTGGCCAAGGCCCACCTTGGCCCCAAGGAAGCTCCGCCCCTGATCATGCGTGCCACATTCAGATGAAGATGAAGGTAGGCGATGGCCAGTGGCGGCGTTAGGGATGGAGATAGAGAGAGGAGGCGGAGCGTATGTGAGGAAGGTAGAGTGGGGGAGACAAACTGGAAAGGGAATGTGGGATTGGGCCTTTGGGACGGTGCAATGTGACCGTACATGTCGTGTCTGGCTTAGGGCGAGGGGTGGCTAAGAGTTGAGATTCATTGTATTCTTTTTTTTTTTTTTAGATTCATTGTATTCATGTTTGATGGTGTTATGGGTGACAAGCCGAGTTGAGCTAAGCTGAGCCAAACCAAGAGTCGAGCCGACGTACCATTTACCATCATCAGTCATCAACAGCCATATTTCAACAGTAGCGATATTTAAGCCGAAGACAGTTTAGGAGAATAATTTTGTGCCAATGAATTTCACATGAATTCTGCGCCCTGCTGATCTATAAGGAATTTGGACGTGGGACTGGATCCGTTGGAAAGATCTCGTTGTGGGCTTGTCCGTGCATACCAAGAACATCCAAAACGGAGTCCGTATGAGACCGGGGCATCCGTTTTAAGTTGACTGCACGAAAATGACCGAACCGGACTCGTGGACAACTTGGGCTCTTTCTTGAGCCGGCCTTGCAGGGACGTGACTTGTGGGACCAGAGGGTGCCGAAGAGGTGAAGACGCGCCTTCCTTTAATACGTCTTGAGCTTGGGGAGGTGGCCATGGTGGAGGCCGAACTGTCGGCGGCGACAACACAATACCGGCATGATGAGATTGCCGGCTGTGCGCGCGACCTGGCCATGGTGCAGGTCGATGATGCCATATAGTTGATGATGGCATCATAGTTGATGTAGATGATGTAGAAGATGCCGTGAGGTGTTGCCAACTCGTCGTAGATGAAGAGGTCGAAGATGATGTAGTCGATCGAAGACATGTCGACGTGCGTGCTGGCGAAGTAGTTAACGAAAATCTTGATGACCACCACATTGAGGAAGTGTTGGTCATACCTATGATGGACATGGTCGCATCAGCGCTTGAGCGGCTAGCCCACACGCTAGGGTCTGCTCGCCCGCCTGACATGTGGGGCCCTCACCCGGCGCTTGATGGGCTCGCCCACACGCTGGGGCCTGCTCGCCCGCCTGACGTGTGGGGCCCTCGCTCGGTCTTCTTCCAGGACTCTTTATACCCCGGTATTTATTATACCGAGAAGTCCGCCTCTCCTTAGTCAGCTGGGCCTTCAGTTTCTTCACCCTCGCCTTCAGCCGGCTCCAGCTTTTGGCTGGTGCCGGGGGCTTTCGCTCGAGCCCCCTCATTCGGAGTTGCTCCTGGAAGGCCGTCAGAACGGCGCTGCGCTCGACGGCGACGCCCTCCACGAGGTCCTCCATGGTGCCCTGCATGAACTGAAAGAGAGAAGACCAAGTCAAGCTTCGGGCAGCTAAAGCTCGAACAGACAAGGTTCGGTTTCGAAGTTTACCTCTCCAAGCCGACGCACCAAGCCTTGGCGCAGGCGGTCTTTGAGGCTATGCGTCACGAAGCCTCGCTCGTTCGGGATAAGGCCTGCGCGGTGCTCTTTCCGCTTCGTCCTTCCCGTGCGGGCGCGCGCCCGCCTTGGGGCAGTTGCGACGGGCGAAGGAGCATCGCCCGCGTGCTCCTGCCCTTCGTCTTGTTCTCCTACCCGTTCGTTTTCGGGCAGGACCGGCGCCTCTCTGATAGGAGACGCCGGTGGGGTAACAGGCAGGGTAACTTGAGCCCCCTGCCCGTGACCTTCTTCTTCTTCTTGCCCCCGGTGACAGGGATCTCTCCCTCCTCGCCGGAGGTTGCCATGGCCACAGGGACGATCTCCCCCTACGACGAAGTGCCGGGCAGGACCGCCTGTTCGGTCCCTCCTTGTGCAGACGGCAGAGCCAAGACCTTGGCTCCGCTCTTCGTGGCGTCGTGCTTCGCTTCTTGAGCCTCCAGCCGGCTGATCGCGCCCTTCAAGGCGTCGACTCGGTCGCTGGGGCTGGGTGGGAGCAAAGCCCACGCTGCCAGCTTGTGTTTGAGGGCGAGCAGTCTCGTTGCTCGCGAGGCACCGTGCAGGTGCTCCGGCAGCAAGGACCGCTCGACCGCCGTGAACACGTAGTGCGCGTCGACCTCCTCCTAGGCAGCTGATGAAAAAGAGAAGTGTTAGTTCGTGCGCGGTCTGGTACAGCGTAGGGGGAACAGCCTTGTGACTACGTACCTGCCGCAGGGAACGTGACCTTCTTCGCTCCTCGACGGAGCTTGCGCTTCTTGCTCGGGGGCTCCGCGGCTTCTTCGCCCTGGCCTCCGGGAGCTTGCAGCGACAAACTCAGCTCTTTGCTGAGCTATGCGCTCTTCTGGCACAACGCAAGAAGTTTCTTCTTGCGCGCTACCTCCTCCTCGAGCCGCCTCTGCTCGGCGACCTTTTGCAGCAACACCATGTGGCCCGGGTGAGCCTGCGTATAGCGCTTAAGCCAAAGGGTCATGACCCTTACCTCTTCATCGCTTTGCTCGATGAGGAGAGAGGGGCTTGGTCTTTTTCCGCTTGGCTGGCCGCGCGCTCGCTTGGTCTGCTCGGCACACTTCGTCGCCGCGGGGGGGTTTCTTGAGAGTTGGCGGCCGCCGTGACGCGGCGAGCTCCGCGTCGGCGCGGCAGCCACCTTGGGCTTTTCGGCCGCCTTGGCCTTGCCCTTCTTCGCGCCCTCAGTTTCGGAGAGCTCCTCCACGATCCCTCCTAGGATCAGCTGGTCCTCCTGTTTGTTTGGGAAGCGAACGTTAGTATTTCCACAACAGTGTAAGTCTTGCAAAACCGAACGGGGTGTAAGTGTTTTACCTCTGGTGTGTGGACGAGCACGTTGCGCGGACATGTGTAGGCCACCTCACCGGTGACCTCGCCGTCCTTCTTCGCGGCGTTGAGCATGGAGTCGACCTGCTCGGTCACCCATGCGTCGGTCGGTTGCACTGCCCGAACAGAAGAAAAATCCTCAGTTCCTGTTCGGATAAAACCATCAAATAAAGGTTGAGTCTTAAAGGCACTTACCCGTGCTCTCCCTTGTGATGTCTTCCCATCCTTCTATCTTGTAGAAGGGGTAGGATCTCCTTCACAGCGGACAGATCCTGTTCGCTGTGAAGTCGCGGATGATCTCCCTGCCTGTGAGCCCGAAGCCCACGAGGGAAGCTATCTTCCGTGTCAGGTACCAATCCTCGTCGGACAGCTCCGGCCGAGGCATTGGTGTTCCCTTCGCCGGAGCTTGTCCGGTGAAGACGAGCTTGCTGTCGCAGCTCCGCTTGGTGTAGAACCACCTCATCCACCACTCGCCCATCGAGTCGAGCAGTGGTGGACGAGGGTACGGCGCGTCGTCGGCGGTGGCGGTGGCCCAGAGGTTGAGGTAGTAGCACCCAAGCACCGAAGCGGCGGAGCTGCTCCTCGTCACCGTGTAGTAGTGAAGGAACAGCCCCACCGGCGGATCGATTCCCAGATAGCCTTCGCACAGGTGTACGAAGACGGCCATCTGGAAGATGGAGTTCGGATTGAGGTTCATCACCTCCAATCCGCTGATGTTGAAGAAGGCCTCCACGAAGTCGGTCTCAGGAGACCTCAACCCGAACAGTGCGAACTGCTCGAAGTTGATGAACTCGTCCTCGAGCGGCTCCGGTGTTTCCTCCTCCCTGGGCAGCCTCCAGCTACCGGTGTCGACGTGCCCTTCCTCCTCCCAAATCTTCAGGTCCTCCTCGGTCACGCTAGTGCCAGAGAGCTTGGCCATAGCGATCCCTAGGGCTGGACGAACATATTTGGTGGTGGGGTTTGGGTGCTAGATGCTGGGCGCGGTTGGAATTAGGGCTTGGGAACGAAAGGCGTGAGAGCAGAAGTGGCTAGCCGCGGGCGGCTTGGGAGCTTTTATAGGCCCAAATGAGCAGCTTTGCAATGGATTTTTCCATAAAACGGTTAGTTTTTTACTGCAACGGCTAAGTAAAAACGGTCGCCTGTTTTCACTGCGCAGCGAAGTTACTGTTGAGATCTGCCAACGGCTATTTTCCTTTCCAGTGTCTGCGCTGAAGGCTGGGTACTCTGCTCGAGCGGATGCGTTTTCCTGTTCGATGCAACAGAGTTGCTCGGTACTGATCGGGTTTGTTCGGCCTCGAACAAGTCCTGTTCGGTTGAGACTTAACCTATTCGGTCCTTTGTTACACGTCTTTGTAGCAGCGAAATTTTCCTCTTCGTGACTTAGAGTCTCAAGAGGAAGACCCCACTCTAGTGAGTCCTTCCACTTGAGTCTCAGGGGCTAGCTGTCGGGGGTAAAATTACGGCCCATTGCCATGGCCCACTCCCTGACGGCCCAATCGAGCCTACCAGGGCCGAGCTCCCTGGAAGGTTCTATCAGGCCTATGAGCGTCCTGCCGAACAGCTTCCTGGCTGGCACGATGCCCAACGGCCAAGGAATCGTGTTAGAGTCCGTCTCGAACAGGAGTTCTGCACGGCTACGTGAAGACCCGGACGTTGGTTTCCCGGATTGGATTAGGAGTCGTGATCCCCAAGAATCGGAGTTTACCTTATCTACCGTGTTGCGTATTTGGCATGAAGGGGGCATCGAACATCGCATTGTTGCATACTATTCGCCGTGACCTGTTCATCTCGTCGGGTTCCACCTTGTAATCCTCTTTGATATAATGAAAGGCTGGACGTAGGGCTATTATCTCTCCCGAGAGGCCTGAACCAGGATAAAAAACCCCTGTCTCCCTGTTCGTCGCTAGTTGCTGTTCGCGTTGTTCAGCATGTCTCCTATCTCCCCTTCTCAAGAACCTTAATGGACTTGAGATCGATATCTCAACCGTCGACACATCTGTTTCAGCACAATGTTGTGGCATGGTGCGAATGCCACAAGCAACTTGATTGCATCCAAATGGGCCACCGGTGCGTAAGTGTCTCCACAGTCAATCCCCTCGATCTGTGAGTATCCCTGTGCTACAAGCCTTGCCTTGTTTCTAACCACTGACCCAAACTCATCCTGCCTGTTCTTGAACACCCACTTGGTGCCGATCACGTTGCTGTCAGTTGACCTCTCAACAAGTGTCCAAACCTTGTTTCTGTCAAAGTTGTTGAGCTCCTCGTGCATTGCATTGATCCAGTCGGCATCCTCAAGTTCAGAGACAAAGGCCTGAAACTGACATATGTTGTCTGTCCTTGACCTGGTCTGCACTCCACGTGTCGGGTCACCAATCACTTGCCCGGCTGGGTGATCATGGGCAACGGTGTGGTGCTGTCTCAGGTGTGGTGCAGCTGACTCGACCTACTCTGCAGCTGCCTTTGGTGCTGACTCTGTAGTTGTGCTATCCTCTGGCTGAGCTGTAGCTGGAGCGGGCGCTGACTCAGTGGAGCTGCTGTGCTGAGGTGATGCTCCCTCTGAGTCAACAGCCCGATCAGGTGTTGGTGGAGGAACTAGTGCTGGCACTGGCTCATCCTCTGGCCGTGGCTCCACTGGCCTGACATCCCCAACTGGCATCTGTTGAACTGCTCTGACCAAGTCCTGATCTGCCACATCATCCAAGCCATCAAACTACCCCTGGGACCCGGCTGACTCGTCAAACTTGACGTCACAGCTCTCCTCTACAAGTCCTGTCCTTTTGTTGTAGACTCTGAAGGACGGTGACCTCTATGCATATCTCAAGAAGAAACCCTCATCAACACTGCTCTGGAACTTCCCAAGTGCTGGCGCTTCTTGTAGATGTACACCTTGCAGCCGAATACCCTAAAGTAGCTGACATTAGGCTTTCTCCCAATCAGAAGCCCGTAGGCGGTCTTGTTGAGAAGCTTGTGCAAGTACAATCTGTTGACGCAGTAGCAAGCTATACTGATCGCCTCAGCCTAGAACTCGTCAAGCGTCTTGTACTTGTCCAGCATTGTCCTTGCCATCTCAATTAGTGTCCTGTTCTTCCGCTCAACGATGCCATTCTGTTCAGGAGTGTACGTGGCAGAGAATTGATGCCCTATCCATGTCTCATCACAGAACTCTTGCACATTACAGTTAACAAACTCGGACCCATTGTCACTTCTCACCCGTTTTATTTTGCAATCAAACTCATTTTGGACCCTTTTTGCAAACCTTTTAAAAGCATCCCCAACGGGGTTTTTGTCTGGCAAAAAGAAAACCCAGGTGTAACGGGAGAAGTCGTCAACTACCACTATGTAAGTTGCCCCCTAGGCTAGCATATGTGGTAGGACCAAACAAGTCCATGTGCAACATCTCTAGTGGACGAGAGGTGGACATGACGCTTTTGGCAGTGTGTGGACCAGCAACCTGTTTCCCAGCCTGGCAAGCACTACACAGTCTCGACTTCTCAAAGCTCACTGACCCCACGAATAAAATCATTTTTCACCAACTTCTTAAGATTGGCCATCCCAACATATCCCAAGCGCCTATGCCAAAGTCATCCAAGTTTGACTTTGACGAGAAGGCAAACTGAGTCATTCGTGGGTGGCAACTCAAATTTTGCAAGGAAAGGGTTTTGGAATCTAAAAGCTTTGAAAATCAGGACATCATTTTGATCCAAAAACCTCATTTCAGTTGGTGAGATGTGACAATGGTACCCCAAGTCGAGCAATTGAGCAACTGTGGGTAACATAGACCCCAGGTACCTACACGGCGGGCCTAAGAGTCCACCCGATAGGGATGGACCAAGTCGGGTGGATAAGGACGTGTACAACTCGGACTCTAGATGGCTTGACTGGCAAGATAGAAGTCTGTCCCTAATTAATAGGGAAGATATACTTGTAATTCTGGATAACTACATATTTTGGTTAGAGGATAGAGATAGGAATCCTACCTCGTAACCGACTAGGACTCCTCCTTGTAACCCCACCCCCTCCACTATATAAAGGGGGTAGGGGGCCATAGTTCGGCAGAGCATCCCTAGGTTGATCATCATCTCCACACCCATCCACGGAGAGACATGTCCCTCCACATTGATCATCAGATCACCATATAATCCTAGAGCACAGGAAGTAGGGTATTACCTCGACCATGAGGGCCTGAAAATATATAAATCCCTGTCTTGTGTTACCATCGAGTTTGTATCTTGTGCATCGCCCCCTATATAATCATTGCCGACGATAACCCCCGGTTAGCCAACCATCGACAGTTGGCGTGCCAGGAGGGGAAGCGTCAGGATCATCTTCGTCAAGCTCGATGGCATCGATCAGCGGTGTCGCCGTCGTCTCCGCCCCAGGAGCCGACTGCGTCATCAACGACTTCGGCGAACTCCACTTCCCTGATTTGGATCAGATCTAATCTGGGGAGAACAATAACAATGCCTCCCGCTCGAGTTGGGGAATGCCACAGCCATCTACTCATGAGTAGTACGCCAGCGGCTCAATTCCTGACTCGGATATGGCGACGGCTCGAAGACAGATTCTGGATGAGATCTTGTTTCTTCAATTCCCGTTGATCCGGATGGAATTTTGGGATGAGACTGGATGTGTTGGAAAGATGATTTCGTCCGTTTTCTGTGAACCCCAAGAATGCCTAAAACGGAGTCCGGATGTGTCCGGGACGTCCGTTTGAAGGCAGACTGCGCGGGAAGGTCGCTAATCTCGACGAGCTCGTAAAACCCATCTGCGGAGGCTGTGGCATGCGGATAGGCCGTGGCACACCTCCAAGGATAAGGATCAGCAAGGATTTTCTCCAAACAATCAATGACCAACACTTCTTCCGGACTCGGATCTGATCCAGTCTGAGGAGAACATCGATATCGCTTCATCTGGACTCCCGTTTGGGCCGAAAAACGCCGCCGTCACCTACTCCGGAGTGGTGTGCCGGGGGCTCAATTCTCGACTCGGATATGGTGACAACTCAACCAAGGACTTCAACAATGCTTTTTGGGGTCGGACAAAATCCGATCCGGGATGGAAATCAACAGCGCTTCACTCGGACTCCCGGTCGTGTTGGGGAACGTCACCGCCGCCTACTGACGAGTAGTACGCCGAGGGCTTAATTCCCGACTCGGATACAGTGAGGTCCCGATGGAGAACGAATCTCGGGTGGTGACCGTCAACAGCAGCAAATCACTTGGACTCGACGATCATGGTGTCCATCGTGCGACGCCGGCTTCATCAACCACGAGGCGAACGTGAGAAGAAGATGCGATCTGTTTTCGTTCATAATCTGGACAGAACTTGTGTCGTGATTTTCTGTTGACTTAGGATAATTTTCAGGGTGATATAAGATGCGTTGGAAAGCTTATCTCATTATCTTTCTAAGGCATCCAAGAACGCCTAATTCCGAGTTCGGATGCGACCGTGGCGTCTTTTTGAAGGCAGACTGCGCAGAGTGGTCGCGAATTTCGGCGAGCTCGTAAAGCTCGTCAGTGCCGGCCATGGCGTGAGAATTGATCACGCCATATCTCATGGGACGTTCAAGACCAGCAAGGACTTCCATCGACTTTCTCAAGATATACCAACCGCGTAAAGATCAATTACGACTACTTCCACGGCACGGCGACAAGCTACTCGGCTACACGCCTACGGCTCCAAGTCTACGGCTCAACGACAAGCCACTCAGCTACACACCTACGCCAGTGTCACGAGTGCCCAAGTCTACAACTCGGCTGTATGCCATCGCGCGCCACGAGCGCCCGGTACGGCTGCACGCCTGTAGCTTCAAGTCTACGGCTCGGCGACAAGCCACTCGGCTACACGCCTACGCCAGCGCCACAAGCGCCCAAGTTTATGGTTCGGCGATAAGCCACTCCGCTACACGCCTACGCCAGCGTCACGAGCGTCCAAATCTATGGCTCGGCGACACACTACTCAGCGACATGTCTATGCCCGCGCAACGAGCGTCCACGTATTCAGATCGGCTGTACGCCATCGCGCGCCACGAGCGCTCGGTACGGCTGCATGCCTGTAGCTTCAAATCTACGACTCGGCGACAAGCCACTCGGCTACACGCCTATGCCAGCGCCATGAGCATCCAAGTTTACAGCTCGGCTAGTCCATTGATGATATGTTTATGGTCGGCGAGAGACCATGGGCGGATATGAGAGAATGATGATGATGATGCACTTGATGATTACATTACTGTTGGTCCATAGGTTTTTAACATGCTTATGAAATTGCCATTTACAATCTAATTATGCTTACGTCTCGCAAATGATGTTTATGCTAAAATGGTCTTGCTAGCCCTCCATTTGATAAATTATTATGCATGTTGAGGCTATAAGTACCTCCTAGTGCAGAGTACCATCTGTACTCAACCCACAGTTGCTATTATTTCAGGTGATAGTGCGCCCGCGCTTGAGTACTACTATCAAGCGGGGAATGACGACGCTAGCGAGCCCGGTGCTGAGCTCTAACTTCCAGCCATTATCTCCTTGGGTTTTGATTTTGAAGGCGTACCACGTTGGCCTTTTGATGATCTTCCGCTGCTTTTGTTGAAACAATATCAATTCCGCTGCGTACTCTATGAACTATGTTAAACTTACGTGTATGGACAGCAGTCCGTACGTCTTTTGTAATATAATGTTATGCCCCTTCATGTATGTGTTGTTGTATCGATCCATGTTAGGATATGTGTGTGATGGTAGCAGATCCTGGGAACAATCACCGAAGCACATATCCGGTACCCGAGCTCACCCTCGTTTCAATAGAAATAGCTCGCTCTTGTCGTTGTAGCCCGGGCTGAGAGTTAACATACTTGGTGTGCCTGCGGGCTACTCGTATGTTGGTTTTCAGCCATTCGGACAGCATGGGAGCATTATCTCCATTGAGTCGAGTGTGAAAATGGGGGTACTCACAGGGTTGGTATCATAGCACATATGACTGCAGGTTAGAACTTAGCATGGCCGCTAGCTAGATAGAAGGTGTTTTGGGTCCAAACTATTTTAACTATCAAAATGAATTTGGAAAGGTGACTTGCAGATTTTTCTCCTCAGCTATCTTAATCTCATTCCCACCTTATATTCATTTGATTTACAAATCTGATTTTCTCTAATATCCGTCTCCTTTACCTTTATAGATGACTCGTGGGCATTTCGTTTGGGCTACGCGGGCTGATGGAGTAGAAGGCTATCCGACCCTTCTTCGAGAGCTTCTATGGAGGGCCAACAACACCTATGTCCCGGAGTATACTATGTACATCAACCATCAGGGACCGGGCATGGAGGACTACGTCGCTGTGGTCGACATCATCGCAATGAACGTAGCACGCAGTGTGTCCTATAAGTTCCAGGCTAGGAGTACCACCATTTCCATGGCCATTCAAGAGGTGGCACGTAATGCCATGTGCTATCTTCGTAGTGAGCATAGAGAGCTTGCTTGAGCTCCCTATACCTTCTTTCTGCAGCTAGACACCCACACCAATACCAACTATGTTGTAGAGCCCGGACCAGAAGGGACATCCACTATCCACTCTCTGACTGATCTGGTTCGTACCATGGATCACGCTGATGGTTGTCTTTTACATGAGCTTTGGACCACCCGGGCTTGCCTTGGAGATGCTGGAGGGCACCTTCACTGTCTAGTTCAGTTAGGACTTGTTCCTCGAGAGGTATTAGTCCCTTGTGATCCTTCTTTTCATGGACCTACTCCACCTCGTTTTCAGTTTCCACATGTGGATGTTGCTCGGCGCCGTGCACCAGGTGACTATGAAGGCCTACCTATCCTCCTAGGTCCACCCCATCGCCTCACTAATCCACCTGATCCTGATGACACCGGTTCCCCGAACCATCATCTTTTGGATGAGTTTCCCGAGGGCTTTGATAGAACTCTCGGTTATGTTCCGACCGACTGGTAACAACCTAGGTCGATGACTAGTGCGGTGGCTTACCAGTCACGTATCAGGTTAATACTAGAACCTACGTATCTTAGTGTTATGGCTACTATGTTGTTTCAAAACTTAAACGCTAGCTCACGAGCATTGTACTTGCGTACCACGATTAAGAAACTAGTGTTTGCTCTTAATGAATGTTGTGCTGCTTGTTTTCACCTCGTGTTTTGCTGGAGATTATGTGCTATCTTTTGTGGTGCATACATATAGGAGTAAGGACTTATGATTAGTACTTTTATTATACTTATTCCTACCTTAGTGGCTACCACCATCCTAGTGGATGAAAGTTGCTGTTTTTGGCAGCAAGATGTCTGGAGCCAGACTCGATCCCGGGCTCAGCAGGGAGGCGCCTCATCCTCCCAGCATCCTCCACCTCCTGCCCCGGCTGCCTTAGCCAATATTGTGGGAACCCCGCGCAACCTCTGACGGGGTGTTTTTCACCGAACCACAGCGAATCACACGATTCGAGCGTCGGGCGCGGAGAGGAGCGACACGCAGAGATTACCCAGGTTCGGACCCCCTGACGGGTAATAGTCCTACTCCTGCCGAGCCTTAGCTCTTTTCGTGTTGTGGTTATGTGGGAATGATTACAGAATGCTTCTTTTTTCCCCTCCCTCCTTTCTCTCTCTTCTCCTTTTATACAAGCTGCGGGTTGGTGGAGAGAGCAAAGGGGGTGGTCGTACAGTACACTGAGTACACTGATAAGATTTGAGAGACAAGACAGGAGAGACGAAAACGGACGAAAACGTGCTGCTCTTGCCGAACGGCGCCGCCCACGCATGCTTCGCAAGTGGCCTCTGACTCATGTGAACACGCCGGTGAGGGAGCAGGCGGGGCCCAACTTGCACCGTCTGACGCGGGCGGCCAACCTGATGACGGCAAACTCTCTCTCTACTGGTCAATTCCACAGAGCCACAGTGACAGTTGATCAGACCCACAGAGGTCACCGTGGCGGTAATCATCTCTTCCTCGGTCCATCCGCGCGTGATGTCGCATTTAATGCACCTAACTTTCGCAGCGGGGGAGAGCCTTCGCCCAGAAGACTCCCCTCAGGACGCTTCCTGCTGCGTGGGCCACACCTGCCAGTGAGGGGCCTATCGCGCTCGCCCCGCGTGCTGGGGCCTGGTCGCCCGCCTGACGTGTGGGGCCCTTTGCCTGACGCGCCGAGGAGCTCGCCCACATGCTGGGGCCTGGTCGCCCGCCTGACGCGTGGGGCCCTCGCCTGGTGCGCTGTGGAGCTCATCCACGCTCTGGGGCCTGGTCGCCCGCCTGACGCGTGGGGCCCTCGCCTGGTCTTCTTTAGGACTCTTCATACCCCGGTATTTATTGTACCGACAGAAGCCCCCGGGTCCACCATGATACGCGAACCGTCGCGCCGATATTTTGCCCTTTCTCGCGCGATGGGAGACGAATCGTGGGGGCCCACCCCCTGCGGCGGCCGTACGTCCGATTCTCCACCTGCGCATGATCTTCCTTGGGGGAACCGTGCTGCTCTTCCCAGGAAGCCGAGGCGCGCGGGGCAAAATGGCGTCGCACACGTGAGCGGGGACGGAATCCAAACGGTCGCACTCGCTCTTCCCATCTATAATTGCTTCACTTCTTTGCGCCGCGATGAGTTCTTTCGCACGCCAAATCCTCAAACTATCATCCACCTTCTTCGCCGCCGCTGTAGAGCTTTTTCGCCAGCGCCACCGCCGTCTTCCCATGGCTCTGAACCGCAGCAAGGGTCGTCGTGGGGACGCCATTCCAGCCGCGCCGCCGCCTGATTCAGTTTTGCCCGCCTCCATCGCCGATGAGGAGACAGTCGCGCGGCTCCAGCGACTCGTGCCGCCTTCCGTCGCCCAGTTCCGCGCCGGCACCATGGCGCCAAGCCCCCGCAACGGGGAGATCATTACCTTCACCTGGGCTGTGCTGGCGGGGCTTGTCCCGCCGTACTCTGAGTTCTTCCTGGGGGTGCTCGCCTTCTATGAGATCTAGGCGGCGCACCTTCCCCCCAATTCCATCGTGATCTGGCCATCTTCGCTCACCTCTTCGAAATGTTCGTGGGGGCGATGCCGAGCGTCCCGCTCAATCGCCGGCTCTTCACGCTGCACATGAGCTCGCGCTCGAGCGGGGCCGTGGGGAGCTGCTACTTCTCGCTCCGCGATTCCGCCACCTTCATCCTGCTCGCGCTCAAGTCCAACTGGAAGGACTGGCGGTTACAGTGGTTGTACGTGGAGGCTGGCGCCGGCTCTTCGCGCTGCACACGAGCGCGCGCTCGAGCGGAGCTGTTGGAAGCTGCTACTTGACGATTCGCGGAGCCGCCGCCTTCATCCCGGTCGCGCTCAAGTCCAACTGGAAGGACTGGAACCGACAGTGGCTGTACATGGAGGATTCCAGCGACTGCGATGATCTTGCCTTCCCCGAGGGTCCTGCCGAATCCCTCGCCAGCTGGGGGTCTCAGCCCGACGACTCAGCGGAAATGGAGGCGATGGTGGCGCGCATCGCTGAGCTCCGCCGCAACGGGCTCACCGGAACCCATGTGGCGGCGTACTTTTTGCGGCGCCACCTCTGCCCGCTTCGCATGAGGGCGCGCCCCGCTTGGCAGTACTATGGTGACGACGATAGAATCCGCGTTGCCCCCGGAGTTGAGTGTTCTTTCATTATTTCGAATCCTCTGACTTTGTGGAATGTCTTCTCCTCTTCTTTTTGGTTTCTTGCCAACTTGCGGCTTCTTTCTTTTTGTGCGTCCAGCCGCAGGGAACGTGCCGGAGGATGTGCTCTGGCACTGGCTGGTGGGACTCTTGTCCGCGCCAACTGGCGACATTTCCTTGACCGCAAGCATCTGCCCCCTCTGCGACTGGGTCCCACGGGAGCGCACCTTGTACTTACGTGCGCTGCCTCCCATGGACGTTTCTGGTCCCGCGGTCCAAGTGGCCCAGGGGCCCCTGCAAAGCCGCGATCCTTCGCCAACGACCGCCGCTCCTCCTGTCGTGGCGGCCGACTCCGACCGCGCTCTCGGGAAGCGCCGCCTCATCCTCTCCCTAGATGATGACGACGAGGAGGGAGAGACGAGCCCAAAAAGGCCTCGCCCTTCAAGTCCTGAGCGGCCTCCGCCTCCTTCGGCCCCCTCCAGTGGGCGCCCTGCCGCTGAAGTTGCCGCTCCGCCGCCAGGCGAGAGCGCGGCGACTCTCCCGGGACCGGCGCCTCCTGCGCCGGTTTCTTCATCGCCGGCACCTCCTGTGCCGGCACCTACCGTCGCGCCGGCTCCTCTTGCGCCGGCGCTTGCTTCGTCGGCGCCGGCCGCGGTGACTCTGCCGCCCCCTCTGCCTCCTACGACAGGAGGAGGGGCAGCGGCGCCTGCTCCGCTGCCAAGCGGTCTGACATTGCCCCCCTCTTCCTTCGCTTTCGGGGGCGGCGGTTTAGGTAACTTTCTCTGCACTCATGTACATTTCGCGTTAGGGTTAGCACGCCAGACGTTTTTCACATACCTCCAGGCCCAGTGGCCCGGTTCGCACAGTAAACGAACCAAACGGGCCCGAACCAGACCGGCCCGTTGGCCACCTCTGCACAGTACCCCTCCCCCCGCGCGTTACGCGCGCAGCGCGTAGGAGTCCGGAGGCGCCAGACTCCCAGACTGTGGCGTTTCTCAAAAAATAAAAAATCTATGCCGTTGATTTTGTGGGGCCGGATTATAACGGCTTATATTAAAAGAAGAATATTAGAAATTCGGATTAAATACTAAAAATGATATAATATGGTTATTTTATCCTATCAATCAACTATGTGATCAAATTATAACGGGATAGATTAATCAAAGAAAAAAATAAAAGATCTATGTGCCTTAGATTAAAAAAATATATTATAAATTCATATTAAATACTAAAGTTAATATAATATATTAGAGATAAACTCTAAATTCGATCTGATATGTTAGAGATAGATTATGAGTTAGAGATAAATATTATATACCAAAACAAATCTAGCCGCGCAAACGTGCAGGACTCCTCGCTCGGTCATCCATATATGAGTGCATCACGCACGCATGGCGCCGTACGTCGGCACGCCATCTAGGGCATGGACACTAGTGCAACAGTCGATTTCACCGAAACTTTTTTTTGAGATGCCCTTAAATTACGAGAACAGTTCACTGTCAGGCATGTGTTCATACTACGCACACTTGGTGTGGATGCATGCAGTGATGCAGAGCATGCGCCGCATGGTTAACCAAAATAAAATGAGCCGCGCTGACAAACGAATCACTGATGGTTTAGCACGATGATGCAGAGCTGAGAGCTGATGCAAGTGCTCGCAGTATTTTACTAATCATCATTCCATAGAATAATTAGTTCCTAATCTGGAAAACCTAACTTGATTAAGCGTCGTCCATGCATTACGCTCATGCTGCACTAATCGCTCCCCTTAATTTGATGATCACGGGGATTGCTCAACACAACCGACGCGCCATGCCTCCCGCCTACGTTGTCCTCGTCCCACTTCTCTTCTCCGTCCTGGTCGCCACCGCCTCAACGGCCGCCGCCACGGACACCGTCTCACCCAGCCGCCCGCTCGCCGGCGGGGACAAGCTCGTCTCCAGCAATGGCAAGTTCGCGCTGGGATTCTTCCCGGTGACCGGCGGCTCCGCCGGCACCAGCACCGCCCCAAAGTGGTACCTGGGCATATGGTTCAACACGGTCCCGAAGCTGACGCCGGCGTGGGTGGCCAAACGGGAGAACCCGCTCGCCGACGGCGCTTCGTCGGAGCTCGCCATCTCCGGCGACGACGGCAACCTCGTCGTCCGAGACCGTGCGAGCAAGTCCGTGCTCTGGTCCACCCGAGCGAACACCACGACGAACGCCACCGTCGCCGTGCTCCAGGACAGCGGCAACCTCGTGCTTATCTCCGGCGGCTCGTCGCCGGCGGCCGTCTTCTGGGAGAGCTTCGCCCACATGACGGACACCTTCCTCCCCGGAGCGAAGATGGGGTGGAGCAAGGCGATGGGCCTCTCCCGCGGCCTCGTCGCCAACAAGAACTACGGCGACCTGGCCGCCGGCGTCTTCTCCCTCGCGCCGCCGCCAAGCCCGGGCGCCGCCGGTCTGTTCCTGCTGTGGAACGCCTCCGTGCAGTACTGGTCGTCGGGGCAGTGGAACGGAGAGTACTTCAGCAACATGCCGCAGATGTCAGGCCGCGCCCTCTTCACCTTCGAGTTCGTCGCCAACGAGCAGGAGAAGTACTTCACGTACAGGCTCAAGAACGACACGCGGATTACGAGGTACGTGGTGGACGTCTCGGGGCAATCAAAGAACATGATCTGGGATGTCAGTGCAGGGGACTGGATAACTTTCTTCGCAGAGCCAGGAGCTCAGTGTGACGTCTACGCGGTGTGTGGCGCCTTCACAGTCTGCAGAGACGATATGCTCCAGTTCTGCAGCTGCATGGATGGCTTCTCCGTCAGGTCAGAGCAGGATTGGGAGCTCGGGGATCGAACAGGCGGATGCGTCAGGAACATTCCATTACGATGTGACACTGACAGCATTAGCAACCGAAGCGTGAGTGATGTGGGAGACAGGTTCGATGCCATGGCTGGTGTCAGGCTCCCTGCTAATGCCAGGTACATGGAAGCTGGGGCATCTGATGATTGTGCAAGGGCTTGTCTGAACGATTGTTCCTGCACTGCATACTCTTATGGTGGTGACAGATGTGCCATTTGGAATGGTGACCTGCTCAATGTCGGGCAACGGTATAATGGAAGCAATAGTGCACTTCTTTACGTTCGCCTTGCTGCTGAACATGTGCAAGGATCATCAAGAGATGAGAGGGGGATGGTAATCGGGTTGGCCATTGCCGCAAGCATTTTTAGTGCGTCCTTGTGTGCTGCTGTCACCATGCTCGTCAGGAGAAAGCGAGCTCCCCAGGCAAAATCAGAGGTGGGATGGTGTCCTTCAGATACAAGGATCTGCAGCGCGCGACAAGGAACTTCTCAGAACGGCTAGGGGGCGGCAGTTTCGGCTCCGTGTTCAAGGGCGTCCTGCCCGACTCCACAGCCGTCGCGGTGAAAAGGCTGGATGGCGCCCGTCAGGGGGAGAAAGAATTCAGAGCAGAAGTGCGCTCCATCGGGATGATCCAGCACATCAACCTCGTCAGGCTGATCGGGTTCTGCTGCGAAGGCCGCAGGAGATTGCTCGTCTACGAGTACATGCCCAACCGGTCTCTCGACGCCCATCTCTTCCAGAGCAGCGGTGGCGGCGGCGGCGGCACGCCGGCGTTGAGCTGGAGCACTCGGCGCAAGATAGCGCTCGGCGTGGCCAGGGGGCTGGCCTACATCCACGAGAGATGCCAGGAGCGCATCATCCACTGCGACATCAAGCCGCAGAACATCCTCCTGGACGCGTCGCTCGCGCCAAAGATCGCGGATTTCGGCATGGCCAAGCTCATGGCGAGGGGGTTCAGCCAGGCGCTGACGACGGTGCGAGGGACCGTAGGGTACATGGCCCCCGAGTGGATCGCCGGGGTGGCCATCTCGCCCAAGGTGGACGTCTACAGCTACGGCATGGTGCTCCTGGAGATCGTGTTCGGGAGGAGAAACCAGCGAGGGCAGCACGCCACTGATGCTGACGCTGATGAGACCTACTTCCCGGTTCAGGTCGTCAGCAAGCTCCTCGAGGGGAACCTGAAATGCTTGCTGGATCACGACGTGGAGGAAGGTGCCGATCTGGAAGAGGTCGAGAGAGCTTGCCGAGTGGCTTCTTGGTGCATTCAGGACGATGAGTCCGACAGGCCGACCATGGGTCAGGTAGTCCAAATCCTCGATGGCCTGCTACACGTAGGGACGCCACCCATGCCAAGGCTGCTTCAAGCAATTTCAGGGTGTGAGGATTCGACCAGCACGGATGTAGCATAGGAGTATTATGCGGCTGAGGTGAGTTGTGGGAAAATTGTTCATGCCTAGTTACAGTGCTTGGATATATATGTTCTTGTAATTGTTCTGGATAGTCGTAGGTTGTGGATTTTCTTGTACACTTGGTAGCTTGTGGTATGCGGTCTGAATGAAGAATAAAGTAATTTCCTTGAAAATATCAAAGTTCCGAGATAAACATTCTCAAATCTGATTTCAATCATCAGCTCCGTGCTTTCTTATTTTTTTATGCCATTCATCGAAACGGTAGAAATTCAGTTTCACTTAGGTCTTGTTCTTTTCGGCTTAAATTAAATTAAATAAAAAATTGTTATTTTCTTATACAAGCTAAACGATGTAATACTTTATAGTTATTTTATGGGGTTTTAAATAGTTCTTATTAAAGTTACTAAAATATATTTTTATATTTTTTAAAACTCTTCAAGACCTCAAGAGAGATCATGACTTTAAGATTAGAAGTTTCAGCAACTTTAACCTGAAAAGAATAAGGCCTTAATATTCAAATAATTCCAGTGGGTAACATCTACTGCCAGTCAATTTTGTTGATTCATTATCCATCCCTTCTCACCGATCTCATTGGACTAGTCGTATAACTTTCTCACCGATCTCATCTGATTAGTTATACGACTTTCTCACTGACATGGCTATTGGCTAATAGGCACATGATACAACATGCCTTCATTAATTGTCATTCAATTGACACATATCTTCACCATATATCAATAAATAGCATCATACTCAATAAGCAACATATAATTGCTAAGATCATACATTGACGGGTCAAGATCAAGAACAGAGCATCGAATCCACAACTCACATAGAATCAATAATCTACCTGTTTAAAATATACTTGCCTTTCAATCATGAGAGTTCGGATAATGCATAGACGAACGACGATTCTCAAAATAATGCTTCTACAACTAACACAATAAATAAACTCCATCGTACTTACACCCACTCATTCCCCATCACCAACCAAATCACCTCTCTACAACCGGCAAAACCTAGAAAATGATAATTTCGAAGTCCAGACAACGATATTAAAATGGTCATATCTCCCAAACCGCTTGTCCATTTTTTGTGGTCTTGTACTCAAAACGAAGCTAAGATATAGACGCACAATTTCTTCCATATGAAAAAAGTCCTAAATCAGATCATAAATAGACCAAAACCTCCTCTAAACCTGCTGCATTTCAAACCGATCTAAACCTTCAACCTTAACATGTAATCTTCACTAATCCACAAAATTCACCATCTACATAGAGAGAAAACCTAGAGAACGCATCTAATTACAGTACTCAAAGCAACAATTGAGGAAGAGATCGGCTTATACACCCTAGCTTTTACCTTCCTCTTCCTCATTCTCCTTCCTTCTTCCCTTGCTTCCTATTCTCCTCCCTTTCTCTCCTGTTGGCTCCCTCCCTCCAACCCCCTCTCCTTTGGGCAGCAGCAAGGCATGGGTGGCATCTCTCTGGCAGCAATGGCGTCCTCTAGTGGCGACAACGATGTCTTTCGACTACGGTGGCGGCTGCACAGGTGATGACGGGTGCGAGAGGCGGCATTGGCAGCGACATTCGTGAACGAGGAATGGTGGCGGTGGCGCTACGCACAAGAAATGACGCTGGGGCAAAGATTGGTCTCCTTGTCTCCCTCTCTCACATTGAGTAAAGGCCCAAGTAAGCCCGGCTTGGAAGGATCAAACATGGAATCACAGGCATGTCTTGAGAGAGTCATCAGAGGGGGCAAAGGTATTGGTAATATTTTCTAGAAAAAGCATTTATTTTTTTTAACAATACTTGCTGTAACATTTTGGCCCTTGAATAACAATATGGAAATTCAATCAATCAATTAGTAAGAGCATGCTAAAAGTGATTTGGCTTAGACTTAAAGCTTAGGTCAAGCTGAATTGAAAAGACGAACGCTTCACCTTTTCTAGCCTAGTTAATTTTAATATTGAAACCACCTCCAAAAGTAATATAACCGAAGCGAACCACCTTTGAGAAGCTCACAATCAAGAATCTCTCAGAATTTGGCTTAACATTCAGCTTAGTCACCCCAAAGATGCTCGAAATCTAGATAGATAGTCTTTTGAGGTGTTTTTGAATATGGTTCTGCCACCTAGACAGTACACATGGCATTTCTATTTTAAAAAATCTACTTTTATATAACCCATTACAGCACAAGTGCCCGTGTCCGATGTCCTCTCTCTATTTCTCTATCCCACCATCTCTCCCACAACCCCCTATCATCTCTCCACCTCTTAGGCCACCAGCCACATGGCCACGCCTCCGATCTCGCCATTGCAGCCACGCCACTTTGCTCTTGCCTACCGTTGGATGATAAAAATTTTATTTTTAATAACTACCCTTTTAATGAGCGCGCCAATATTTTAACGAGGAGGAAGTTTTGGATGATTTCATCTACAACAAACTAGCACAGGAATCGGATGGATTTTTGCCGGATGGTGTACGTTAACTCTTTATCTTTTGGTTAGCGCTAACTGATTATCTCGGGAGCGAGTTTAGCGTGGAGTTTGTTCGTAGCAATTATCCTCGTGGGGGACGTACCATGGCCTCTGTAAAAAAGAACACCAAGAGATTGCACACATGGAGCCAGGTTAGTAGGTTAGACACAAGCAGCATGTATCGGAGGCCAAGACGGCTACGCCGCGGACATTGCAGGTCAGCACGCGCATCGCGCAAGTTACCAGAGACGCAGGCTTCAGCGAACTGATCTGCTAGTCGACAACGATCATGGCGCGAGCATGCAGATATATGAACGTGCATGTACGCTTCTTGTTCTTTCTTTGCATATATATGAACGTGCAGATCAGTATGGATCTGTGACTTAATTAGAGGCTGGAATTAATTCAATTTCTTTTCTATTATCTAAAAACTGAGCATGCAGATGAAGATACTACGTTACAATGCCATTCTCGCCGCACCCATGACTGCTCCTGCTCCTGCTCCTCGCCGTCGGCTACGCCGCGTGACTCCGCCTCCGTCTGGCCCCATGTTGCTCCCGTCACAGCCACAAGCCCAGTAGCTCACAACCACCAGGCGCGCGGAAACTTCTGGTTGTTTGTCCCAGCGACTGCCATCTACAACACACATGCAGTACATTGCAAGCCAGGAAGAAAGACTAGTATTAATTGCAGCGGATGCGGACCGAAGAGCACGTTGGATAATGATTTTGGCTAGCAGCCGGATCCTACAAATTAGGCTAAACCGATCCGAGCTCCAAGCGTTCTACTCCCTCCTTTCCAGTATGTAAGGCATAATTTGATTTTCGTGAATACCAAGGAGACCGTGTATAGCACTTGTGATTCCTGATTTGCCCCTAATTAATGGCCCCTAATTAATGCGATGATTTTTTCTCAGCGTCATGCAAGGGAAGGAAATATCAGCGCAAGGAAATAATGCGATTCTAGAATTAATTAGTTTCCTACACAGGGAAGGGTATTTCTGGAACTTTTGAACGGTCAATGCAGTTGCGCCTTATATATTGGAAAAAAAGTAAAAACAAATTATGCCTTACATACTGGAAAGGAGGGAGTACACACCAAGAGATTGCACACATGGAGCCAGGTTAGTAGGTTAGACACAAGCAGCATGTATCGGAGGCCAAGACGGCTACGCCGCGGACATTGCAGGTCAGCACGCGCATCGCGCAAGTTACCAGAGACGCAGGCTTCAGCGAACTGATCTGCTAGTCGACAACGATCATGGCGCGAGCATGCAGATATATGAACGTGCATGTACGCTTCTTGTTCTTTCTTTGCATATATATGAACGTGCAGATCAGTATGGATCTGTGACTTAATTAGAGGCTGGAATTAATTCAATTTCTTTTCTATTATCTAAAAACTGAGCATGCAGATGAAGATACCACACTATGCCATTCTCGCCGCACCCATGACTGCTCCTGCTCCTCGCCGTCAGCTACGCCGCGTGACTCCGCCTCCGTCTGGCCCCATGTTGCTCCCGTCACAGCCACAAGCCCAGTAGCTCACAACCACCAGGCGCGCGGAAACTTCTGGTTGTTTGTCCCAGGGACTGCCATCTACAACACACATGCAGTACATTGCAAACCAGGAAGAAAGACTAGTATTGATTGCAGCGGATGCGGACCGAAGAACACGTTGGATAATGATTTTGGCTTAACAGCCGGATCCTACAAATTAGGCTAAACCTCCAAGCTCCAAGCGTTCTAATCGGGAATGCACAACCAACTCATGGTTGCAAGCCGATATCTCAGGGATCAACGTTTGGTCCCCGAGAGTAGCTCTCTCCTCAACACTCCGCCTGATCCGATTTCTCAGGGCAGCGCTGCAGCATCGGGAAGATCTCCGCCGTCGAGGTCGTCACTGCTACTGCCTCCCTGCGACCGCTACGCCCCTACTGCGTCGACTCATCACCAAGCAAGCTCCTACGACCTATACCGATCAACCGGATGGCGTTTTCAAACAATAGTAAGGAATCCTAAGTTTTCTCTAATTTTGGTGTTTATTACTTTGGGCTAAAGATCCTATTAAGATCTTCCACACTAAGGTTTCAGTTTTAACATTTGATATCAGTGCATGTTTAGCCCACTGATTGGCATTAAAGTGCTTGTTTAGCCATCATCTAATATTTTTATCTTCGGATTGAATTATTAGTTGTTGTTTAGAGATTAGATGGAGGTAAGTTTTGGCTTAAGTGAACACTAATGTAAAATACGTTTTTTCCCAACCCGAAACCCTAGAACCCCAAATTTCGGCTAAACCGATCCCCTTTTATTTACAATTTGGGAAATTGGTCATGCATAAGCATTTAGGAGGGGAATTGATGAAATTAAAACCCTAATGTAAAAAACCCCAAATTTCCCTCGAACCCGAAACCCTAGCTTTAAAAGCCATTTTTTTTTGGGTCGGCTAAGTTCAAATTAGTTCAGTTTTAAGTTTGTCAACGATGGATAAAGAAAGGAAAGAAGTAATCAGAGCTGAATTGCGCCGAATCTAGCAATTTCCTTAAAATTTGTGGAACCCTAAGAATCCTCGAATCCGAACCCAATCAGGTGATTCACAGGACTTACCTAAGCTTTTAGTGCCGTCGGTCCCTATAACGAATAGTCGTCGGCGTGCCACCAATTTTCGTCTTAATCAGCTCCGCCGTTGCCCATTCACCAAACCGCGTCTCATCCGCACGTCGCCACGTTTCGCGCGCGACTTAGTGGAGTGGCTAGGTGGAGGTGTGCGCAGCGTCAGAGCGCCATGCGCTACCGCCGGCGAGGGGCTTCGCCCCACCACTGTTTCGGGTCGTTGTCGTCGCATCTCAGCTTGCCACAGTTTTTCAGGATGGGGGGAGGGGGGGGATGAGCTAGGCTTTTTCTCGAGGTTGAGAATTCGGCGAGACATGGTCCATCCGTTGGATCGAACGACTCAGAGCCGCCTCGTCCATGCCCTGCGCGTCGTGCAAGCCGAAGTTGCGATGGGCCACACATTCAGCTCGGCTTTAAAGCCACCGCGCGAGCCTGGATGGGGTCGCCCAGCGAGTGCGATTCAGTTGGGCTGCGTGCGCATTTTACTAGCCTTTTGGACCAAAATTCATGAATAGTGCCTCTAATTAATTTCAATAATATTTTAATGTTATCCTAATTGCCCATAATTAATTATGTGCTATTTAATTTATGTTTTGAGTTTAATAAATATTAAGTAATAAGTAATTATGATCATTGAAATGTCAATATGGCATAGTTTTCTGGAATTCTTCCTCTAAATTATTATGATATATCTAATCTCTAATTAAGTGAAACCAATGGAAATTTTTAACTAGAAAATGATAACATTATTTAGATGACTCATTTTTATAATTTCTGAAAAATGGTTATTTTATAATTATGTGCCATTTTTGGACAATTACTATTCCTTTTCACTACTACCAACGGTGGTGTCTTTTGGAATAATTTGTGTCATAACATTCATTACAATGTTATATTCATTATATACTTTTCTACCTATGCTATATCACTTTAAATTCAGCCGGTGATTTCATCGGTCGCTGCCAACATCAGCAACATTCCTTGTGTTTGGGTGCATGGACCTCGACTATGTACTACATAAGGATCCTATTACCACTCCTGAAGCGGGGAAGAAAAATTAATGATCTTTAAAAGAACTATAATGAGGAATCAAAATTATGGGAGCGGTCTAACCGCCCGTGCTTAATAATTATGAAGGGTACTATCTCAAAATCCATTAGGGGCCAATGCATATAGATGAGAAGCCTAAAAGCTAAGGCTCCTCCAAAGCTCATGCTAGTACCCTGATTGAGGAGCGGTTTGGATTGAGGAGCAGTTTAAAGGCTCCTCAGAAGCTCATAACTAGGTATCATGGCACCGGAAGCATTAGAGAGAATATCAGGAAGATGACGAACATGTCAACCAAATTAAAGTCTCTTGAAATGTCTATCTTCGATGAGTTTCTGGTCCACTTTATTATGATGTCTCTTCCTTCTAAGTACACCTCATTTAAGGTTAACAACAACACTCAAAAAGAAAAGTGGACGACGAATGGTCTCATCGCTCACTGTGTTCAAGAGGAGGGGAGACTGAAGGTTGAGGGTCGTGATATTGCAAACTATGTTGGGAACAACAGAAGAAAGGCCGAAGGCGACAACAATAAAGGAAAGAAAAAGATTAATGCCGACCACTCGTCGAAGTGCCACAATAATGGCCTAGACACTCAAAGTTCACACCTCCCACAAATGAGCGCAAAGTCATTAGAGACATCGCATGCAAGTTTTGTGAGAATGAAGTACATTATCAAAAGAATTGTATATCCTTTCTAAAGTGGCTCTCCCAATAAGGGTAATGATTCTATCACATTTATAGATGAGTCAATTTATATCCCTCGAATGCGTGGTGGATTGGCTTCGATGCCACCATGCATATTTGCGATTAACACAGGGATTCTGTACCGCAAGAATTCTGGAAGATGGAGAGAGAAGCATTAAAGTCCCTGACAAATCCATTGAAATCTGGTTCAATTGACATAGTGGCTTTGTCCTTCATTTGAATAATAATGTCATTTATGTACCGACGATGGTCTCCTTTTCTTATTTGGAACAATAAATGTACTTGTAAGTTTAATTCAGTTGATGTTGATCTTGCCATCCGACAAGACAAGCTTTATTTGCTCTATCTCTCTCTCTCTCTCTCTCTCTCTCTCTCTCTGAATCATGCGTTAATATTTATGATGATAATGATAAAAATATTAATGTGACCTCGTCGAAATTGTTGCACTGTTGTTTGGGCCATATTTCGAGGGTGAGAACAGGACGTCTCACTAAATATGAAATTCTATATCCTTTAGCTTTCTCAGATTTCAAGTTTCATTGATAGTCGATACATAAATGACATTATTCAAATGAAGGATAAAGCCACTATGTCAATTTAACTTAAGATTTCAATGGCTTTGACTTCAGCATCTTTCCCGTCAACGACTATAATGCTTCTCTCCCCCCTCTTCCTAGATTCTCACCGTACGGAATCCCTATTATGAATTGCAAATATGCACGGTGGCACCAAAGTCAATCCACCATGCATTCGAGGGAAAATTAATATAAGCTGACTCATTTATAGATGTGATAGAATCATTACCCTTCTTGAATAGCCACTTTGGAAAGGATACACAATTCTTTCGGTAATGTCCTTCCTTCTCACAAAACTTGCCTGCAGTGTCGCTAATGACTTTACGCTAATTTGTGGTAGGTGGTGTGGACTTTGGCTGTTTAGACTATTATTGTGGCCCTTCGACGAGCTGCCAGCATTTATCTTTTCTTTTCTTTATTGTTGTCGCCTTGGGCCTTTCTTTTGTTGTTTCCAACATAGTTTACATGATCATGACTCTCAACATTCGGTCTCTCCTCCTCCTGAACACACCGGGTCTTGAGATCATCCATCATCCACTTTTCTTTCTAAGTGTTGTAGTTAACCTTAAATGAGGTGAACTTAGAGGAAAGAGACGTCATAATAAAGTGGACCAGAAACTCATCAGAGATAGACATTTTGAGAGACTTTAATTTGGCGGACATATCCATTATCTTCATGATATGCTCTCTAACGCCTCCGATCCCATGATACCTACTATTTATGAGCTTCTGAATCAGCGTACTAGCATGAGCTTTGGAGGAGCCTTTAAACTGCTCCTCCACTTTCTTGAGATAGCTTTTAGTCTTCTTATCTCTAGGCATTGCGCCCCTGATGGATTATGATTATCTCTAGTCATTGCGCCCCTAATGGATTATGAAATAGTACCAATCATAATCATTAAGCAACGGGTGATTAGAGCGCTCACTTAATTTTGATTCCTCATTATAGTTCTTTTTAAGATCATCGTAATTTTCCTTCACCGCCTCAGGAGCGATAGTAGGATCCTTAAGTAGTGCATAGTCAAGGTCCATGCATCCTAACACAATCTCGATCCTCTCCTTCCACGTGGCAAATTGCCAGTAAAAGGAGGAATATTGCTGATGTTGGCAGCAAATGATGAATCACCAGCTAAATTTTAAGTCGATATAGCACAGATAGAAAGTATATAATGAATATAACGACATAATGAGTGTTATGACACAAAATTATCGCAAAACACATCACCATTGGGCAGAAGTGAAAAGGAATAGTATTTGTCCAAAAATGGCACATAATTATAAAAAATGATCCATCTAAATAATGTTAGCATTCTCCAATTAAATTTCTCATTGGTTCCATTTGATTAGAGATATCATAAAAAATTAGAGGAAAAATTTTATAAAACTGTGCCATATTGACATTTCAATGATCATAATTACTTAATATTTATTAAGTCTAAAACATAAATTATATACTACCTCCATCCCAAAATATAAGGCGTAGTTTGATTTCAAAAAATTCAAACTTAGTAAACTTTGACTATAAATTAATCAAATTATATACATTGTTACTATATAAAAGTTGTACCAATATGTTCATATTTGAAAGTGATTTTGATGTGATATCCTCTTCGTAGAAATTCATAATATATAATAGAGAAATTTAATGGTAAAATCAATCTTGAAAGACTTTCTCGAATTCAAAATATGTCTTATATTTTGGGACGGAGAGAGTAGTGCATAACTAAATATGGGCAATAAGGATGACATTAAAACATAATTGAAATTAATCGGAGGCACTACTCATAAATTTGGCCTAAAAGACAAGTAAAACGCTAGTCGGCCTGACAAAAATGAGCGCGCACGTGGCCCAACTGAATTGCGCTCACGGGGTGGCCCAATTCAGACGCGTGCAGTGGTATGAAGCCAAGCCGAATCCACGACCCATCGCAGCTTCGTTCTGCACAGCACACAACGCATAGACGAGGTGGCTCTGTGCCGTTGGGTCCAACGGACAAACTAGATTTCGCCGCGCAAAAACTAAAAGCTTGGCCCCACGAAAAACCTTAGCTCATTTGCGCCCCGCTGCCGATCCTAGCCTTACGATCAAGTGAAAGAATGTTAGATAATGATCTTGGCTAACAGCCAGATCCTAAAAATTAGGAAACCGTTAGGCTCGCCTCCAAGTGCCCTAATCGAGGGTGCACAACCAACTCATGGTTGCAGCCCCTGGTACACAGTGCAATATTAAAAGGAGGGGATCTGGCACCTCAGAAACCAACGTTCCCGAGAGCAGCTCTCTCCTCTACACTTCTAGCTCGATTCGGTTTCTCAGGACAGTGCTACAGCACCGGTGACGGCGTGTTCACCGCTCAACCACTGCGGATCACACCCCTAGTCAGATTTCTATCCTACTAGCC
Source organism: Raddia distichophylla (assembly GCA_005191435.1). Lineage (NCBI taxonomy): Eukaryota > Viridiplantae > Streptophyta > Magnoliopsida > Poales > Poaceae > Raddia > Raddia distichophylla. The sequence goes on along the minus strand of SPJY01007168.1, from coordinate 3,012,260 downwards.
TACCAGCCACGCTCAGTTCGATTGAGCCTGGAACGCAGCAAGGAGCAACACACGGGGATTACCCAGGTTCGGACCCCCTTGCGGGTAATAGTCCTACTCCTGCTGAGCCTTAGCTCTCTTGTTGTGGTTGAATGGAATGTGGTTACAATATGCTGTGAAAGTTTCGACCCCCCTCCTCCCTTCTCTCTCCGCTCCTTTTATACAAGCCTTGATCAGGCGAAGAGAGCCGAGGGGGTAGGCAGTACAGTACTCTCGGTACAGTGCCGGGACACGACAGGAGAGACGAAAACGTGCTGCTACTGCGCCGCACGGCGCCGCCCATGCGTGCTTCGCAAGTGGCCTCTGACCCGCGCAGACACGCCGGTGAGACCGCGGGTGGGGCCCAGCTTGCTCCTCCTGACGCGGGCGTCCATCTTAAGCAAACCTTCTCTCTGCCGGTCAATTCCTCTGCGCCACAGTGACAGCAGCTCAGACCTGCAGGGGTCACTGTAGCGGTAATCATTTCTTCAGCTGTCTATCCGCGCGTAATGTCGCATTGAATGCGCTCGTCCTTCGCAGCAGGGGAAGCCTTCGCCCAGAAGGCTCCTCTCGGAACGCTCCCCGCCACGCGGGCCCCGCCTGACAGTGGGAGGCCCTACATGCGCCGAGGGGCTCGCCCACGCGCCCGCCTGACGCGTGGGGCCCTCGCCCGG